>QRFJ01000005.1:1994904-2374781 GCA_006176705.1 Cocos nucifera | reverse complement strand
TGCATCCGACGAGTTTTCAACATCCAAGAATCCAAACCTAAACCCCATAACAATCTCAAATCCAGCCAAATACTATTTAAACTAGTTTTTTTTTTGCCCTAACCCTCTCAAATCGGGTTATCGGATGGAATTTTTGATTTATTGATCAAACCCATTGAGATCATGTTGAGCCATTTTTTTTATTTTAATATTAATTCAAAGCTATACTATCATTCTATAAAGTCATAACATTTTTAAACAAATAAAAATTAATAATTACGTTAATTCAACACACATGTATTAATATTTAATTACAAAAATTCAAATTCCTCGAGCAAAATTAAAATTAACAATACTTGTTTTCATAATCAATCATAAAATAATAAATTTAAATTATAACATAAAATTTAATATGACCTAAAGATATTCAACACATTACTTAGTGTCTCAACATTCTGAAGTAAATAAAAATACTAACATTATTTAAGTAAGCATCATCTAACTTCCAAAAAGACTAAATAATAATTCCTCGGATCATATCTTTATGTTGCAACGATCATTCTTCACCCAATACCAACCATACAAACAATTAAATCATCTGTTCTCATCGATGATTGATTATAATGATCATTAAGAAAAATTCAATAAAAAATACTATAAAACACTTATACTTGAGTTGCTATCTTCAAGTACAAAATCCCTTAAAAACAGCAAGTCTCCCTTTGCTCTTCTTTAGAAAGTGTAGTACTAAATGACTATACAAAAAAAAATCATTTACATAAATAATGCATCAAATTAAATAACAAAAAATTAATTAAAAAAAGTAACAGCATAACAATACAAGAAAATACTCTATCCAATCAATTGCAACCGCAAATCAAGACTTTCTATAATTTCAGGTGTAATCGATTGTGGTAATGGAGTTTGACAACCTCCATCAAGTACTAAAACGTAGATTCGAAACCAACAGTAATACAGGTGCCAAACAAATCTCTAGCCATCTTTATTAATGTAGGTACTTAGTCCATTTATTTTTTACCAAAAAAGAACATCAAAAAATCAGGAGAGTATTAATCCTTCCTCTCAGGATTAATGATCCAATTCAATTTTTTGTCTAAATACTTTGGCCTTCTTCTCCATACATACAAATCAAAATTCAAACCAATTGATCATCATTAGGTCATGATGACTCTAACATCAATTAAGAGTCTTTTTCATGTTGTCTTTTTTCAAATATTAGCCTTGAATTGATACTCAATTAGTAATTTATAACAAACTTTACGTACTTCTCAATCTCCGTTGAGTAGCTATAGTCCTTGTAAATTTTGCTAAACATAATACTCAATTAGATATTTAAAATCTCGATCTAAATGTGTAGCAACCCTCCATTCAAAATAATGGATCTCATCTTAGATATTTACTTGCATTTTTAATCATATTTTCTTAGCCACTTTCTCAATCAGTTAAGAGACTCAAACCACTTAAGTCAAACGTCTAATTCTCATATCACAAATTTTTGAAAATTAATTAGCTATAGAACAATTTGTGTTAGTATGTGTGATCTTAGAAATTCGCAATTATTGGTAGATAATTGTAATTTTTTCAGGACATAAATTATGTATTTGATTGATTGAATATAAAATTATCGGATAATTTTTCATTCTAAAGTAATATGTCCTAGAATCATCCTAAGAATTAATGATTATATGGACTATTATTCTTAAAAATTGAGAATTTAAAATATATGTCATTATAGATTAATTTCTAATTACTCCCAGTCAGTGATCCACTCATAGGATGGTGATAGGATCTGAATTAGACTAGTCATGCGAATTGCTTTTCTTTTGGAAGGCAGTCTTGAGATCTAAGGTAGTATGGGAGATAATGGAAGTGAGAGTTGCAGATGGTTGTATAGATCAAATGGTAACTGGGCATTGAACAAGAATGAGAAGTTCACATGAATGTCGTATCACTTCGTCAGTGAACTTCTGAATGATCGTAGTGTGTGTGAGTAATTCTTTAAACCTGCGGTAACGCCTCGACTGCTCATATAGAGTTATTTGTAGTTGACTACACTAATATTGTACTCAATTTAGTACATTATATGTAAAGGAGTGTGCTGGTTGACTCATAATGTTGATTAGGTTCATCTGATAGGAGTACGAAATGTGCATCTTATATAAGGAAAATTCTAGGGTTGCTGATATTTCTTGTAGTAAGTTGTGAATGTCGAGTGCGTTATAGTAAGTTGAAGAAGCTGTAGTCTAAATCTGTGACTATAGTAGCATGATTATGAAAGAGTTCTTAGTATTCATGATTGAACTGAGCTATATTAAGTCTGACATATAACTGATGGATGTTTAGAGTTTGATGAGTTTTCATTTCTGCATCTTACGGAAACTCTCGACTAGAAGTACTGATCATACCATTACTAATACTGTAATTATCTGTTTTTGTTCTACTGGACTTGTCATACATACTGCTAAACATCACTGGAGAGTTATGAAAATCTTACTGATTATTTTGATCACTGATTCCTTATTGGATTGAGTTAGAAATATTTAGCCATTAAAAGAAGTTTCGACTGATATCTAGATGGAGATCACGGTATGTCTCACTAACCAAATAGAAATAGAATCTGAGAGGTTCAACATATAAAAGGAAACTATCCTTAATCAAATAATTGGATCATATATCCAAATTATTAATTAAGACTTGAGGTTTGAATTTAGAAATGCTGGTTTGTCAAAAGGTAATAATATTTAATAACTGCTAATTATTAGCATGAGGATGTTAATTACAGAGGTTGCATATCAAATTAGACCTGAGTTAATTATAGATCAGAGTCTAATTAATTTAAATTAGAATTTAATTTATAGAACTTGAATTAATTTAAGGCTAATTTTCGGCAATATTTATTATGTAATTGGACTTGAGATTTCAAATCCTGATTGGATCGAGGTGGACATCTTTCATGATATTCTTTTGAATCAGATTGTACAGTCTTTTCGAATTTGATGTCAAATCGATCTCCAAATTTGATTTTGATTTGAACTCAAATTAAAAAATCAATTGAATTAAGAACCACCTGAGCCACCTTCCTTGGGCTTTTCTCTCTTGTTTTTAGTGTAGTAAGAGAGAGGGCCGTGATTTAGAGACATCGCGCCCCTTTCTATTACATGTTGAGATAAGGGAGGAGGAAGCTAAGTGGCACCTTCCTATAGGGTCTAGACCTCTATCTTTCATAGATGGTGATTGCTACGAAGTAAAGTGACTAATCTATCCAGTGGGGCATTGGAGGATATGGAAATATGGTTTGTGCAACATAATAATAAAGAAAAAAAGGGGGAGAGGTGCGTGCATTAGAATTAATTCAACCATAGTGCATGCTCATCCAAGCCACAGATCTTTTTCTCCGTTGCGTTTCTAACCATTCTCCATGCCCCATAATCTTTGAGATCATATTTGAGAGAATGGTTTAATAGAGAGAATAAGAGAAGAAAAGAAGAGTTCTTCTTCCCTTTTGCGATGATTTGTAAGAAGATCTAAAAAAGCTATTGAAGTGCTTTTTTGGGTGATTTGAGGAGAATCTAGAAAAAGGTGGGGTGGTGGCACGGGAGGGCGGCGCGGAGATGGGGGGGCTGGGGGGTGGCAGGATGGCGGGGAGGGCGATCGGCGTGATGGATAAGAGGGCGAACTGGAGGGAGGGTGGAGGGGCCGGGTGGGGGGTGGCAACAGGGAAGGGATGGCCGACGATGGGGGAGCTCGGGGTGGCAGGTGGCGGGAAGGGCGACCGGGAGTGGGGGACAGGAGGGGTGGTTGAGGGGAGGTGGGGGCGGCCAGATGGGGGCTGGGGGTGCGTGGGGAGGAGCGTCGAGAGTAATGGGCGTAGAGGGGCAGCCGGGGGGGAGGGTGGAGGGGCCTGGGATGGGGTGTGGGTGGTGGGGAGGCAGCGGTCGGAATAGGGAGAAGGAGGGGCAGCGAGCGGGAGGGGAGGGCGGTGGCGGGGTGGGGAGAATACCCTAGGGAAGGGGACCGAAGGGGGGGGAAGGAGGGGCGGCACTGACCGATGGGTGGAAGGAGGAACAGCGCCGAATGGGGGGAAGAACCTTCACGGATGAGATAGGAGGGGGTAGAGAAGAGAGAAGAATCGAGTGTGCACGTAGAAAAAAGCAAGGAAAAAATTTAAAGATTTTTATGACCTAACCTGACCAGCAGTTGGTTACAACTGCTGCCATAGTGACTACGGTAGCGATTATCCAAATCGCTACCATAGACTACGACAAGTAGTTTCTAGTAATCCTAGCGTACATCAGATGCACGATTTTTAATATTAATTATGATCGTAGTTGAAAATAGATTTTTTTTATTTTTTTAATATTAAGAGTTTTGAAGATCCTCCAGATCAGATCCAGATATGATTTTTGGAGATGTGATAGAGAAGAAGAAGATCTCCAGATCCAACCCAAGTGGATTCCAGTAGAGGCCAGGCGCTTGCGTGGCTAAGATCCAGAACCTTCCGCTATAAATAGGATCATCAACAGGGTAATAGGATTACCCAGATCAGATAAATTAAATTTAATTTAATTTATCTTTTAATTTTATTTTATTAAAATAATAAGAATCTGATCTGAAATATATCAAGATCTGATTGGGATCAAGAGAAAATTTTTTTGAAATATATCTCTTGATCTGATCAGATCTGAACGAACCTGGATCGAGAAATCAGGATTTTTCTTCACTAACTGGGTCATACAAATAAGAGTTTGGATCTGGATATCATCAATTTGACTAACCCAGTTTAATTGAATTGAATAAGATTCAATTAGATTCAAGAAAATTATGCTAGCACACGATTGAGCCTAATGTTCTCCTTTAATAATCATTACAGCTTATCTCGACTGAGCCAAATGTGATTGGGCTCACTGAAGAACCTTTACTTGGTCTGATTGGAGTTTGTCCAAGTCAGAAAATGGTTGTTTTAATTTATGAGATAAATTTAAGATAACACCTGCTATTTTTTATCACATGCTAAATCTTGTCCTTAGACTTTGGTCAAATATTGATCTTTGACACTTAGACATCTGCCCATGTGTCATGCACCCATAGGAAAGATCTTTGATCCTTGTCCCCCTACTAAAGGTAGACATATAAAGGGTGCATGCCTAAGGAGGTGTGCATCCCATGTGGATAAGGATTGGAGTCCCATATAGATGGGACTCCAGTTGCTTTAGGAAATCAAACTAGATGGCGCCAAGGAGTCCTGTTTGATCAGTCTTGGCACCATTTAAGAAAAGTTTTGAGGGGCTCTAATCTAATTAGATCAGATGATGTCATCCCATCAATTAGATTTAGATCTGATTGCATAAACGGTCATGATTGGTCAGAATGATGTAGCACTGCATGGCACAGCAGGATCTATAAAAACTCTATCTGCACTTAGATTGAAAGAGTTTCTGCCTTAGCCCATGCCACATAGCCCCTCTCCCGCCTTCTCTATGCCACTCTCTACTCCTCTCTCTCCTCTCCATGCCCAAGAGGCTTTGGGCACAAGTTAGGTACGATCCAAGCAAGAGAAAGATGATAGAAAAGGAAGGAGGTAGCACTGCTGCAAGAGATAATAGCTGATCTTCAAAAGCCATTTTGAAGACCTTCAATATTAGATCTAAATCTAATTTTTGGAGGATAGATTGAGAAGGAGAAGATCTCCAGATCCTATCCAAGTGGATACTGGTAGAGGCTAGGCTCTTGCGTGGCTACATCCAAAACTTCAGGCAAACATCGGGATCATCATAGGGTAATAGGATTACCCATAACAAATATATGATTAAATTAGATTTTATTTTATTTTATTTTTTTATCAGATCAATGAGATTAGATCTGAAGAGTCTTAGATCTGATTAAAATTTTAGAAAAAATTTTTGAAATATTCTTCTTGATCCAATCAGATCTGAACGAACCTGCATCGAAAAAATAGGATTTTTTTCCTTCAGTTTAGTGACCTAATATTTGGCTGTGCGACTCTATTCACTAAACAACTCTTGCAGGTGAGCCAACATTTGGTGGGCAGTCTTGATATCTTCATGTTGGTGCTAAAGCTCATCAGACATCAAGTCCAACATATAGTATCTAGCCTTATTATCTTCATCCGTCCATTTGTCAAGAGACACTCTCTGTTCAATGGATGGATGAGCTGGTAAGGTGGAGGGATCTTGTTCCAATACATGAGTCAACTTCTCCAAACCAAAAATAATTTTGAAGTTTTAGAGTCAATCATTATAATTGAGTCCAGTCAGTCTATGGATGTCCAGGATGTGGGCTAGTGGGTTGGACGCAAATATTTTCCTTTTTCCTGTAGAGAGTCAAAGTTTTTAGTTAGATTTATAATTAAGACTTGACCAATTTATTTAGGAATTTGATTTTTAAATAAATTAGCTCTCACTATTTTTTTGGATTCCTACACTCCCTCTGTAGACATGTAAAAATCTCCACGATTACTAATTTTTAGTGGGTGGTGCAGTCCCACCAACTGACTCATCACCTCACCTAACAGTTATTGGTGATGGGTTAGCCATTGAGTGAACAACTTTTGTCTAATGATTCTCTAATCATGATGCATCCAGACTTGATCTCCAATTCATGAATCTCACTGTGCTCGAAATATTGATTCACTCCTTAGTTAAGTCAGACCCACCATTTGCACAGATTGGATTTCTAATTGGATCTCTCACCGTATCCGAAATATTAAGCCCAACCCATCCTCCAGCCCGTAGCATCCAATGCCTAATAGACATGGTTGCTTCTTTTCGGTGCAACTAAACTACTATGACTAGCTGAGAACAATCAACTCCGAGAAGGGCCCGCACATCTACAATGGTGGAAGATCTTAGACTTAATTCTTTCTTAGGGAGATTTGATTTAGATCTCTTTAAACTTGACTTGACATAGCCATAACCATTATGACTAATCTAGTGGTATGGGTTAGCTCGGATTGTTAGCCATCTTAGATCAGGACTAGGTCGACAAACATGACCAGGTAAGTGAGACCGATGGAAGGGATATGCCATTAACTCAATAAGAATGCATTCGAATCGAGTAGCTTCTAATTAAAAACTAGTCGATCGTATTTGCCAAACTTACCTTAGACACCAAATTATTAAGCTAGAACCAATCAGGTTAGCCTACAATATAGACTCTAACCACTGAGCCTAATTAGGTCTTAACTTAATTGATCACTCATGTGACTCGACCCTAACCTAGACTTAATCCTATTAGATTGATCAATTTAAGTATTCTTGATCCCACCTAACCAACTCTTGATTTGGTTTAATCAACCGCTAGGCCTAATTGAGCTGCCCAAGCCCAAACCCAATTTTATGAATATGTCTTAGATCTAAAATTTTTTAATTTTAGATATAATATATTTCATAATCTTAATTCTCAATTAAGTTTAGGATTCATAAATAAAATATGTATATAAAATCCTAGGATTTCAGAATTTAGGGTTTTGCAGAAAATAAGTTTTGATTTCTGATTAAGGTCGAACGTGTAGCACCCCTACACATCATAAGAACACCCCATCAAATGGAAGGAGAGGGCCTTTAAACTCTAGTTCATTCTTATGACTGGATGGCCAAGGAGAATATTTTAATCAAAAATATGATAAATATACAAAACTAGTTAGATCTACATCATATATCACATATATAAAAATTAATCTAACTTAAAACATATTTTACATACATCTCATGTATCATATCATGCATATTTTCAGATTTAAATTATCTCATAAACATCTAAAAAATGATATTTAAATTTGATCATATTAAATTAAAATTTATTCTAGATTAATTTTGTAGAACTATCTCCTGTTAACTGATTTCTATTCAAGAACAAAAATAATTTTTTTTTATTAAATAAAATCTATTAAAAATAAATAAATTAAAATATTTTTTTAATGAATATAACATAAAACTCATTAGAGATTTATAGAAAAATTTTATAATCTGTTGGTGCAGAAATCCGTCGCCGCCGGAGGTCGCCGAAATCGAGGCCGCTGAGCGCCGCCGGGGACCTGCAAAACGAAGTCCCGTCCGGAACCGGTGGGGTGGTGGCTCCGGCAGGACCCTCCGACGGTCAAGTTAGTTTCCGGCCAACAGTAATGGAGTGCTCGGAATGAGTTCCGGAGCTTAGAGATGTGGAGGAGAGCTTAGAGAGTCGAGAGTTCAGAGAGCTTAGCCTTAGCGTGTCGGGAGGGTCCTTTATATAGTGGAGCTTGATGGTGACAACTGCAGCCGCGTGCTGGCGGGCCGCTCGAGGTTCGGCGGAGTCAGTCTCACTGGTGCCGTGTGCGGCGGATTGAGGGTGACAGCCATCGCCGCCTGGGTCGGCGGATTGAGGGTGACAGCCATCGCCGCCTGTTATATCAAATAAATGCGAAGTTAAACTTAAATGATTTGTATTTATTACCATATTAATAAATCTACTTTCACTTGATTCAAACACAATTCGATGATATGGTTGAAGCAAACTTCATTTTCTTGAAAATTATTTCAAACTAATAGCAACGACACATCTTCAAACTCTTGTCCAAACACACACTTTCTATCAAAAAAGCTAGGTCAAGCAGCATCTTCCATCAAATGCAAATTAAGTTTGAACTTTTTTTTGAAGAAAAATAGATGGGAAACCTCCCATTTACCATCAAAAAAAAAAGTTTGAACTATATAAAACTAGCTCTTATTCACACCATCCGGTTTTGTTTCTCTAGGTGTCACAAAACCCGCCTAAGTGCCGCATTGAAGACATTGCCGAGAAAGGGGTTACTGCAATGAAAGTTTGGTTTGGGAAACCATGCATAAAAATGTTAACCAAGACAATGATTATCCTTAGAAAAGCTAGTGGTGTTTTATATCATTTTTGAGGAATGGTTGGATGAATCCACTGGTGGATGAAAGCTAGAGAACTTACAAAATGATGATTAATTTACTTTTATATTTTCACATATTAACGATGATATATTTTAACATATTAGCAATCTTATTTTTTGTTAGTAATGTACCTTGTGTCTTAAGAAACATAATGTAATCAAGGAGGTTGCCATCACTAGAATTGCTTGTGCCAATGGAATACAATCTTTGGAGATAACTCTTAAATCAAAATTCTTTCGTACTATAATCTGATTTCTTGGATATTTTTAGAAAGAAATTCTATTGCAATTTAAATAATCTCTACTAAGTTTATATCATTATAAGAAAAGAAAGAAAAATGGGACAAAAAATAAGGAACCTCTTGTTCTACAAAAATATTCATTTATTATCCTCAATAAAAATATAAAAAATATTTTATAGATTAAACATATATAAGAAGACTAACAAATGTTAGTTCAACTTATTAACAGTACTTTCCTAAAAGCTCTTTTTGAAGAGGTCCAAGGTGGAAACTCAAAAGGAGGTACTTCTCATCTTTTCCAACTAGGAGTAGGAAAAAGTCACTGAATAAATGAAATAAGATAAATTAATAATTATTGGTGCAGAATCAGATTATCGTCGAACTCAGCTGGAGTGGAGGAGGATGAAGTCACCGTCGGTGACCTGCAAAACAAGATTCCATCTGGAGCCGATGGGGGTGGCTCCGGCAGGACCCTCCGACGATCAAGTCAGCTCTTCTGGCCAATAGAAATGGAGTGCTCTGGAATGAGTTCGGCAAAATTTAGAGAAGAAGAGGAGAGCTTAGAGCCCCTCCGTAAGCGTATCTGGAGGATTCTTTTTTATAGGTGGAGCTTAGAGCAGGTTGATGGTGATGGCCATATCGTCCGATCGTGGGCTGCTCGGAGTCGCATGGAGTTTGGTATGGAGAGGAAGGCATCGTCAGGCAGATAGTGACGGCCATATTGATGGGTCGTGGGCCGCATGGAACTGATTACGGAGAGAGTTGTATCGCCAATAGTGGTGGCCATGTCATCCGATCGCATCGCCTGTGGTAGACTGATGGTGACAGTTCGTCCAGATTTAATAATCGTGGCTCTCGAGAAAGTATGCATTAATTGGTGGACTTTGGCATGTATCAATTCCAAAGGAGTTCGGACTCCTGGAGGAGTTCGATCGAGGGGAAGCTCGGAAGGAGTTCGGTCGAAAGAGTGCGGAGGAAGTTCGGCTCTCGTAGGCATCTGGTTGGAGAAGTGCGGCTAAGGCTCGATCGCTGGAGAGTTCGAAAGGAGCTCGGCCGCTGAAAAGTCCAACCGATCGAAGGGGATGTCTTGGAGGAGTCCGGCTTTGGCTCCTGAAGAAGTTTGACTGAAGGGGAAGCTTGGAGGAAGTTCGACTCCCGCAGGCGTCTAGCTGAAAGAGCACGGAGGGAGTTTGGCTCTCGCGGAAGTCCGACTAAAGCTCGATTGCTGAGAAATTCGGTCGGTTGAAGGAGTTCGGCTAAGATCCATCTGCTAAAGCTCTTCCATGGCTATCGATTGCATTAGGCTGAGCATCGAACTAGACTTTGGTAGGAGCGGGGTATATCCCTAATAATAGTCCCCCCACTCTCAAGTTCGAAACTCGAAGGAAGGGAGTGCAGAAAAGGCGACTGCCAAAGTTCTCTTCTGAGCTCCATACTGGTTTAGGTCGAAGCTCGAGGGAGAGATCTTATCTCCAGCCAAAGTTGATGTTGAAGTTGAAGCCCAAGGAAGATCTCATCTTCAGTCGAGGTTGAAGTAGATCTCGTCTCCTACGGTCGAGGTTGGAGGTTGAGCTCTTCGAAGGTGATATTGTCTCCAGCAGCTGAGGCTGACTCGAAAGAGATCTCCTCTCCTACAGCTGCGGTTAATATGGACGCTCGGAAGAGATCTGATCTTTGGCCGAGGTCGATGCGGTCGCTCGAGAGAGATCTTATCTCTGGGCGAGGTTGTCTCCGATCTTATCTCTAGCTAAGGTTGTCTCGGTCGCTCGGGAGAGATCTTATCTCTGGCTGAGGTTGACGGCCGAGGTTGTCTCGGTCGCTCAGAGAGATTTATCTCTAGCCGAGGTTTGACGTGGTCGCTCGAAGAGATCTTATCTCTAGCTGAGGTTATCTCCGATCTTATCTCTGGCCGAGGTTGTCTCAGTGCTCGGAAGAGATCTTATCTCTAACGAGGTCCCCAGACCCTCAGAGAAGATCTTATCTCCTACGGTCGAGGTCACTACGGACCCTCGGGAGAGATCTTATCTCCTGCAGCCGAGGTTGCTTTGGAGGCTCGGGAGAGATCTTATTCTGACCGAGGTTATCACAGTCGCTCGGAGGTATCTTATCTCTGGCCGAGGTTGGCTCGATCGCTCGGAAAGATCTTATCTCTAGCCGAGGTTGTTCCGGTCGTTCGGAGAGATCTTATCTCTGATCGATGTTGTCGTAGTCGCTCAGAAGAGATCTTATCTCTAGCTGAGGTTGTCACGGTTGCTCGAAAAAGATCTTATCTCTAGCCGAGGTTGGCTCGGACTCTCAGAGAAGATCTTATCTCTTATAACCAAGGTCGATGCGGGCGTTCAGGGGAGATCTTATCTCCTGCAGTCGAGGTCGATGCAGACCCTCGGGGGAAATCTTATCTCCTACAGTCGAGATTGATGCAGATGCTCGAAGAAGATCTTATCTCCTACAGTCGAGGTTGCCTCGAGGAGATCTTATCTCCTGCAGTGAGGTCAGCCCGGACCCTCGGGGGAGATCTTATCTCCTACGGTCGAGCTTACCTCGGGGAGATCTTACGGTCAAGGTTGATGCAGGCGCTCGGGGGAGATCTTATCTCCTAAGCTGAGGTTGCTCGAGGAAGATTTTATCTCCTGCAGTCGAGGTCGGCCCAGACCCTCGAAGAAGATCTTATCTCCTACGGTCGAGGTTGCCTCAGGGAAGATCTTATCTCCTACAGTCGAGGTTGATACAGAAGCCTCGGGGAGATCTTATCTCTTGCAGTGAGGTTGGCCCGGACCCTCAGGGAAGATCTTATCTCCTATGGTCGAGGTTGCCTCGGGGGAGATCTTATCTCCTGTGACTGAGGTTGATGCGGACGCTCGAAAGAGATCTTATCTCCTACAGCCGAGGTCGGTCCGGACCCTCGAAAGAGATCTTATCTCCTAACGGCCGAGGTCACTACGGACCCTCAGGGGAGATCTTATCTCCTTCAGTCGAAGTGTCACGATCGCTCGAAAGATATCTTATCTCTAGCGAGGTTGGCTCGGACCCTCGGAGAGATCTTATCTCCTACAGCCGAGATCGACGTGGGTGCTTGGAGAAGATCTTATCTCTTATAGCCAAGGTCGGTCCGAACCCTCGAGGGAGATCTTATCTCCTACGGTCGAGGTTGCCTCGGGGGAGATCTTATCTCCTACAACCGAGGTCGGCCCGAACCCTCAGAAGAGATCTTATCCCCTACGACTGAGGTTGCCTCGCGGAGATCCTATCTCCTACGGTCGAGGTGGATGCGGACGCTCGAGGGAGATCTTATCTCCTACAGTCGAGGTTGCCTCGGGGGAGATCTTATCTCCTGTAGTCGAGGTCGATGCGGGTGCTCGGAAGAGATCTTATCTCCTACAGCCGAGGTTGGTTCAGACCCTCAGGGAGATCTTATCTCCTACGGTCGAGGTTGCCTCGGAGGAGATCTTATCTCCTACGATCGTGGTGGATGTGGGCGCTCGGAAAAGATCTTATCCCCTACAGTCGAGGTCGGCCCAGACCCTCGGGAGAGATCTTATCTCCTACGATCGAGGTTGTCTCGAAGAGATCTTATCTCCTGCAGCCGAGGTCGATGCAAATGCTCGAAGGAGATCTTATCTCCTGCAGCTGAGGTTGGCCCAGACCCTCAGGGGAGATCTTATCTCCTGCGGTCGAGGTTAAAGGTCTTTGACTTGCTTATGTCAGGACAAGGTTCTCCTCCTGTTTCTAACATGGCAACTACTAACTGCTTCTTTCCTGTCATCACATAGTTTTTGCACCCAGAAATAGTATTGTTGAAAGGAAAGAATTTTATCGAGGAAAAGTTATTGGTAGCACATCCCCGTTTCAGGGTTGTGGGGGCATTGTCCCTCTAAGTTCCCTCAGGAAGTAAGTTCCAGGCCAGACGACCTCCTCTATCTCATGCTGGCCTTCTCAATTTGGAGCAAGCTTCTCTTGGCTTTGACGCTGGAAGATGATAGCCCGTCGAAGTACCAAGCCCCGGAGATAGCGTCGATGATGTCGGGAGGTAGTCGATCTCTTTGTCGTTTCTTCCTCAATATGGTTCTACTCTGGGGGAGACTTCTTCTGCTCATTGGCTTTTGATGACGAGCTCAGAATTGACTTGCACTGGGGGTCTGAGTGGGCCAACTCATTCCGCCTCTAGAACTTCTACGGAAAATTCATGCCCTTTTGGCTTTCTTGATAGATGTTAATTATGCTAAACCAAATGATTGACACTTGTAATACACTTCTAGGGGCAAAATTATAATTTTGACTATAATTAATAAAATGGGTTATTTTCTATCACATATGTGTATTTAGTGTCTGTGATACATCCTTTGAGTTAATGGTAATGATAATTCATATTTTCAAGAGTTGAAAATTTAAGACATGAATAATCATTATTAACTCATAAAATGCTCCTGACCATAGGATCATCACGAGGATGGTGATTGATCCGGAAGGTTGGTGTACAATCGCTTCTCTTTAGTAGATGAGTCTTGAGTCTACGGTGTGGAGACACCGGAGCGAGAGTACAGGTACTCGTTAGAGAACGAGGGCACTGAGCGTGACCACCTCGAGTAGTCATTAGGGAGTCTACCTTCTCGTCAATGACTGACTCGATGCTGCAGTAGTGTGTCTGGTTCTTTGACCTGAGATGCATCGACAGTTCACCTTGAGGGTGTTATAGTTTGACTACACCATTACTCGGTCTCCTAGCCATATGGAATCCCTGAGGTGTATGTTGGCTATAGCATGTTCATTGTAGGAACTGGATTGCATCAAGATGGAATCTATCTACCTCGGTGGTAGAGGAGCAGCCCTATGATGATCATGAGAATCAAGTCCAGAAGCCCATGGCCATGGCAGAGTGAAATAATAGAAAGAGTTTCTATTTAGGTTTTCACATTGGACTTGAATCGAATGATTACATCATATGACAGAGACTAGGGTTTGACGAGTTCACCTTAACCCTAATCTGATCGGGGCTCAAGATAGAAGAACTTAATCACACAGGTAGCTGCACCAAGAGGTTCGCATTCAGCTCTGATGGGTTGCCACCATATACTGCTAGGTGTCACTGGTGGATTTTGGGAGCAATTAGAATGATTTAGATGATCGATCATTCTAGCTGTTCGAATCAGAAGAGTTCTGATCCATCGAAAGGAGTTTCGATGATGTCGATGATAGAGATCATGACATATCCCATTACCATACAGAACTGAACCTAACTGGGTCACACAAATAAGGGTTTGAATCTGGTGATCATCAATTGAACTGATCTAGTTCAATTGATCTGAATGAGATTCAATTAGGTTCAAGGAAAATCGTGCTAGCACTCGATTGAACCTAACGTTCTTCTTTTACTATCATAAATAAGTTGTCCTGACTGAGCCAAAGGAGTTTGTGCTCAATCAGAGGCCTTCATATGGTCTGACTGGAGGTTGTCCAAGTCAGAAAAGGTTGTCTTATTTTGTAAGACAATACCTGCCATTTTTGGTCACCTGCCATTTCTTGTTCTTTGACTTTGGTCAAAAGTCTGACCTTTGACTGGTCAAATGTTGACCATTGATACTTTGACTTTTGACCACATGTCATGCACCTATTGGAGAGCTGGTGGGGGCCTGTCCCCCTGCCAGAACCTGGCAAGGAGGAAGGGCGCACGCCACCCTAGGCGTGTGCCCAAGTTGGAGGCGCCTAGGAGTCCTTGTTGGACAAGGACTCCATCTCCTTTTTGGATTCCAATTAGAGTTCTTCTAAGAACCAACTTTGACTGGTCTTAGGCGCCCTCTAAGGAGGAATCCAGGGGACTCTATTCCCACCAATCAGATTTAGATCTGATTTCACAAAGGGTTGTGATTGGTTGGGAAGAAGAGGAGTTGGATCACAGCTAGTCTATAAATAAGACCCTGCGCCCAACTCAGAGATTCTGAATTGAATTGAGAAATTTCCCACGCCCCAAGGCTGCCTCTCTCCTCCTCCTCCATGCCAAACCATAGTCTCTTCCCTCTCCTCTCCACGTCCAAAAGTGAGTTTTGGACTTGGTTGGTGCGATTCCAGATCAAAGAAAGGCGATCAAAAGCTAAGAAGGCTGCGCTGCTGCAAAGGACGACTGCTGATCTTCAAAAGAGTTTTGAAGATCCTCCAGATCAGATCCAGATCTAATTTTTGGAGGTGTGATAGAGAAGAAGAGGATCTCTAGATCCAACCCGAGTGGATACCGGTAGAGGCCAGGCGCTTGCGTGGCTAAGATCCAGAACCTTCCGCTGCAAATACAGGATCATCAACAGGGTAATAGGATTACCCAGATCAAGGTAAATTAAATTTGATTTAATTTATCTTAAATTTTAATTTTATTTTATTAAAATAATAAGAATCAGATCTGAAACATATATCAAGATCAAAAAAAAATTAATTTTAAAATATATCTCTTGATCTGATCAGATCTGAACGAACCTGGACCGAAAAATCAGGATTTTCCTTCAACTGATATCAGAGCCATGGTTCTAAATTATTTAGATCTGATTTTAAATTTATTTTAATTAAAAAATAATAATTTTAGATGTCACATGAGATGTGATCAGATCTAAAATTAGAAAAAATTAAAATTAAATAATTTGGATCTAAGATTAGAAGATATGCATGACTAGTTCTAGAATAGAATAGTTCTATAGAATAGTCTTGCATATTTTAATTTAATTTGAATTAAATCATATTTTAGATCTATTTATTTATTATTTTTTGATATTATAAGTATTATAATAACATCTAAAAAATAGTAAATAATAAATTATTTAATTTTAAATATCATATGAGATATGATTGATGCATGTCTAGACTAGTTGTAGAATAGTTCTACATAATTATCTAGATTAGAATTTATTTTGATTAGATCAATTTAAATCTAATTTTTTAGATTATTATGAGATAATTTAGATCTAAAAATATGCATGATTAGATACATGAGATGTATGCAAAATATGCCATTATTAGATCTAATTTTGTATATGAGATATATGATATAGATCTAAAACTAGTTTTGTAGTATTTACATGTTCCTGATTAAGGCGTTCCTCTTGGCCGTCCGGTCATAAGAATGAAGAAGGGTTTAAAGGCCCTCTCCTTTCCCATTCGATGGGGTGTTCTTATGATGTGTAGGGGTGCTGCGCATTCGTCCTTAATCAGAAACCCAAAACTTACTTTCTGCAAAATCCTAGATCCTGAAATCCTAGGATTTATTGTGCATATTTTGTTTATGAACCCTACTTAATTAAGAATTAAGATTTATGGAAAATATTAATTAGATCTAAAATTAAGAATTTCAGATCTAAGACATATTCATAATACTTGGGTTCGGGCTTGGGTAGCTCAATTAGGTCTAAGCGGTTGATCAAACCGAATCAAGAGTTGGTTAGATGGGATCAACAATGCTTAAATTGACCAGCCTAATAGGATTAAGTCTGGGTCAAGATCGAGTCACGATCAAGCAAGACCTAATTAGGCTCAGAGGTTAGAGTCTGGATTGTAGGCTAACCCAATTGGTTCTGGCTCAATAATTTGGTGTCTAAGGTAAGTTTGGCATAGACGACCGACTGGTTTTTAATTGGAAGCTACTCGACCTGAATGCGTTCTTGTACGAGTTAATGGCATATTCCTTCCACCGGTCTCACTTACCTGGCCATATCTATTGACACAGTTCTGATCTGAGGTGGTCAATAATCCGAGCTAACCCATGCCACTAGGTTAGTCATAATTGTTATGACTAAGCCAAGTCTAGTTTAATGAGACCTGAATCAATTCTCCCTAAGAAAAGATTAAGTCTGAGGTCTTCCACCATTGTAGATGTGCGGGCCCTTCCCGGGGTTGATTGTTCTCGGCTGGATACAGTGGCTCAGTTGCACCGGAAAAGATGCAACCATGTCTATTAGGCATTGGATGCTATGGGCTGGAGGATGAGTTGGGCTCAATATTTCGGATACGATGAGAGACTCAATTAGGAACCCAGTCTATGCAAATGGTGGGTCTGACTTAACTAAGGAGTGGATCAATATTTTGGATACGGTGAGATTCATGAATTAGAGATCAAGTTTGGGTGCACCATGATTAGAGAATCATTGAACAAGAGTTGTTCACTCATTGGCTAACCCATCACCAATAACTGTTAGGTGAGGTGATGAGTCAGTTGGTGAGACCGCACCACCCACTAAAAATCATTAATCGTAAAAATTTTTGCATCTCTACAGAGAAAGTGTAGAGGATCCAAGAAAATAGTGGAAGCTAATTTATTTAAAAATAAAATTTTTAAATAAATTGCTCAAGTCATAATTACAGTATCTAACTTGAATCTTTAACTCTCTACAGAAAAATGTCTGCATCTAATCCATTAGCACGTATCCTGGACACACATAGGCTGACCGGATCTAATTATAAAGATTGGCTCAGAAACTATAAAATTATTTTAGGTTTTGAGAAGTAACCCATATATTGGATCAGGACCCTCCCACCTTACCAGCCCATCCACCTAATGAACAGAGAGCGTCTCTGAAAAAATGGATAGACGAAGAAAATAAGGCCAGATATTACATATTGGGCTCGATGTCTAATGAGCTCCAGCGCCAACATGAAGATATCAGAACTGCCCATCAAATGTTGGCTCACCTGCAGGAGATGTTTGGTGAACAGAGTCGCGCACCCAAGTATCAAGTCACGAAATGACTTTTTAAGGCTAAGATGCGTGATGGACAGTCAGTCCAAGATCACTGTCTGATGATGATCAAGGACATAGAAGAGCTTGAGAAGCTCGATGTGAAGTTAGACTTAGATCTGCAAAATGGTATTATTCTGCAATCCTTGACTGATGCATATGGGCAATTCATCATGAATTACCACATGCATAAACTTCAAAATTTCTTAACCGAATTCAATGAATATGCTGGTCACCGCTGAGCTTTCTATGAAAGGTTCTAAAGGCTCAGTTCTTGCTATGGAACGGACTTCTTCCAAAAGAAAGTCTTATGAAAAGAAAAAGAAGTCTACGAAAAAGCAAAAGATGGAAGAAGGAAAGAAGAAGAAGGCAGAGCCGAAGATGAAAGCCGCTGCCAAAGGAAAGTGTTTCCATTGCAACAGCGATGGCCATTGGAAGCGGAACTGTCCTACTTACCTGGCCACCCTAAAGAACAAGAAGGAAGGTCCTTCTGAAGGTATGCTCGTTATTGAGTCTAACCTTACGATTTCTTCTGCATCCAGTTGGGTGCTTGACTCTGGTTCTAGTGCTCATCTGTGCACTTCCATGCAGGGTCTTGAGGATAGCAGGAGGCTGAGGGATGGAGACATGATCCTATGCATCGATAATGGAGCAAGAGTTGCTATAGCGACGGTGGGAACATACCCTCTTCGATTATCATCTGATTTAGACTTAGTTTTGAAAGACTATTATTATGTGTCCGCAGCTAGCAGAAATTTGATTTCTATTTCATGCTTAGCACCAGAAGGCTATGTGATTACCTTCTTTAAGGATCATTGTAACATTCTTTATGAAAGAAATAAAATTGCAAATAGTTTTCTTATTAACGGTCTTTATCAACTACATATTGATGTACCTATTCTAACTATCGAGCAAAACATGAATGCCAAACGACCTAGGGATAGTCCAAATGATAGATATCTATGGCACCTAAGATTAGGTCATATAGCAGAAGATAGGATCAACAAATTGGAGAAAAATGGGCTATTGAGTCCATTGACTTCCGAGTCATATCCAACTTGTGAATCCTGTCTTCAAGGCAAAATGACTAAACTCCCTTTTGTTGGACATGGGGAAAGGGCCACAGATCTCCTTGCCCTAGTACATACTGATGTGTGCGGCCCATTTGATGTGCCGGCTAGAGGCAATTTTGTCTACTTCATTACCTTTACCGATGATCTGTCTAGGTATGGGTATGTGTATCTTATGAGACATAAGTCTGAAGCTTTTGAAAAGTTCAAAGAATTCAGACATGAAGTAGAAAAATAAATAGGAAAATCCATTAAGGTTCTTCGATCAGATCGAGGAGGTGAATACCTTAGCCAAAAATTCCTAGACTATCTCAAGGAAAATGGCATAGTCTCTCAATGGACTCCACCAGGAACACCTCAACTCAACGGGTTTCAGAATGGAGAAATCGGACTCTATTGGATATGGTCCGATCCATGATGAGCTTCACAGACCTTCCCTGATTTTCTTTGGGGACATTCATTGTTAACTTCAATTTATCTACTGAATAGGATTCCTCTAAAACCGTTCCTACCACACCGTATGAGATATGGCACGGTAAGAAACCAAGTCTAAGTCATCTCAGAATTTGGGGTTGTCCGACTCATGTCAAAAGACAACAAGCGGACAAGTTAGAGTTTAGGTCCTTCAGAGCTCGATTCATAGGATATCCTAAAGAGTCATTAGGATACTATTTCTACATTCCAAAAGACCACAATGTGATTGTGAGTCGACATGCCATCTTTCTTGAAAAATAGTTTATTCAAGATAGCGGCATTGGAAAGCAGATCAAGCTTGATGAGAAAGTCTCACAAGTACAATGAGCTAAGGACCAATTGGAACCAAATCAGGTTGAGCCAATAAGAACACTACCTCCTCCACCTCGTAGATCGAAAAGAGTTTTCCGTCCCCCTGAAAGATACTTAGGTATTATTTCAGAGGAAGTAGAGAAAATGTTCCTCATAGGTAATGGTGCTCATGGTGATGATCCCAAAACCTACAACGAGGCGATATCAGATATCGACTCCGAGAAATGGCTAGAGGCAATGCAGTCAGAAATTGACTCGATGCACTCAAACCAAGTCTGGATCTTGGTAGATCCACCAGAAGGTATAGTACCTATTGGGTGTAAATGGATCTTCAAAAGAAAGATTGGTGCAGATAGGAATGTGGAGACATTCAAGGCTAGACTAATGGCAAAAGGTTATAGTCAACGCGAAGGCATTGACTATCAGGATACCTTTTTCTCAGTGGCTATGCTAAAATCCATCCACACATTGCTTGCCATTGCAGCCTATTTCGATTATGAAATATGGCAAATGAATGTGAAAACGGCATTCTTAAATGGATATCTTAAGAAAGATATCTATATGAAACAGCCGCTAGGTTTCACATCCAGTGATACTAATCACAAGGTTTGTAAGCTGCAAAGGTCCATATATGGACTTAAGCAAGCATCTCGGAGCTGGAACACTCGTTTCAATGATGTGATCAAAAAGTTTGATTTCATAAAAAATGAAGAAAAACCATGTGTCTTCAAAAAGGTCAGTGGAAGTGCTGTTGTCTTTCTCGTACTGTACGTGGATGACATCCTCCTTATTAGGAATGATATTCCCATGTTGATGACAGTCAAAATATGGTTGTCCAAGGAATTCTCCATGAAAGACCTAGGTGAAGCATCCTTTATTCTAGGAATTAAGGTCTATAGGGATAGACCGAATAGGATGCTAGAACTTTCACAGAAGATATACATAGAAGAAGTACTAAAGAGGTTTAGTATGAAAAACTCTAAGAGGGGATTAATACCCTTCAGACATGGTATTCATCTTTCCAAGAAGATGTGCCCTAGCATAACTGAGGAAATAGAACGCATGAGCAAGATCCCTTATGCTTCTGCAATAAGGAGCCTCATGTATACCATGCTATGTACACGACCTGATATAGCCCATGCTGTGAGTGTCACAAGAAGAAATCATTCAAATCCAAATGAAGAACATTGGACTTCTATGAAATGTATCCTTAAGTACTTGAGAAGAACTAAGGATATGATGTTGGTCTTTGGTAACGGAGAACTCCAAGTCCAGGGATACATAGACTCGAATTTTATGTCCGATATAGATGATCGAAAGTCGACATCTGGGAGTCTGTTTGTGTGCAATGGTGGTACTGTCAGCTGAAAGAGTTCCAAGCAAACCGTGATAGCAGATTTCACTATGGAAGCAGAATATATTGCTGCATCAGAGGCTGCGAAGGAAGCATTCTTGTACAAGAAGTTTGCTGCAGAAATTGGAGTAATGCCATCAGATGCCATTCCTCTATACTGCGACAATAATGGCACCATAGCCCTTGCTAAGGAGCCAAGGTCTCACCAAAAATTCAAGCACATTGAGTGGCGATACCACCTCATCCGCGATTATCTCGAGGAAGGGTTACGTCGAGGTCAAAAGAGTCAACTCCGCAGACAATGCGGCAGACCCACTTATAAAGCCGTTGGAACAACAAAAATTCGAAGTCCACCTTGAGAAGATGGGACTTAGACTTATAGCCAATTGGCTTTAGGACAAATGAAAGATTGTTAGATATATGTATCCTAGAAGCCAAAATTGGCTGACACTTGTAATACACTTCTAGGGGCAAAATTATAATTTTGACTATTATCAATAAAATGGGTTATTTTCTATCACATATGTGTATTTAGTGTCTGTGATACATCCTTTAAGTTAATGATAATGATAATTCATATTTTCAAGAGTTAAAAATTTAAGACATGAATAATCATTATTAACTCATAAAATGCTCCCGACCATAGGATCATCACGAGGATGGTGATTGATCCGGAAGATTGGTGTATAATCGCTTCTCTTTAGTAGATGAGTCTTGAGTCTATGGTATGGGAGACACTAAAGCGAGAGTACAGATACTCATTAAAGAATGAGGACACTGAGCATGACCACCTCAAGTAGTCATTAGGAAGTCTACCTTCTCATCAATGACTGACTTGATACTGCAGTGGTGTGTCTGATTCTTTGACCTGAGATGCATTGGCAATTCACCTTGAGGGTGTTATAGTTTGACTACACCATAACTCGATCTCCTAGCCATTCGAAATCCTAAGGTGTATGTTGGCTATAGCATGTTCATTGTAGGAACTGGATTGCATCAAGATGGAATCTATCTACCTCGGTGGTAGAGGAGCAGCCCCATGATGATCATGAGAATCAAGTCCAAAAGCCCATGGCCATGGCAGAGTGAAATAATAGAAAGAGTTTCTATTTAGATTTTCACATCAGACTTGAATCGAATGATTACATCATATGATAGAGACCAGGGTTTGACGAGTTCACCTAAACCCTAATCTGATCGGAGCTCAAGATAGAAGAACTTAATCACATAGGTAGCTGCACCAAGAGGTTCGTATTCAGCTTTGATGGGTTACCACCATATACTGCTAGGTGTCACTGATGGATTTTGGGAGCAATTAGAATGATTTAGATGATCGATCATTCTAGTTATTCGAATCAGAAGAGTTCTGATCCATCGAAAGGAGTTTCGATGATGTCGATGATAGAGATCATGACATATCCTATTATCATATAGAACTGAACCTAACTGGGTCATACAAATAAGGATTTGAATCTGGTGATCATCAATTGAACTGATCCAGTTCAATTGATCTGAATGAGATTTGATTAGGTTTAAGAAAATTGTGCTAGCACTCGATTGAACCTAACATTCTTCTTTTACTATCATAAATAATTATCCTGACTGAGCAAAAGGAGTTTGTGCTCGATCAGAGGCCTTCACTTGGTCTGACTGGAGCTTGTCCAGGTCAGAAAAGGGTTGTCTTATTTTGTAAGATAATACCTGCCATTTTTGGTCATCTGCCATTTCTTGTCCTTTGACTTTGGTCAAAAGTTGACCTTTGATTGGTCAAATGTTGACCATTGATACTTTGACTTTCATCCACGTGTTACGCACCTATTGGAGAGCTGGTGGGGGCTTGTCCTTCTGTCAGAACCTAGCAAGAAGGAGGGCGCATGCCACCCTTGGCGTGTGCCCAAGCTAGAGGCGTCCAGGAGTCCCTATTGGACAGGGACTCCATCTTCTTTTTGGATTTCGATTAGACTTCTCCTAAGAACCAAGTTTGACTGATCTTAAGTGCCATCTAAGAAGGAATCCAAGGAACTCTATTTCCACCAATCAAATTTAGATCTAATTTTACAAAGGGTTGTGATTGGTTGGGAAGAAGAGGAGTTGGATCACGCATAGTCTATAAATAAGACCCTGCGCCCAACTTAAGGAGTATCTGAAATTGAATTGAAAAATTCCACGCCCCAAGGTTGGTTCTCTCCTCCTCCTCTACACCAAGCCCATCTTCTCCCTCTCCTCTCCACGCTCAAAGTGGTTTGGGATCTTGGGGGATGAGAGAAAGGCGATAGAAAGCTAGAAGGCTGCGCTGCTGCAAAAGACAACTACTGATCTTCGAAAGGTATTTTGAAGATCCTCCAAATCAGATTCAAATCTAATTTTTAGAGACATGATAGAGAAGAAGAGGATCTCCAGATTCAGTCAGAGTGGATACCGATAGAGGCCAAGCACTTGCGTGGCTAGATCCAGAATCTTCCACTGCTTATAGGATCATCAATGGGTAATAGGATTATCCTACATTAAGATAAATTAGATTTAATTTAATTTATCTAAATTTTATTTTTATTATTAGAATAATAAGAATCAGATCTGAAACATTCTAGATCTAATTATGGATCAAAGAGAAAAATTTTTGAAATATATCTCTTGATCCAATCAGATCTGAATGAACCTGATCCAAAAAATCAGGATTTTCCTTCAATGAGCTCGAGGGGGAGTTCGGCGGCCTCGCTTGCACTGGAGAGGTCGTGAATGCAGTCGAACTTCATTCCACCTTTTATGAAACCTTCTACGGAAGAACTTCTGCTATGTTTCTCCTTCCTAAGGATGATTGGTATGCTAGGCTAAATACTCTTCCTTAAGGTCGATTTCTGGCATCCTCATGGCGGGTTTGCTGGCAAAGTCACCGTCGGAGGCTGTCGCATGGCCTGCATCATCTCGACGAGGCCACGAACCTGCTGGACCAGCAGATTGAACTGCTTCTCATCTATGATGGCTTCAGGTAGAACCTGGGTTATCGGGACTGAAGCGGGAGCAGATGGATCTGGCGCAGAGGCCGTTGATCGCTGAGTCGAAGTTCTCTTGGAAGGCATTCTTTCTCAAGAAAGAACTCGAAGAAGAGAGATCTCCGAAGAGGAAAGAGAGAAATTATCGTCGAGCACTCCTTTAAGAATAAGGGAGCCTCAGAAACAGAGGACCCTCCTTCTAGCGTCAAATCTGTTGGTGCAGAATTTGATTGTCATCGGATCCAGCTGGAGTGGAGGAGGATGAGATCGCCGTCGATGACCTGCAAAATAAAGTTTCATCCAGAGCCGGTGGAGGTGGCTCCGGCAGAACCCTCCGATGATCAAGTCAGCTTTTCTGGCCAATAAAAATGGAGTGCTTTGGAATGAGTTCGATAGAGTTTAGAGAAGGAGAGGAGAGCTTAGAGCCCTCCGTAAGCATATCTGGAGGGTCCCTTTTTATAGGCAGAGCTTAGAGCGGGTTGATGGTGATGGCCATACTGTCCGATCGTGGGCCGCTCAGGGCCTCATGAAATTTGGTATGGAGAGAAAGACGTCATCAGACAGATAGTGACAGCCATACTGGTGGGTCGTGGGCCGCATGAGGCTGATTACAGAGAGAGTGGTGTCGCTAGTAGTGGTGGCCATGTCGTTCGATCGTGTCACCTATGGCAGACTGATGGTGATAGTTCATCCAGATTTAATAGTCATAGCTCTCGAGAATGTAGGCATTGATTGGTGGACTTCGACATGTATCAATTTCAGAGGAGTTTGGACTCCTGGAGGAGTTCGACCGAGGAAAAGCTCAGAAGGAGTTCGGTCGGAGGAGTGCGGAGGAAGTTCGACTCTCGTAGGTGTCTGACTGAAGGAGTGCGGCTAAGGCTTGGTCGCTGGAGAGTTCAGAAGGAGCTCAACCACTGAGGAGTTCGACCGATCGAAGGGGATGTCTGAGAGGAGTTTGGCTCTGGCTCCTGAAGAAGTTCGATCGAAAGAGAAGCTTGGAGGGAGTTCGACTCCCGCAGGCATCTGGCTGAAAGAGCGCGGAGGAAGTTCGGCTCTCGCGAGAGTTCGACTAAAACTCGGCCACTAAGAAGTTCGGCCGACTGAAGAAATTCGGCTAAGATCCATCTACTGAAGCTCTTCCATGGCAACCGATTGCATTAAGCTGAGCATCGAACTAGACTTCAGCATGAGCGAGATTTATCCCCAACAGTAATATTTTATTATTTTTTAATAGGAGCATATCATTTATATAATTTTAACTAGCTCATAACCCTATATCATTAATGGCAAAAGTAATATGAATATTATCCTTCTGGATCCATTTTCATATCTGAATCAATCCGGATATAGATAAAAATTTGAGGATCTGACTAATATCCATATCTGTATCTATATCCATCAAAGAAAAATAGATATGGATATAGATAGACACCTATATGATCTATATCCGAATCTACATGTAATCCTATATTATTTTATATAGTATTTATTAATTTTTAAGAAAAATATATGATTGTATAAATATATTATTAACTTAGTTTATTATCTATTTAATAATATTTTTAATTCTATAGTTATAAAAGTTAATTATTTAAGTTATATCCGTAATTATATCCATACTTTCAATATCCGAATAATATCCATATCCATTTAAAATAAATATGAATATGAATTTTTGCATTCAAATAATATATATATCTATATTTATATTTATCAAATAAAATAAATATAGATTTAAATATGCCGGTATCCTATCCAGTTTCAGCCCTATGTATCATGCATGGGATATGATTTTTTCTTAAAAATATCTTATTTTATTAATTTATTAATATCTATTATATATATTAAAATAATTAAAATAATAATAAATATATTTTATATATAGTATAGGTTGTAAGTTATTTATAAATTAATTTATTTTAAAAAAATTAAGATTTTATTTTTATTTTAATATATATATTAAAAATATTAGATGTCATGTTTAAATTTTGGAACAAGTTCTAAGCAGGAACTACCCCTTTGCCCCCCCTCATCATGCTATGTACCTCTAAACAGTTGTCAAGCAAAATGCCAATTTATTTTCTTTCTCTAAAACCTAACATCTAAATGATATCAAACTAAATCATCACTTTTTCTCTCACCATCTGACATCTAATATTACTCCCTATAATATCCCATCATCCACTATAGTCTGCATCTTGATTGAAAATAGATCAGATTTGACAAAAATCATTCTTCACTAAAGTCTTAATCATTAAAGTAATTAATATATCATTAATTCAGATAATACAGTCTAAAATAGTTCACAGATCATTCACTAATTTTATAATAATCATTTTTCTTGTCTTCAACTCTCTCAAATATATTTTTTCTTTTTTAAGCTGTCCGATAAATAAAATTTAACCTATGCTTTTCTCTCTTTATTTAAACTTTAAACTATAAATTATTATTAAATCCTAAATTAGAAAACTAAATAAAATTTTCAAATAAAGTACTCCAGCTTCTTCCCCTAGAATCCTACTCTCCTCCCTCCTCTCTCTTCCTCTAGTAGTGAAGAAAAATAGAACCCCCTCCTCTCTCTCTCTCTCTCTCAACAATGACCATCTATAATAACCTAGTTTTAAAAGAAAAATAGATATTCTAAACCCTAAAACCCCTAGCACAAATCTTAAAGAAAAGAAAAAGAAGCAAAAAAAATAGAAGAGGGAAAAATAGGGACATGAATAGAAGTAGTTCTTCTCTCATTAGGCTTCTTCTTTCGATCTGAAAGAGGAGTCCTAACTCCTCTAAAATCAAGTTTTTCTCTATAAAATCGAACCCCTTTTTCTTCCATGGATTTCCATCACTAAGATTCATCTTTTTCTTCCTATTTCTTTCAAGTTCTTCTTGTTTCTTGCCTCCCAATTTGAAGACTTTGTGCCGGTGATTTTGTGGTCCAAAACATCACCAAAAACCTAGGTAATCCCTGAAAACCTCTCTTTGATTTCTCCACGAAGTTTAGACTGAGATTTTAGGATTTTATTCACTGATTTTTGAAAAGAATTTAGAAAAAAAATAGATTTTTGAATGCCCTATTTTACCATCCAAATTTCTATTATTTTCTGACACCATTCGGCTTTGTCCATTGCTAATGAGCCCTGATCGAGGCCGCCATGGCTAGAAGTATTGCTCGCCTATTTCAGACAGGATTCCATGGCGTTAGAAGGATGGGGGAAGATGGGGAACTCATAGTCCCCTACTCTGCCTAACAGAAGGAAAAAAAAAGGGGGAAACAGAGGATGGCAAGTCCTCTGTTCCATGAGAAAAAAAGAAAAAAAAAGAAAAAAAAAAGAGATAGAGTTTCTCTCTCTTCCCTTTCTTCCTTCTCTGAGTTTGAAATTCTCACTTTTTCTCTCTAAAAAATCCAACTTTCTCTCTGTAGTGTCTCTCTACTTTCTCTCTCTATAAATTCTCTTTCTATATTATTTCTTTCTCTTCATATAATTCTCTATCTATGATTAATCTAATAAAGATTTCTTCTAATGATTCAGATCTGACCCAAATCATGACTTAGATCGAGATTCTTTCTCTTGCTTTATCCTATTTCTTTCTCTATTGAAGGCTAATGGCCTTGTTAATTTATTTAATTAGATTCTTTACTAGCAAAAAAGTACCAGATTTAGAGATCAGTCACATGTTATTTTTGGATTCGATTATCAGTAAGTTTTCTATTATCTCTAAATTTATTTTATACATATTTACATATTTAAAAATTAGATTTTGTATATAAAATATTTAAAAATTATTAAAATTTAAAATTATATATTTATTTATGATAAGTGATTTAGAAAAGTTAGATCAAGCATGATGTCACATTTGTATGATAAAATTTTTGAAAGAGATGATTTTCTTGTATTAATATTGTACAAACTCTAAAAAGAAAATTATATATATTCTTTGATGCATGAAATCTCAAATAAAAATTATTTTCATTGCACATTTGGATTATATAAAAATTGAGTTGATACTATTATAAAAATAAATATTTTTATTTATGAAAAATTAATTTTGATAAAATCATGAGAAAAATTCTCTAGTTAGATAATGATTTGGATCTAGCCAATGAGACTGATCGTTGTCCACACATCAAAAATATGTTTTCTTGGGTCTTATCAGTCATGGCTGATCACTAGTAGAGTTAATCCTTCTGAGCCTAGCCAATCGGAGTTGATCACTAGCATATGTTGATGCGTCATGTGTTTCTTATTTTAGGACTAATCTCTTAGTCTTGTCACTGGATAAATCATAGCCGTGTGAATTAAAGTTAGTTTTCCTCTAGTACATGCTGGTGAATCAAGTGTTCTGCATTTAGGGGCTACTCTTTTCTGAGCCTTATCACAGGGCTAATCATGGCCATAGTCAATAAAGACTGAGAGAGGATTTTTGGCTTTTACTGATGTACATGGCATGTTTTGAAAAAATATTATCTTATTATATATTATTGATAATTATTATATTTTAAAAAGTAAATATGCTTGATCCCTTAGAGATATTGGTAACTTACTGAACTCGTAAAGCATACTTCTTTTTTTTTTATTTTTTTCAAATTCAAGAGATCCTATGGGGCTAGGGACCGAGCAATGAGGAGGATAGGATCTTAGAAAATATTAGTTTGATTTATTTTTATAAATATTAATTTGATTATGATAAGACATTGGTAAGCTATATCTTTGAATTAATAAAAGTAGAGGTTTACTTTTGTTATCATTACCTAGTTGAATTTGATGTGATTATGTATTGATAAAAGGTAGGCCTTGTATAATCTTTAGGGCTTGACCCTAAAGAGTGTCGACCATCACGTGCCTGATCTGGATGCTAGATTTAGGGTGTAACATCATTATTTTCTTTTTCACATTCTTCTCTTTCTTCCTCTTAACCTTCGCCCAACTTCTTTTATCCTTCTCCCACAACTAGAGAGCCCTCCACCAGTCCTTCTTCCCCCTAACATCCTCTCTCTGCCCAACCCATCCCCCTTCCCCTTCCTTCCCACTGCTTGCCTCCCTAGTGCCACCATCGGCATCACCATCGGTACCTTCCTAGCTAGATCCAGCACCATTCTCCCCCGCCTATCCATCGTCGCCTCCGAGCCCTATCCCTCTTTGCTTCCAACCTAGAAGAACCAATAACCACCCCTCTTCCACTCTTCATCGAGATGTAAAAATACCATCATTCGAAGAAGAGAGGAGGAGATGGCCAGTAATGGGAGGATTGAGACACTGACGGAGAGGGTGGTGTTCCTCCGAGAGTCACTCTAGAAGAGCCAAACCATCATCGAAGGCATGGTCTCCATCATCAGCTCCTTCGACCATCACCTCTCTGCCCTCGAGGCTATCATGTGCCCCACCCAAGTCTCCCTCCATTATCCCCTCAACTATCATGCTGTACATTCTGATCTCAGAGTGGAGTGCATGCCGGTGGCCAGTGGGAGGTGGGTGAGCATGGCATGGAGCTCGGAGCCAAGCACATGTCAGCGATTGTGGGAGAAGTGGGTGGCAGAGGCGAAGGGGGCAGGAGCGTGGCTCAGACCACTCTCATCTTTTCTTTTTTAGCAAAGTGCATCCCGGTGCGAGGAGGGTGAGTGCGGCATGGAGCTCGAAGCCGATCGCATGCCAACAGCTATGGGAGAAGTGGGTGGCAGAGGCGAAGGGGGCGGGAGCGTGCCCTAGATCACTCTCGCCTTCTTTATTTTTTTTTAGTGAAGTACGTGTTAGTGGCCGGCGGGAGGTGGGTGAGCATGGCATAGAGCTTGAAGCCGAGTGCATGCTAGCGGTGTGAGAAGTGAGAGGCAAAGGTGAAGGGGTCTACCACCAGATTTTGTCGAGTCAGTGAGATTTGAGATTGGAGGGATACGGTGCATGCTTGACAACTATACCTTGAATCCAATGACACACGGTGGATGGAGGGATGACATGTGACAAAAAATGATAAAAATTTTCATTTTAATATATATAATAATAAATCAATATTGTTGTGGATCAGTATCTCGTCCTCAGCTGCTACATCATAGTCTCCAACCGATCTATGGAAGATGGTGTTTACTGGATTATGGATGTATGGTAGATGTCAAGATCACTAAAATACGATCTACTAAATTAGTAGCAGTTTCTACTCATATCATGATTCACCTCATCCCCTAATGATCTACCATAAATCACCTCATCCTCGGATGACCTATCATGGTTCATCTTATTTTCAGATGATCTACCATGGTTCACCTCATCCCTAGATAATCTATAATAGATCAGATTATGGTGACCTATTATAGCTTGTCCACGGACGAGCTATGTTCACTTCTCCAGAATGGTCCTCTCCAAATTGGCTAGTGATGAGCTATTCCTCTTTTGATGATCTATTATAGATCATCCATTGATGAGTCATCCTCCACTAGCCTCATGTCCAGATGACCTATTATTGCTCGTACATGTCCGACCAACCTCCAAAAACTCGAGTCAAACATCATCTCTAATTAATTAATCTCAGTCGCAGATAATGTATTATAGCTCATTCTATGATGAACTACTTATTTATTGATGACTTGCTATAGGTTGTATATGACTGATCAATCTTGAAGAATGGTTACCTATTATAAATCATAAAGTGCTAATCTATTATAGTTCGTCCACTAATGAGCTATCTTCATTTTTTCAGAATGGTCTTCTCAGAGATAACTAGTGATGAGCTATCTATCTACTGGCGACCTACCAACCATAGATCATACAAGATCGACTAATCTTAGATGAATTGGGGTTAAACGTCCGCTCCGCGGGCTCTAAAATGTCAGTTTCGTATGATCTATTATAAATCATCCATTGTCGAACTATCTCTACTTTCATCAGATCCGTCTCTTTTTTCAGATTGGAAAGGTCTAGATAAGAAAGGAGTCTTCCACAATTCAATCTTTCGAAAAATAAAAATATCTTCCAAATCAATCCATGCGACAAATTCGGAAGGTCATCAGAATCTGAAATGAATACGACTCCAATTCTTCTCGTATAAATAAAGGGACTCTGGGACTCTCAAGGTATGCATTCAACTCAATTCAACGCTTTTCTCTTTTCATTGTTCTCCAATCTCCTAACTTGAGCATCGAAGGGCCTTCACCGGAGATCACCCTAGTGAGGACATTTTTGCAAGAAATCAGACGAAGCTCCAGTAGCAATCTTTCCTCGACCATACGATCCTCGGCAGCCAACCTCAAGTAGGGAGATTTTGGAGCAATAGTTGGCGCTAGAGGAAGGGCCTCAATTGATTTCGAGATCTAATTTCGAGAGGAGAAAAGCTCACCACCAAATACTACGAAGACACAAAGGGGAGCATCAAACACATCCCAACATTCAAGCAGATGATGAACCAACAACATCCAGCCGACTAATGCACCACCACCACCACTCCAGGAGAATCCTCTATCGACGGCATTGACAATCTCTCAGGAGTAGTATATATAATACTCTTGTCCAATAGGACAGGTGCTTTCGACCACTGTAAGAGGAATATGGCAGAATAGCGAACCTCCTCTGGTCGATGAAAATTTAGGACCCATCCAAGGAAGATTGGCAAATCGACATCCCCTAAGCCCAAGGATAGGAGTTAGTCATCATAGCCGACCTGCTAGCCCTTTTTGCCAAAGACTTGGGTGGTCGCCTACTCCAATTTTTAAAAGAGATTCTACTCCAGGCCATATTTCTCCTCGGCACCATCCTATATGAGAGCACGATGTTGAAAAAAGGCTTCGAAAAATGCAACAACGAATCGATGCACTACAAGCATCGAGGCAATCGAAGGATGACCTAGGATTCAACGTTGACCCTCTGTTCACATAGAAGATCATGAATGAGCCTCTGCCACCCCTATTCAAGATGCCTCAGATGGAGCCTTACAATAGAATTCTTGATCCTGTAGATCATCTAGATAATTTTCAGACTCTTATGCTTTTGAAAGGGGCTAATGATGCGACTGTCTACCAAGCTTTTCCTTCAACTCTAAGGAAGGCAGCCTGTCATTGGTATTTAAATTTACGGTCGAACTCTATGGACTCCTTCCATCAATTAAGCTATCTATTTGCCATTAACTTTGTCTGCTGCTGACAAGAACATCACGACTCGGACTTCCTCATGAGCATTAAGCAAACAAAGAATGAGCCTCTTCAGAAGTACATTAATCACTTCAATGTAGCTACTTTAGAGGTTTGAAATTTAGATCAGTCTATTGCAATGACAATATTGAAGGTTGGACTTCTTCGGAATGATCTTCTCTTCTCCCTCAATCTGAACTAACTAAAGGATTTCGCCAAAAAGTTGGAATGGGCAGAGAGGTATGCTCAAGCTGAGGAAGCCTGGGACCAGCAAAGAGAAAATCCTGGCAATGGATCACAGCCAACCTCAAAGCTAGAGAAAAAGAAAGATTATCGACATGTGCAGCATTGGCGTGAAGAACCATAGCCTTGTCATTCTCAGACCCCATCTCAAAGGAACCAACCTAGATCCCCTACAACACCTCACCGATCAAGGACTCCTTCATGAAAATTTCATTATTTTACTCTGCTTAACACCCCCCAAGCACAAATACCAATGGAAATAGAGCAGCAAGAACTTTCTTGGCCGAATAGGATGATTGCTCCAACCAAGCAAGAAATCCTAGAAAGTACTATAGGCATCATCGTGATCACGGGCATGATATAGAGGAATGCTGGCAACTCATGGAAGAAATAGAGGCGCTTACTCGACGTGGATGTCTTCGATGCTATGTTGATGAACAATGGATCCCAGCAAACCCACATGGTGAGTCTCCTCGGCAAGAGACCAGCCAATAGTAAGGGAGATCTGAATGATCTCTAGGGGGCAGCTCGACCATCACACCTCTAATCCAAGCACGGATTTGGATGGCCAACTACCAACAAAGAGTAGCTCGGTATTATAATTTCTGAGTCAAAGTAAAGTCATTTTTTGCCAAATGGTTAGTTCTTCGTCGAGCTGAAGTTTCTCATCCGATCAAAGCTAGTGCCAAACTGGGAAGGTCCATACCATATTGCTGAAATAGTTTAGCCAAGAGTCTATCATCCTTTTCGACTAGATGGAACCTCGATTCTTAGGACTTAGAACGTCAATAACTTGCGTATCTGCCATCTTAAATTATAATTTTTTAAAGAATTTGCTTCATATAACTATATGTTCTTTTAAAATAACATGTGCACCTCACGAGGTGCAAAATGTGTTCTCCATAATATTCTCCACGCAGGTCTTCATCGCGTGCTCCTCGACCGTCCATGTAGGTCTCCACCACATGCTCCTCGACCACGACTGAGGAGCAGTACACATCTCCAATGCATGGTTCTCAATCATGGCCGAGGAACCATACGCATCTCCATGCAAATCTCCATCACACGCTCCTCAGTCACAATTGAGGAGCAGTACGCATCTCCATGCAGATCTCCAACGTGCGTTCCTCGATCACGATCGAGGAGAGGTATGCATCTCTCTTCGAATCTCCATCATGCACTCCTCGGCCATGGTCGAGGAGTGGTACATGTCTCCTTGTGGATCTCCAATATGCAGTCCTCGACTACGATCGAGAAATGGTACATGTCTCCTTATGAATCTCCAATGCGGTCCTCGGCCATGGTCGAGGAACGATACGTGTCTTCATGCGGATCTCCATCGCACACTTCTTGGCCATGGCAGAGGAGCAATACGCATCTCCAAATGGATCTCCAGCATGCATTCCTCAGCCACGGTCAAGAAGTGGTACGCATCTCCATTCGAATCTCCAATATGCACTCCTCGACCATAGCTGAAGAATAGTTCATCTGAGGTCGTCGATCTTTGACACGTCAGTAAGGAACACCTCGATGAATTCAACCTCGATCTCGGACTGATACTCTCTTCGGTCGACCTATCGAAAGTTCAGCCTCATGAGTGGGGGGTATCTGTTGTGGATCAGTACCTCGTCCTCGGCTGCTGCATCATAGTTTCCAACCAATCTATGGAAGATGATGTTTATTGGATTATGAATGTACGGTAGATATCAATATCACTAAAATATAATCTACTAAATTAGCAACAGTTTCTACTCCTCAGATCATGGTTAACCTTATCCTCAGATGATCTACAATAAATCACCTCATCCTCGGATGACCTATCATGGATCACCTCGTCCCCAGATGACATACCATATATCATCTCATTTTCAGGTAACCTATCATGGTTCACCTCATTCCTAGATGATCTATCATGGTTCACCTTGTCCCCAGATGATCTATAATAGATCGGATTATGGTGACCTATTATAGCTCGTCCACGGACGAGTTATCTTCACTTCTCCAGAATGGTCCTCTCCAAATTGACTAGTGACCGGCTATTTCTCTTTTGACAATCTATTAGAGATCGTCCATTGATGAGTCATCCTCTGCTAACCTCGTCTCTAGATGACCTATTATTGCTCATACATGTCCGACCAACCTCCAAAAACTCGAGTCAAACATCATCTCCAATTAATTAATCTCGATCACGGGCAATGTATTATAGCTCATTCTATGATGAACTACTTATTTATTAATGACTTGCTATAGATCGTATACGACCAATGAATCTTGAAGAATGGTTACTTAAAGTGCTGACCTATTATAGTTCGTTCACTGATGAGCTATCTTCATTTCCCTAAAATGGCCTTCTCAGGGATAACTAGTGATGAGCTATCTATCTACTGGCAACCTACCAACTATAGATCATATAAGACCGACTAATCTCAGATGACTTGGGGTTGAATGCCCACTCCACGGGCTCCAAAATGTCAATTTCCTATGATCTATTATAGGTCGTCCGTTGTCGAACTATCTCCACTTTCATCAGATCCGTCTCTTTTTTCAGATTGGAAAGGTCTAGATAAGGAAGGAGTCCTCCATAATTCAATCTCTTAGGAAAGAAAAATATCTTTGGAATCAATCCATGCGACAAATTTGAAAGATCATTAGAATCCGAGATGGATACGACTCTAATTCTTCTTCTATAAATAAAGAAGCTCCGTAACCCTCAAGATACGCATTCAACCCCATTCAATATTTTTTTATTCTCATTGTTCTTCAATTTCTTAACTTGATCTTCATCGGAGAACATCTCGATGAAGACTTTTTTGCAGGAAATCAGGCAAAATTTCAGCAACCATCTTTCCTCGGCCATACTATTCTTGGCAGCCTACGGTAGGCAAAAAGATTCTGAAGTAATAGATATAAATAAATTTAATAAAATTAAAAAAATAAAATATCTCTAAAGTCCTCCGAATTAGTTGACATGTCAACCCATGGCCTGAGCCACGAAAAACGGAAAAAGGCAATCCAATCTATCGTGGATGATATCGCACGGCTTCTCGGGAATGTTAAGAAAATTTTAACAAATACTCAAAACTAAAAGGTGGTAGCTAATCTAAAATAGTATTTGTCCTAGCGTTTTCGGCAAAGAGGACTCCGAAAGGAACTGCAATTGTCCAAGGTGTTTTTTGTAATTTCGCCTGATCTTCCCGTCTCCCTCCCTCTCCTCTTGCCCTAATCCCACCTCCCTCTCTCTTTCTCTATGTTTTCTCTTTTTAGTGTTTCTGGATATTGTCTCATTATCTCTTAACTTCGTTCGAATCCGCCGTTTTTCTGGTTGATTTCGAGCCATCGGAAACCCTGGGTTTCCGAATTCTCTTCTCGATTGGTGCCTTTATCGTTTCCTCGAGTAGTTTCGCATCTGCCGTCTTGACTTGATCGGGAGCCGTAAACTGTTTAAATTTCAATCTCTATTGGATCGATCTCGGAGATGGATCCGATGGACATCGTCGGGAAGTCAAAAGACGACGTCTCGCTTCCTAAAGGTTTAATTTTTTTCCTTTATTTACCGGCGAACATCAAATAAACGTATCAGTTGGATGATTTATTCTAAGAATTTGGTAGTTTTTATTGTTCTTAATTTCTATGGTTGATCGGAATTGGCGTAAATTATATTTACTGTGTTGTTATACATTGAACATCTTGGTCTTTTGTGAAGGAAAAGAGCTTGGAGTCTTTTTGTTTGATATGATTGGTATTTTCAAACGTGCAGGGTTTGAATCCTGCTGTACTTGTTAGACACGTCTTTCTGAAATTTCAACTTTGGCATGAAAAACCATATCATGTCATCCTACACTTTAAAATCTTTAGTTGAAAACTCATATTTTAATATGTATGATATATGCTTAGATTTTGATATTGGAAGGCTGAAGGGCTAATCTTACACTTCTAGTGAAACTTTGTACGAAGTATATAGGCATTATCACTATACATAGAGAGTGCTTAAGCTCATCTGTGCAGAAGTCCATGATGACATTCTTGTGTTGCCATCTTTTGGTGGTACATATCTATTGCTTTAGGGTTATCACTCTCTTGTATGCTTTGCTATTGCTTATCAATCTCATAGCAGCAAGGTGTATCTTACACATGATTTCTTGGTTTGGTCATGTTGATGGCTGAATATTGAAATTGGACTAATTTTTTGGTGTTTGATGGATTTAATTTGGGTTGAACTTTACCAAACTGGAGTTACTGGACATGTTCTGAAAATGAGCAGCTAACTAGGTATTTTTAGGCAGGGTTTGGATGCATTTTGATGATACGCCAAAGATTGTTTAGATGATTTCTGTATGACATCATTAAGACAATTTAGAGATGAAGAATGGTGATGTTCATATTTCAGAGGGTATTTATATGTTTATCTTGTAGTTTTTACCCCTTTAGTTTGACGCATTTGGTTGCTAACAAGTGATCCTTCATTTATCAATGATTAAATATCTTGAAGAAGAAATAAACATTGAGAGACCTAAAATTGTTCATTTGATTTGGATGAATGAATAAAAGCAACATAAATAGGTGAATTATTTGTTATATTAAAAATTTTTGATCTTATCGATTCATTACTATAAAGCTGCAATTGACTGGTATAATTTCTATTTTCTACTAGATTGTGTGACATCAGTAGATTCCATCCATGCAATAATTTATGGATATCGGATATAATTCCATTGATGCCTTAATTTTAAGCTTGAAGCTAAGAGATATGGACGTCAATTGAAATGTACCATCCGTTGCTCCCTTCTAGCAATACCCAAGCTGTCTGCCAACCTCTGAGACATTATCCTCTTATGCAGATTGCATTGTTGGTGCATAAGCTAGATCCTCTTTTTTTTTTGGGTAAAAATTCTTATTATAGAAATTTCTTTTCCAGAATCTTATGATTTATGAAGCTGCATGAATTTTGTGCATGTCACTGATGCTAATGAAAGCCAGGGTATTATACTAATTGGATTCTATTGGCAATTTGAATTAAATATCTTAGTATATATTCAAAACCACAACCTTAGCTATATGTTTCCAAGTTGCAACTAAAGAACTCCCTTTGTTAGATAGGGTGAAGTAATTTTCTAGTTCCTTTTTTAAAGTGATTTTGCCATTGTGTCGTACTCACATATGTTTCCTGATACTTTTACAGCCACCATGTTTAAGATTATTAAAGAAATGCTGCCACCTGATGTTCGTGTAGCAAGAGATGCACAGGACCTTCTGGTTGAGTGTTGTGTAGGTAATAATCCATAATGAACATACTTATACCTTTGTGGTTCATTTGTAGTTTATATTCTATTTTGAAGTTGCATTTGTTTTCATACATGTTATACAAGTGGACCTTGTCCTTCTTGGATGGCTTTTTATCTGTAAATGTTAGACACGGTTTTCTGTGTTCTTATTGCTAAGAAATCACATTTTGTATAATAAAGATGCCATATAATATTAGCATCAACTCTTGGATATTGTATCCTCAACTTTATATGGAAAATGACAGTTTGTGTGCAGTTTCTAAATATGCATGCATACTTTATCTAACAAAGTTTCGTTTCCCTATCCTTTCCAGGTAAGCTTGTAAGGAATTGACCAAATATTTTCTTCTTTTTAAAGATCCATAGGATCTTCTTCAGAAGTTTATTGTTTTTTAATGATGCCATGATCAGTAAATGCCATTATCCTTTACGTTGAGAATTTTCCCGCCATACCAATTGTCAACACAGTATCAGGTTATTTATTGACATGTTCTTAACTACTACAAAATTCTACCTTTTCATATTCAAAGATCCTTTTCCTTGATTTCCCTTCTTATTATTTAGAAGAAGAAAATATTAGAATAAAAACCAATAGCTGTATCCAACGAGCCTTTTGATAGGGCTACAACTAACCCAATAAAGTTCAAACTGTCACTTCCAACTCAAGTAGTCCTGAAAGTCTCACCATGGTAATAAATTATCATGCATTCTTCTATAGCTTCTTAAAAGAGAGATCTACTAGGGAGTAACCACCATTTTTTAACCACTTTTCTAGTGTTGGAGATAAACCCCGCTCCCGTCGAAGTCCAGTCTGATGCTTAGTCTAATGCAATTGGTAATCATGGAAGAACTTCGATCGAAAATTTTCCTCCAGCGGTCGAACCCCACCGAACTCCTCCAGCGATCGAACCCCAGCCGAACTTCTTCAACGGTCGGGCCCTAGCCGAACTCCTCCAACGGTCAAATTCCTTTCGAATTTCTCCTTCAGTCGGATGTCTACAGAAGCCGAACTCCTTCAGGTGCCTACAGGAGCCGAACTCCTTCCGGATTTCTTTTTCAGTCAAGTTTCTCTAGGAGCCGAACTCCTTCCAGACTTTTCCTTCAGTCGTATGCCTACAGGAGCCGAACTCCTTCCGAACTTCTTCTTCAGTCAAGTTCCTCCAGGAGCCAAACTTCTTTTGGATTTTTCCTTCAGTCAAGTTCCTCTAGCAGCCGAACTTCTTCCGGACCTCTTCTTCAGTCGGATGCCTCAACGAGCTGAATTTCTTTCGGATCTCTCCTTCAGTCGGATGCCTACAGGAGCCGAACTCCTTTCAAACTTCTCCTTCAGTCAAGTTCTCCAGGAGCCGAACTTCTTCCGGATTTCTCCTTTAATCGGATGCCTCTAGGAGCCGAACTCCTTTCGAACCTCTCCTTCAGTCGGATGCCTTCAGGAGCCGAACTCCTTTCAGACCTCTTCTTTAGTCGGATGCCTATAGGAGCCGAACTTATTCCGGATTTTTCCTTCAGTCGGATTCCTCCAAGAGCCGAACTCCTTCCGGATTTCTCCTTCAGTCAAGTTTCCTTTAGGAGTCTGAACTCCTCTGGAATTGATGTATGTCAAAGCTCTTTACCAATCAACGCCTGCTTCCTCCAAACTTCGACTATTAAATCTCAACGAACGGCCACATCACGGCAACAGACACCTCTCTTCGTAACAAACTCCACGTGGCCCCGAGCGGCCCACTACCGAACGGTTACGGCCGTCACTATCAGTCTGTTACAGACTTCGTTTATAAAAACGGATCCTCCAGATACGTTTTCTCTGAGCTCTCTTCTCCTTTCCGAAACTTCGTTGAATTCTTGCCTGAGCACTCCATTTCTTTTGGCTAGAAGAGCTGACTTGATCGTCAGAGGATCCTGTTGGAGCCACCACCACCGACTCCGGATGGGATTTTGTTTTGCAGGTCACCGACGGCGATCTCTTCCTCCTCAACTCCAGCTCTATCTGGCATCGATCAGATTCTGCACCAACAGGATTATGGATTGACGCTAAAGGAAAGGTCTGCTGTTCCTGAGGTATCCTTATTCTTAAAGGATTGCTCAATCGACTCTGTGGATCTTCTTCTTCAAGGTTCATCTCCATCCTCTCCCTCAATCTTGAGAAATGCCTCCAAAGAAGGCGACTATCCGGAGATCTATCGCTTCTGCCGCCAAATCTGTCTGTCCCTAGTCCATCGCCGGCGCTTCAACCTCCTCCTCCACTGATGGCCATGGTAGATTCGAAGCAGTTTAATCTGTTGATACAACAAGTTCAGGGCCTCACCGAAATGGTGCAGGCCATGCGGCAGCTCCCGATGGTAGTTCCGTCAGAAAATCTACCGTTGGAATGTCAAAAATCGATCCCAAGGAGGAGCACTTAGCATACCCGTCGCCCCTAAGAAGGAGAAACAGAGAGCAGAGGATCCTTGTTTGGATCGTGATTTTTCTCCGAAAAAAATCTTCCCCATCTACAGTCGGAAGCCTTCCAAGGTCTACGATTGAGATGATGTCCTCGATCAGAAATTGTGGAGGATGGATCAGCGGATTAAGGAGCTCGGCCATGTCGCTCCGGCCTACTATGACGACGTCCGCACCGATCCTCCTTTCTTTTCTCGAATTATACAAGAGTCCGTCTCGTCGAACTTCGAGCTTATCCCGATTTAAAAGCTACGATGAAACCTCTGATCCGGTCGATCATCCGGAGGCCTTCCGAACTATAATACTGCTTCATGGCGCACCAGATGTCATCTTATGTCGAGCTTTTTTTGTTTACCTTAAAGGGAGCAGCAAGAAACTGGTATTCGGTGTTGAAGTCGGATACGATCTTTTTTTTTACCAGACGAGCCATCAGTTTGCGGCTCACTTCGTCAGCAGCCGACGTCCGCACCGAGGTTCAGATTTTTTTATGAATATCATGTAGAAGCAGGAGAAATCTATCCGGACTTATGTCATCCGATTTAACGCTGTTACATTAGAGATCCGAAATCTGGACCAGTCTGTTGCAATGGCCGCACTCAAGGGCGGCCTTCAGAAGAATGATTTACTGTTCTTCTTGGAGAAGTACCTAGGGACTTTGCCAATCTGCTATCTCGGGCTGAAGGATATGTCCGAGCGGAAGAAGCCTTCAAATTGAGAGATGAGGGAGCTGCAGGAGAGTGGCAGACGGACGAGTCTAGTAAACCCGCGGCTGATGGAGAGCCGAATGAAGTTCGGCCGCGCTCACGGACTCCTTCCGAGTGCAAGCGAGTCCGAACTCCTCGAGCTCATCATCAAAAAAGCCCCGACGAAAGGACGTGAAGAAGTTTCCCCAAGAAGGTTTCATAACTATGCCCCCCTCAATGCTCCACAGACGCCGGTTTGAAGCAAGAGAAAATCAGCCAAGGACGCTACCGCAGCTAGAACCATCAATGAGGGAGGAACAACAAGGAGATCGACCGCCTTCCGGCATCATCAACACTGTCTCTAAGGGGGCTTAGTACTTCGGCAAGCCGTCATTTCTCAGTCTTAGAGCCAGAAGAAGCTTGCCCCAAATTGGGAGGCCCATATGAAGTAGAGGAGGTCGTCCGGCTCAAAACTTAATGCCTGAAGGAGCTCGGAGGAACAACGCTCCCACGATCTTGAAACTCAGAGAATCTGAGAATGTACGGTCAATAATTTTTCTTCAATAAAATTCCTCTATTTCAATATTATTGTTTCTTGGTGCAAAAACTATATGACGACATGAAAGAAACAATCAAAAATGGCCATGTTAGGAACAAGAGGAGAACCTCGTCCTAACGTGGACAAGTCGAAGACCTCGTTCATTTTAGACGAGATGGGGGGAGATCCTGACAACGGCCCTTATGTGCCCCCACAGTCCGTTAGGAATAGGAGGAGAACCTCATCCTAATGTGAGCAAAGTCGAAGACCTCGTTCATTTTAGACGAGATGGGGGGAGAGGCCCTGACAACGGCCCTTATGTGCTCCCGCAGTCTATTAGGAACAGGTGGAGAATCTCATCCTAATGTGAGCAAAGTCAAAAACCTCATTCATTTTAGACGAGATGGGGGAGAGGCCCTGACAACGGTCCTTATGTGCCCCCGCAGTCTGTTAGGAACAGGAGGAGAACCTCGTCCTAACGTGAGCAAAGTCGAAGACCTTGTTCATTTTAGACGAGATGGAATGAGAGGTTCGAACAACGGCCCTTATGTGCCTCCACGGTCCGTTAGGAACAGGAGGAGAACCTCGTCCTAATGTGAGCAAAGTTGAAGGCCTCGTTCATTTTAGACGAGGTGAGAGGAAAGGTTCCGACAACAATCCTAAATACGCCTCTACAGTCTGTTAGGAACAGGAGGAGAATTTCGTTCTAGCATGAGCAAAGGTCGGAACACCGTAGACTAAAGACGAGGAGAAGGAAGAAGCTCGGTGGAGAATTCTTACATGTGCTTTCCCACGGCAACCTGACTACGTCAAATGCGAAAGGCAGAATCTTATCCTGGTTTGCAAGAGAGATCCTAATTCGACATCCATAATAAGCCCAGCGTCCACAACGAGTTCGGTGTTCGCAACAAGCAGCAAGCGCGGGAACCCGAGACTAGAATTCTCCTCCAAGCTTCAACTTTAACTTCAACTTCGGCTGGAAATAAGATTTCCTCCAAGCTTCAACTTCAACCTCGGCTTGAGATAAGATCTTTTCAGAGCTTCAACTTCAATCTCGGCTGGAGATAAAATCTCCCCCGAGCTTCAACGTCAACCTCGGTTGGAGATAAGATCTCTCTCAATCTTCAACTTCAACTTCAACGTCAGCCTTGGCTGAAGATAAGATCTTTCCGGAGTTTCAACTTCAGCCTCGGCTGGAGATAAGATCTCCCCAAAGTTTCAACATCAGCCTCGGCTAGAGATAAAATCTCCTCCGAGCTTCAACTTCAACTTCAATCTCGGCTGGAGATAAGATCTCTTCCGAGCTTCAACTTTAACCTCTACTGGAGATAAGATCTCCCCCAAGCTTCAATGTCAACTTCAGCAGGAGATAAGATCTCCCCCAAGCTTCAACCTGAACGGGTGTAGAGCCCGTAAGAGAACTTCGGGAGTCGCCTTTTTTGTACTTTCTTTCTTCGAATTTTGAACTCGAAAGTGGGGGGACTATTGTTGGCGATAAATTCCGCTCCCGCCGAAGTCCAGCCTGATGCTTAGCCTAATGCAATTGTAATCACGGAAGAGCTTCAATCAGGAATTCTCCTTCAGCGGTCAAACCCCATCGAACTCCTCCAGCAGTCGACCCCAGCTGAACTCCTTCAGTGGCCAGGCCCTAGCCGAATTCCTTCAGCGGCTAAACTCCTCCAGCGGTCGAACTCCTTTCGGATTTCTCCTTCAGTCGGATGTCTTCAGAAGCCGAACTCCTTCCGGACGTCTCCTTCAGTCGGATTCCTTCGGGAGCCGAACTCCTTCCGAACCTCTCCTTCAATCGGATGCCTACAGGAGCCGAACTCCTTCCGGATTTTTCCTTCAGTCAAGTTCCTCCAGAAGCCGAACTCCTTCCAGACCTCTCCTTCAGTCGGATGCTTCCAGGAGCCGAACTCCTTCCGGACTTCTCCTTCAGTCAAGTTCCTCCAGGAGCCGAACTCCTTCCGGATTTCTCTTTCAGTCGGATTCCTCTAGGAGCCGAACTCCTTTCGGATCTCTTCTTCAATCGGATACCTATAGGAGCCAAACTCCTTTCGGACTTCTCCTTCGACCTAACTCCTTCCAGATTTCTTCTTTAGTCGAATTCCTTTAAGAGACGAACTTCTTCCGGATTTCTTCTTCAGTCAAGTTTTCTTTAGGAGTCCGAACTCCTCTAGAATTGATGTATGTCAAAGCTCTTCACCAACTAATGCCTGCTTTCTCTGAACTTCGATTATTAAATCTCAACGAACGGCCATATCGCAACGGACACCTCTCTCCGTAACAAACTCCACATGGCCCCGAGCGGCCCACTACTGGACGGTTACGGCCGTCACTATCAGTCTGCTACAGACTCCGTCTATAAAAAGGGACCCTCCAGATACGTTTTCTCTAAGCTCTCTTCTCCTTTTCGAAACTCTGTTGAATTCTTGCTTGAGCACTTCATTTCTGGCCAGAAGAGCTGACTTGATCATCGGAGGGTCCTGCCGAAGCCACCACCACCGACTTCGGGCGGGACTTTGTTTTGCAGATCACCGACGGCGACATCTTCCTCGTCAATTCCAGCTCGATCCGGCGTCGATCAGATTTTGCACCAACACCTAGCAAAGGAACTTCCCTGTATGTTTAAGTCACACCCTCACTGTGAATTTAGAAGGTCTATCCGCTTGCATTCCTTGAAGCTGGTTGAGCAGCAACTTGCTTTGCAGGACTTAGGAATTTTTGCCGACACGTGCTTCATCTATGTCGCTGTATTATATTAGCACATCCAATGATTTTAAACAACCAGGTGCCCTTCAGAAATAGGTTCTTCAGGTCTGGAAGTTAATCTTTACATTCTTTTGAGTTGAATTAACATGTCCAACTTCTAAATACTGAGATTAAAAGCCAGCTGAACGAGTATATTTTACTTCCTTGTGAGGCGACTATTCAACCTGCACAGTCAAGGTGCAACAACAAGGTGGAGAAGTGGTGACCAGCCAGTGGGTTCAGCTTGGTTGGGGTTGCAGAAAATCTAGATGAAGCAGCCTAGTGAAACTGATCATAGCCCTTTGAGTAGATTCTATTTCTTGGAATATATTTGGGGACTTCTATATTTTTTACACATAACAACTCAATGATAACTTTAACATTATTGGCTATTTAGGTTTCTAGTGCTGAAAATTGGGGAACCATTTATCTGATTTCATAGAACATGACATCACTCAGGATAATCTTCTTCTTCCTCTTTTGGGGAACAATATCTAAGTAAATTGATTCTTTTTGAGAGAATTAGGAAATTGATGTGAACCAACATGATCCTTTTTTTGCTGTGGACAAAATGGCTTCTCATATGTTGATGGGAGTTTAGTAAATATTAATCAAGAAAGTTCATGCATAATTTACTAATAGAAACTATTATTCAGATTTTTTGGTTAATAGGAACTTTGCATTTGTATTGATTGATGATGGATCAAATGAGATCATCATCTAAGGAATATAGTGGAAAAATTAGTGCTGCAAACAACATCACAATTATCTCTTTACAAAAATGAATGACTTGAATAAGCTGGAGAGGTATGTGTTGTTAAGTAAATCTTGTATATGGATATTTTTCACTTTCTCTGTCATAACAGATTTATTGAGGGTAGGAAAATCATTTAGTTCTGATCAAAGACAGTTAAATGACCTTGCACTTGTGGAGTAAATAAAATTGAAGGCCAAAAAGAAAAGACATCTGATTTTTACTCGTTGATATAACCAAGAATACTATGAGTTCTGATGAAATTTGTTAACCATAAAAGTATAGCAACTCTTATGATTGGAAATTCAATTTCTTCGACTTTGATCACAATAGAAAAAACTGCAATTCATGAAAGTGTTTTAGAAGGTTTGTTCTACTACAATTAATTTGAGCAATAAGTAGTTCCTACAAACATGTTCTACTTAGGAACATAAAAGATTGACTGCTAGTGTTGGTATATCTTTAGCTTGGATAATTCTACAAGCTTCATTATCTAATCCTAGGGACCTGGTGTCAATATTAATACTATGCAGATACTTAGATTGCGTTTGGTAGATGGCAATCTATCCAGATTGCCAACAATTTAAAGTGGGCCCATTGGATTGCTGCATTTAGTATGCTTTTTGGGTAGCAATCCAAATTGCTTTGGCAATCTACATTGCCTCTCATGAGACAATCTAGATAGCCTTGGGGAGGGATGGCTATTTAGATTATTACTTCTTTGGCAATATTACGATAAAAGTTTTGGACAAAATTATCTCTCAAAAAAATCATATAAAACCCATTGCCCAACCCTACCCCCTCCTCTGACACCACCCACAGCTCCTTTGTGCGCCCCGCCACTGCCCCCCTGGCATGCGGCTCCTCCATCTCCCTCCGCCTGCTCGTGGCTCCTTCGTCCCCCCCACTTGCCTATGGTTCCTCCGCCCTGCCGCCTGCTCGTGGCTCCTCCATCACCCCCCCATTGCAGCGAGTCGTCGTTTCCCTCGTCGACGATGAAGATTTTTCTAGTGATGGCAGCGGAGGAATGGTTGGCTTGATGTTCGACGAGGGCACGGTGAGGGAGGGAGCAGTGGTGGCGGAGGCACAAGCGGATCTCGTTGAAGTCCTGCTTTGGGGTGCCAAATTTGCCGGCTTTGATGGTGCCACAAAGGACAATGACTATAAGGAAGAGATAGAGGAGGTTGAGCTTCTCCCAACGGAGGGCATGCTAGATCTGGCAGACCTGCCGCTCCTCCAAGCACTGGCCCAAAATTTTCGACGTGACTATACCACCACCTCCCCTCTCTCTCTCTCCCTCTGTTCTTTTATTATTCTTTTAACCCTTTTATTCTCTTCTTCTTCCTCTTATTCTTCCTTCTAATATCTTTTGTTGTTGTTCCTCTGCCATGATTGGACTCTTGTTCTCTAGGAAGGTAAAGACAAGGGGCTGATAGTTATAGAGTTTACACTAGATTAAATAATGGAGGGAGGGACGAGGAGTGGGGGTGGTATAAGTCACATGGGTTTTATTCTCATTGTCCAAGGAGGGATAAAGGTTATACAGGGAAGAGGGAGAGACAAGAGGAGTGAAAGATATTGGGTTATGAGTGTGAGCAGGTGATAATGGCGTGTGTTATAATGGAAAGAGAGGGAGAAGGGAGGAGTCGCGATGTTTCGCTTGGAGAGAATGGGAGGGGAATAGTGTTGGAAAGAGGGAGTTTGGTTGAGGGATGGGGCAGACACGATGCACGTGATATGCATACAAAATGAGCAAAAGTATTAAGGATTTTTTGGGAATTTGATTTAACATTATCGGTAATCTGATTGTCATATCAAACATGTCAATCAAGATTCTCAAAAATTTTATTGCAACATTACCTGCTTATACCAAACACAGTAATCAATATTACTAGCAATTTAATGGTGACAATTTATATTGAAAGCAATCCACATTACCTTCTAAGATTATTTGGCGATGCTCCAAATGCAACCTTAGTCTCTGTTTAAGATTGCTGTTGGCAGTAGAGCTTTTAGAAGTAAAGCTTTTAAAACTAGAATTTTTACAAAAAAACTGCTTGCGGTTTGATAACTCCTCTTCTAAAATATTATGAAACTTTAACATGTGTTTGGTAACTAAAATGAAAAAGTACTTTTGGTATGACAAGATGATAATAAAGAATATTGCATGGTATAGTTTAATGAATTATAATTTGATGTAATATTACATATTATTACATGTTAAATATTATTATATTGTATAATATTATTATAATATAACTAATATAATATTGAATACTATAGCATAATAATATGATATAATGTGATATGATATAACAATTATTATATAATAACATAATATTATGATTGTAATGATATGTTATATTTTACTTATAATATAATATAAGAATATGTTATACTATAATTATGTATTATTACAATGATATAATATATTATACTATTACAATGTAATAATGTAATATAATATAACATAATATATTATTAATTTATTGACATAATATTTAATTTATTATCATATTATATTATGTTATATTTATAGTATAATGATATAATATGATATAAGATATAATTATGGGATTTGTTGGTGGGTATATTGAATACTAAGAAAATTTTATTAAAATCAAAATAGTTTTCTGACATTGGCTAGAAAATACTTTTGAGGAGAAGCTCCAAGCTGAAACTTTCCCAACTAGACCTTTTTAACTTTCTGGCAAAGCCAAAACAACTTCCAAATTTTTTACCAAACACCATTATACCATCAAAAATTGCTTTTGGAAGGCTAGAAAGTGCTTCTTGGCTCTCCAGAAACTTCATCAAATAGCGCCTTATTCATAAGCTTCTTTGTAGCATTTGCTCATTCAATCATAATTGAAATGTACAATAAAAAAACTTGTATGACCTTTGTACATAAGGCTGCCTAGATATGCTTTTACTTCAACTCATATTAGTTCAACTTGTTTCATCATATTTTGGTATGTCATTGGGTGTGTGCTATTCTGCATATTAAAGAACTGCTTCACTTTGCATAGATCATATTGACATTCCTATCTCTCCAAATATCTTAAGTTTGCTACCAGGACTAAAGCACTCAACACATCCACACATCAAAAATCCAGGATGAGTTTTCTTCAATAAAATTTAACTAATGAAGGTCTGTATTGGAATCAAGGTTTTACGTCCTAATAGAACAGGGGCGGTCCCATCCTAATCTATGAGAAAATAGGACCAAGAAGGATTGAGACTCCAAAACCCATCTATGCAAGGAGAGAAGAAAGAGGAAAAAAAGAAACAAAGGATAAAGAAAAGAAAACAATGAAAGGAAATAAAAAGAAGAAAAATGAAAGAAAGGAAGGAAAGAAGAAATAAAAGAAAAGGGAAAGAAGAAGAAAAGGAAAAAAATAAAGAAAGGGATTAGAAAGGAAACAAAAAGGAAAGAAAAGAAAGGAAAGTAGAAGAAAAAAAAAGAAAAGAGTGAAAGAAAGAAAAAGAAAGAAAGGAAGGACGAAGAGAAGAGAGACAAAGGATTTCTATCAGGATGCATGAACAGGACAGTTGCCGGGATGGGATGGGACAATGGGGCATCCCATTCCATGGAAAAACCGGGATACCTCCATCCAACGCGATTTAAAACCTTGACTAGAATAATATGTTATGTTAGGGAAGTAATTGCAAATGATTTAGGGTTTTAAGTAGAAATCCTAGCTCATTTTATCTGTGCCGATTATCATACATATGAAATATTGGGATTGCTTTAAACTTTGGAGAGAACTTGTTAGGTTGATTTTATAACCCAATCTTAAACCTTTTCTCATCTGGCTCAGTAACAAACCGTGAAAAATTGGGGTTGGTTGCAACTTTCAAGAGAACTTTTGTTGATAATTTTTCTAGGTGGATTTTACATTCCATTATGATTATTAGATGAGATCTAGTTCTGTAAGTGTGGTACTTTGTGATTCTTAATCTATAAACAAAAAAATGATTTCAAAATAACTGAAGGGAGAAAGAGTGTTCTGGTTGGCTTATTTAAGGGCATTTTTTTTTTGGCTGTTATAAAGTTCAAATCCTTAAATTTAGGGAGATTAATCAATTCCAGAGTGTTACAATTTTATTAAAAGTTTTAAGTGATAATCATTGAGAGCTTCATCAGAATGAAAAGGTCATTCAAGGAGAAAAATCAAGTTACTCATCTTTAAGAAAGTGATTCTAGAGCAGTTTTTTCCCCCAACAGATTGCAGTCACCTTCCTCCCGAGTGTCTTTAGGGTATTAGTCAAGAGCATCTGGATGCAGTACAGCATTGCTTTTTCTATGGTTTATTGAATTCCTGCACTGCTAGATTTTGTTGGGAGGATTTTCACAAACTCTTTTTTTTCCGACTATGCTCTTTATAATATTTCAGATCTTAACAATATTTTAGTTGTGATATTATGTGTTTCTACTTTAATAAGAAAGAATTTTGATGTCCATTTTAATTTTATCTGGTTTATTTCCTTCCCCTAATGCTGCAGTTGTGTTTTCTTTTCTTTTTATGTTTAAAAAAAAAGTGTAAAGAAAATGGATGCCTCATTTCATTACTGCCTTGTCAATTGAACTGCTGGTGACTTTCTTTTCTTTACCATATATTGGCAGAATTCATCAACCTTGTTTCTTCTGAGTCTAATGAAGTATGTTGTCGAGAGGAAAAAAGAACAATTGCCCCTGAGCATGTTCTCAAGGCTCTAGAGGTTTTACTTCTACAATTCACTTGCCTGAATCATAATTTTGTTAAATTTTTATTTGTCAATGTGTTTACCTGTTTTGTATGATCAAGATGATCTGTTGACAATTATTAGTATTCCAGAGCCAATATTTATCCTTAAGCTCTTTTGTTTCATTTTTCTGATTTCAATCAATGGTTTTAAAATTCCAAATTTGGACATAGGAGTTCAACTTAGAAAATCATTACTGTCTCCTTTATGCTGACAATTAACAAAAGCAGTCACTTGATGAACATTTTTTTTTTCTTCAAACAGTGTTGGTAGGTTTTCCTCATTCTCAAATCACTCATGTCTTAGAATAGAAAAACGATGCCTACAGTCTATAAATAGTATCAGTTTGGCTGCTGTTATTTCATGTTTTAAGAAATGCTTATATTTCTGTAAGAGCACATGTAAGAAAGAGAAAGGAGATGGAGAAGAAAGCATTAAGAGATTTTGTGTGCAAACATTTTCAAGGCTGGAGGAAGAGAGAGAGAGAGAAGGGGCGGGGGGGGGGGGGGAGATGAAATTCAAGAAAATTTGAGTTTCGAAAACATAATAATATAATTAGAGGTTATTGGAATTCCAATAAGAATTGACCTTTCAGTTCAAAATTTCAGTGAATAAGCTGTAGTCATTTGAATTTATGGGAAATTTACTAAAATATTTTTGACTGAACTTATGCCATGTTCATCCCACATGTTCAGACTATGTGGTATCACAAATCTATAATGTTTCCTTTAAATAGACTGCATTATTCAATAGGTGGTCTGCCTTGGCACCACCCTGCCATTTTGGTGTGCCTGGCGGCTTCCTGGCCTCTTTGACAACCTTGGGAACTTATTAGATGATTGCCTTATGACCTTTTCTTCGATTTCTTATTTGCTCTTGTTCTGTCTCTCTATATAATCTTGCCACTTCCTGTTTTCTCTGCTGGAACTGTGTTCCTTTTTCAAAAATGTTTTTTTTCTTATCATCCTTATAATTATTTTTCCAATAGAGTTCCCTAAGCAATAGTAAAAAAAACTTTCACAAGGACTTGACTTCTCAATCACCTAAGTTGGTGGTGGCAAGGAACAATAATTATCTTCTCAATTTAGAAGCATTCCAAGTAAACACCTTTTCTATTATCTCTGATCCCTGATTGGCAAAAATTGGATCAGTGAGTGAATCTCAGCCAGAGCCTGGGTTTTTGGTACCAATATGGCTATCTTCCTCCCGTTGTTTTTCTCGTCTTCCATCTCACGTAAACCTTCACTGGCTTTTGGCAGTGTTGGTATCATAACCCATAATTATCCCTAAGATCCAAGTTTGAACCTGCACCTTTCTCTTTTAGATGTGTCAAAAGAAAATAAAAAGAAAAGAAAAGAAAGAAAACTCATTTTTGTCCTCTTGGAAATGTTAAATTTATTGATGAAAGATGGTAACCTGGGCCTATTTTTCAGGACGTCTCTGAGAATGTATAAGCACATGATATGATATCGCCATTCTTAGCTGTCATAGTATCCTATTCTCTGTTTTGTGGTGATGTTTAACTTTCTGGGTTCGATGGAAGACTTGCCTCAGTGCACACCCAAAATGAAGATAACTCCAACATGTGCGCCCACCCACCCTCGCTTGCAAAACGAAAAATAGAATATATATATATATATATACACACACTAATTTTTACTTAAAAGAAATGATAAGATTTTTGATTCAGCTTAGTTGCCCTATTCTACAAGGATGCATACCTGTTTTTTTTTCTGACCGAAGTGTAGACCACTTACATTTATATATTTCTGCACACCATGTTGCAGAAAAGGCTGTTTTAGCGTGTCTTATATGGTTCAGTTCTATGCTGTAGGCTCTAATATATTTGATTTTACTTGAGATGACACCAGGTTCTTGGTTTCGGGGAATACATTGAGGAGGTTTATGCAGCATACGAACAACATAAGCTCGACACTTTGGTACCTGTCCATCCATTCAAGTTTTCTTTTTAGTTTTTCTGATCTTTATGATATTGCAATTAATAACTTTCCACATTTCACGAACGTTTCTTTGGCAGGACTCTCCAAAAGTTGGTAAATTTGCAGGAATAGAGATGACCGAGGAAGAAGCATTGGCAGAGCAGCAAAGGATGTTTGCCGAGGCTCGTGCTCGAATGAACAATGGAGCTAGCGTACAGAGGCAGTCAGACTCAGACCGCAGTTTAGATGGCTAATATTAAACCCCAGCACCATATATCGTCTATTAAGTGTTTTGGTCATAAGCTTCAATGAAACTTAGCATGTGCCTGACTTTTGGATTGCACTTATGTGCTTCTAGTTATGAACCTTGTAAATTGGGTGCTCTCTCGGTATGGTTAGAAACAGCAAGACCTGAACGCTGCTTTTTTCTTTTTTGGTAAATATGGACACTGCTTTTTCAAAGATACATGTATGCATGTAATGTTCTGTTTCTTGCTCCATTCCGAGACCTTGGTGGATTCTTCTCCTTTTTCTCCAGCTGTTGATATTGCGAGATATGAGATATGCTCCACCTTCGTGACACGTTTACGTTATCATCCATTTACATCCAAGTTGATTTACTTGGTGTGGTTCAAGGCCTGAGCTTGCAGCCACTATGTTTGGTGAGACGACATCCTGAAGCATACAACACCTTTCAAGTTCTTGATTCAAGTCTAAAAAGCTATCAACCCGGTGGTTTAAGTCCGTAACAAGAGTTGGCCTAGGTTCCTGTAGTTGGGTTCGTACTGTGAGCTGTTAAATTTTGGAGAGTAGGCCTCTTTCTACTTATTGAACAAGTACTCTTATAGAATTATTTGCTCACGGTTATGCTTTGGAAATATATGGACTGTTACTAGCTTTATTTCTCTAAAAGATTAAGCTTTGAGGATTCATTAGTTAGTTAACATGATAATTAGAAGTCAAGTTTGTAGAAGATTGTGACATCAAATTCTCTCCAAGTAATTAATTTGTTCATTTCATGTGTATGAAAGGTTTCGTCGAGAGGATCGGCAAAACTAAAGGGAACGGGTGGTCTATATCAAAGTCGGAAAGGGTTGGGGGGTGGTTGAATGCTAAGGTGCCAAGCCAACATTATGCGAGTCTAAAATACTTTTCAGGTACATTGATACGCACCTCGAAGCCTTTTTATTAATGAATAAGGAGTTTGGTATTACGAGGTCTGATGCTTAGTTAGCAGCAGCATCTTTGAAAGATGGAGAAGTATTTAACAAATATAGAGATTCTTGCTTCATTGGGAGCTTGGTGGTTAGTTAGCGAGCAATATGTTTTGGAAAATGAATGTCTAGTTATCAACTCAAGTGCTTCATACCTCATTTAGTTTTACAATACAACTTTTCAGCATTCAAGGTGTTTTAATATATGATATAATAGCAATCATTCATGTAGAAATAGGGAGAAGGTATTGTCCGAGACAAGTCATAACTAAAGGCTTGCATGCACTATTGACATAATTAATTTAACTCTTAACATTAAAATAATTAAGTAAACTTTGCCTCCCATGTGGGCCTATTATTAAAACAAAGAACAAGTCCAATGTTGCTATTAATATTATTTGACATTTCTTCACATGATTGGTTTTCCATAAAGAATTATCACATGATGTTGGTAAAACATAGTCTCCTCAAGCCTGATGCAAAAAAATCATCAAGCAAAATAAGTCACATGCTCAAAAGTTGTATAGCCACCAATGCAAATGCACAATTGTTAGTAGTAATATTCTCACGAATTGTGTGAAAGGTCAAGACTTAAGGAAGTACCAACCAAATAAATATTGAAGATCAAGTGAATCCTCTCTTAATTCAGTGTTTGGCAGGTTATATGTGGAAAATTACATTAGATGAGCATATATTAATCATATGACCTCTCCTATAATTCAAGAGAGAGAGAGAGAGAGTGCCGACAAATGAAAAGAAGACAAGAACAAGACATGCTCATCCCATAAAAAATATGAGCACACGTTACGCTCCAAGAATACTTTTTCTGCTTCCACAACTTGAATGTGAATCCATAGGGTCCCATATATATATATAGAAGACACCAGGAATAAAAAGTTGGGCCACAACCCACCAAAAAAACAAAACAAAAACAAAACAAAATTATATATATATATAAAAAAAAAAGGAAACAAAAGGGGTAATACCATCTAATAATTTCTTTCTGAATAGGACGCAATCTAATGGAGATATTATTCCATGGAAAAGATTCGATGGATCAGTCTAAATCTCGTATGTAGGGTGACGGATATCTTTTTTTTTTTAACTTACCTTAGTACTGCACCGAGGCTGAGGAAGAAGGGCAAAACATGGCCAGTTCCTGATGGAGGTTCTCTTATCCAAGAATATATGTACTTTGGTGCAGACGAGGAAAGCGAAAATATTGTGTGCGAAATGAGAAATTTGTATTCAAAGCCTGCCATTGTTTTTTTTCTCTTGTTGATTCATATAACCGCATGCACGTACAGTCCAAATACACGTGTACAAGGCTGAGCAAAAAATTGAAACATGAAAAAATTCATCCAATTCAATTCCATAAATATTAATTTTGATTAATTAAAAAATTTAAATTAAATTATGATCCATAAAAAATTTAATTAATTAGATTCAATTTTTACATTTTTAATCCATATAAAATCGAATCCAAACGGTCGGTATAATATTTTTAATATTTAAATATTTAAAAATTAATAATTAATAATTATGGAGTGTTGTGTATTGACTTATAAATATTATGAAATTATTATATCTTAGTGTTTATATAAATTGAATGATGTATTGATTTGTAATGCTTATAATTAATATCAGATCAATATTAAAGTCTAAACCGACATAATTCATTCGAACCTGCTACAAACTGTTAACTTTGATTTCAAAAGATTTACATACAATAAATAGTCGACAATAGATTAAATTTTTTTCAATCAAATTGAATTTGGTCGGATCAAATTTTTCTCTCAACCCGACTTGTGCTCAGCTCTACACACACACATATATATATATATATATATTTATGATTATTTTATTTTAAGTCAGGTAGGAGTTTAATCCCAAAAAAGCCACCAAATCACTTGAATGGATATCCCAAACCTCTCCAAATTCTCCTATGGACCATCTTTTCAGTGATAACTAATCCACTTTTTATTATGGTTGTCTCAAAGATTTGTAAGCATAGGTCTGCACCAGAATCTAGTAAGAGTATTATACCACTCGGGGGATCTAGAATAATACTCAAAAGATTTTCAAAAATAAAAATTTCTACTTCTTCTTAATTTAAAAAAAACTAAATACTGTAAGTGTTTCAAAACTTAAAATAAAATATAAATTATCATATGCCTATATTTGTAACTAGAAAATATGTTTAAAAAACTTATTTCATCCTAGTTAAAAGTCTAAACCAATAAATGATTCTAGGGACATCTTTTTTAAACATAATTAAACTTTTTCAGTTGATAACCAAGGGGCCACAACACAAATTTATAGAAAAAGTGTAACATCCTAAACCAATCCATGGAGAGTTCTCACGTCGCACAGGATGTCTCGACTCCTGAGCAAGTGAGATTGAACTGGAAAGGTTGGGAAGACTAGCGACATGTTTGCAGCAAGAAAGATCAATGTCTTCAGATCTGAAATCATCCAAATACAAGACAAGTCAATACAAAGAACACCCCGAAACATAATAAAAATTAAAAAAAAAAACCCAAATAGACAAAATATGAAAGTCGGTATTAGAGTGGCCGAGTTTATTCTGAAACCTGTGCTGCATTCACAATCATGCCGAACAGAGGAAAGGGGTTTCCAAAGAGGAATCCAAAGGTGGCATCCATCAGAGGTGGGGCCGGACAAGGTTCAGTAATGTCTTGGGGTGTCGGTCGGCAGGGAAGAGCGGACCAATGGGCACCCATGTCGGCGATGGTTGTTGAGGGCGGTGAAAAGTATAGAAAGCAGTGGAGGCTACTGCTAGCATCGTCGGGTAGAGACCAACTATGGTCGAGCGGTCGGGATCAAGACCATCGGAGATGGTCATCATTGTCGGGGAATAGGACGATGGCACTATCGAGAGTGGGGCCGGTCAGGATCGGCCGGTGTAGTTGAAACAGAGGAAGGTGAAGCAGGAAAATGGCCTGTGGGTGGAGACGATGCGTGACGAAAGGAGATGGTAGGGGCGAAGGTGTCGCAGATGGGTCGCAGTGGTGGGAACACAAAAGAGAGAAGAGATTAGGATGGAAGCGAGCTCAAGGAAGGATTTAGAAACCCTTTTGGTGTTGATGTTAAGGAGGCGGATGCGATGTAGGATGGCGGTAGCACTCACAAAGATGGGTGGAGGCTCAGTAACGGAGGTGGTCAGAGCGGTGGTGGGAGACGATGAGTGGCTCGATTAGAATGGGGGTCTGTGATGGCTCGGGCTTTGGAAATAGGGGGGTTGGGTTGGGAGTTTGAATTGAGTCTTTGTAGCTTAGGATTGAGCAGTTTAGCAGAGAAGAGAAAGAAGAAGCGGAGAAAGAAGAAGAAGAACAAGCAGGGAAGAGAGGAAGAAGGAGGAGCTTAGAAGAAGAAGAAAGGGAGAAGAAGAAGAAGAGGGGAAGAAGAAGACTCAATAAGAAAGAAGGATTTCAAATTCTATTCCATTCTCCCTTTTTCATTTACAAGAGCAATCCATATATAATGGGCTTTTCTAACAAACTAAAAATCATGTAATAAATAACAAACTCCCTAACAACCTGATCCACCTCATACTTTAAAATACATGCATGAGTTAAAAAATAAAAGAAAATGCATCCAATCCTCAAACACCCACATATACACCCAAATACAAAAAAATTATAATACATGTAGACCTATATCGATAATCATGCTGCTGGATGATATCCTCATCAATTTTTTTAGGGGTGAAAAAAATTCGATTCTGTCAAGTCAAACTCTGCACTACTCTTGAAGTACTCAAAAAGATCTGAATCAATCCTTTGTAGCTCATTTCGAGTAATCCAAGAATCCTTAGACTCTAGCTTGCCTCGCCGACGAACTAGAAAGTGATGGTAGTCTCGACCCCTAGTGGATTTGATCTGCTCATTCAGGATACGATCGATCACATCGTATTTTTCTCTCATCTGAGCTTATGGACACTCAGGGGAAGGGTCACTCTCAAAGAAAGATATAGGCTCAAACGGATCACTGGGTATCAATGCTAGCTCTTTATATTCAATTAGATCCGATACATTGAAAGTTGAACTAATCCCATAGTCAGGTGGTAGATCAAAAATGTATGCATTTGATTTAACTTTCTTTAAAATCTTAAACGGGCCTGCTCCTCGGGCATGTAGCTTCCGAACAGTTTCTGATGAAAATCGCTCAGGTCTGATCCTAATCATGATATGGTCACCCCCAGCAAAATCCTTGACTTGCTGGTAAGAATCTGCTAATCGTTTATATGTTTGATTACTTAAATTAATTCTATCACTGATCTCTTTATACAGACTCCTAATATGCTCTACGAAGGATGACGCTGTCTCTAAAACCCTAGCATGCATGGGTAATGGGATCAAGTCTACTGGTTTCTTATGATGATAACCATGCACAACTTTAAAAGAACTCAAACCAATAGACCTATCTACCGAACTATTATAAGCATACTCTGCTTTAGTTAAAAATAAATTTCAATTCCTAACATGTTCTCCTACCAAACATCGAAGTAAATTTTCTAGACTTCTATTTATAATTTTAGTTTGACCGTCTGTTTGTAGGTGATATATAGTTGAAAATTTTAATTTTGTTTTCATTAAGTGCCATAAAGTTTTTCAAAAGTAACTAATGAATCGAATGTTCCTATCAGACACTATAGTTTTGGCAATCCATGCAGCCTAACAATTTCATCAAAATATAGACGAGCAACTCTAGAGGCATCAGAAGTCTTGGGACAAGAAAGAAAATGGGCCATCTTGAAAAACCTATCTACTACCACACAAATAGAGTTATTTTTTTAGTTGTTCGAGGCAATCTTAAAACAAAGTCCATACTCGCATCTTGCCATGAACAGTCGGAGACAGGTAACGGGGTGTACAAACCAGTATTTTATTTTGATGTTTAGCCATGGCACAAGTACGGCATCATGCAATAATCCGGGCTACATCACACTTTAAGCTAGGCCAGTGAAATTGGGCCTCAAAGGCATCTATGGTTTTGTTCCTTCCAAAATGCCTAGATAAACCTCCAACATGTATTTTTCAAATTAAGAATCCTCTCACAAAAGTTCGTAGGATACATAATTTATTATTCTTGAAAAGATAACCATCCTGAAGAGTATACTCACTGAGCTCTCTAGACGGTCCTTGCTTAAGAGAGAAAATAATATTTTTAAAATCTGGGCACTTATCATACTATTTTTTTAATTGCTCAAAATTTGTAACTTTCATACTTACTACCGATAAGAGGGTCACTCTACGAGAGAGTGCATTAGCAGCTTTATTATCTATGCCTGCTTTGTGCCTTATCACAAAGGTATAAGCCTAAAGGAACTCAACCTATTTTTCATATCTCGGATTTAATTTTTTTTGGGAGTTAAGAAACTTAAGAGCCTCATGGTCAAAATGTAGGACATTTTTTTGTGGAAACAAATAATGCCTCCAGAACTTAAGAGCTTAGACCAAGGTATAGAATTCTTTATCATAGGTGGAATACCTGCGCTTGGTGTCATTTAGTTTTTTACTAAAGAAAGACATAGGATGTCCTTCTTGGCTTAAGACTCTACCAATTCCTACTCCAGATGCGTCACATGCAACTTCAAAAACTTTTGTAAAATCTGATAACCGCAAAATTGAAGTGTGAGTTATTTTTTCTTTTATTTCTTAGAAAGCTTGCTCAATGGCTCTAGTCCATTTGAAGCCTTCTTTTTGTATGCAATCAGTGATTGAGTCTGTGATGGTGCTAAAACCCTTGATGAACCTTCGATAAAAAGTTGCGAGGCCATGGAAGCTTCGAACTTCATGCACATTTTGGAACGTAGGCCATTCAGTTATTGCACGAACTTTCTCAGGGTCTACTAATAAGCCATCAGGTATTAATATAAATCCAAAGAATATTATATGGTTTATCAGAAAATCACACTTCTTTAGGCTTACATAGAGATTTTGGGCTCTCAGGACTTGATAGAGTTGTTGCAGATGGTCTAAGTGGTTTTCTTTGGTTCGACTATAAATCAGAATATCGTCAAAGTACATGACCACAAATGAACCAATGAACGATCGTAGTACCTAAGTCATAATCCCCATAAAAGTATTCGGAGCATTGGAAAGACCAAATGGCATAACTAGCCATTCATATAGACCATCTTTTATTTTGAATGCAGTCTTTCATTCATCGCCAGGTCTAATTATGATCTGATAGTATTCACTTTTTAAATCAATCTTAGAAAAGATAGTGGATCTAGATAGCATATCAATCATGTCATCCAACTTGGGGATAGAAAATCGATATTTCATAGTTATTTTATTTATCGCATGGCTATCTATGCACATTCTTCAGGTACCATCTTTTTTTTGGATCAGGAGTGCGGAAACTGTGCAAGAACTCAGTCTTTCCCTCATAAAATCTTTTTTTAAGAGCTCAAAAATATGTCGCTATAACTCTGCATGCTCAGTGAGGTTTAAACGATAATGAGGAAGATTAGAAAGAGTGGCTCCTGAAATGAGATCAATAGCGTACTGGACATCCCGTATTGGGGGCAAATGGTCCGGAAGGTCTTCCGAAAAGACATCTTTGAATTGGTCTAAGAGGGTGATCACTTTCTGAAAATACTGGTGTAAAGGAACTATGTCTCCATTAGTTTTCTTAACCACCAGAATCCAAACCAAAAAGCTATCATTCAATTCTTTTTCAAACTCTTTAGCACTGATTATGTGAAGGCTATTCTTTTATTTTTGGTCATTTTGGTTATTATTTTTAATTTTCTTGACAACTCTAGGGGGTGAAGGATATACAGTGATCTTTTTATCCTAGCTCATAAATATATAAGTATTAGATCGATTATGAAGTGTGGCATCTTGATTAAAGAGTCATGATCTACCAAGGATGGTACTACCAACTTTTATTGGTAATACATCACACTAGATTTTATCTTGATATGGCTGAAACTTGATCGGGATTAGACACCTATGCCTAATAGGGATAGATGAAGCATCTACCCAGGCCACATTATATGGACTAGGATAGTCTACAAGTGTTAAATCTAGGTGCGATATAGCATCAATCAAGATAGCATTGATGCAGCTACTACTATCAATGACTATCTTGCATACTTTATTACCTTGTTCGATAAATGTTTGAAAAATAGTAGTTCTGTGCCAATCTTTATTTTTTTTGGGTTGGGTCAGCACACACCTAACCATGCCTAATCATTCTTCAGATGCAATCTCAATTTGGGTGGTGTCATACTCTTCAAAGGTGTCAGTCAATTCTGAGTCCGTGATATAGACTTCTTCTTCAGGGTCATTCTTAGGATTTTTAATTTCAGTTTCTCATATGTGTAGTGCTCTGAATGGGCATTGACTAGCAACATGGCCTATTCCATTGCACTTGAAGCATTGAATATTGGAGCTAATCCCTCAAAAAGTCTCTTTGATGACTTTTTTTCTTTGTCATCCTTGGTTGGCAGTGTTATAGATGGGGCATGATTAACAGGAGTCTGATTCACATGAGGTCTCGGGCCTAAAATACCTAATCTAGGAGGCTCAGGTTGACGAGTGATCGGCAATCTCTGGAACCTCTCATAATCTTAGGCCAATTGGTAGGCCTGCTCTAAATTATAGACCTTTCGCATAAACAGTTCTCTCTAGATATCTTCTCTCAAGCTAGCTCTAAATCTAGATAAGGTGACAGATGGATCCTTGGTCACATTGCAGCACATAAAAAATTCTTCAATTTTTTTAATATAATTATTGATAGATCCGATACCCTAGGTTAATCTTTGCCATTGGTCGAGGAGATGCTATTGATAAGACGTAGGAAGATATTTCTCGCGAAGTTTGTCTTTCATCTCATCCCATGTCCCAATAGATTCTTGTCTCCTATGCATAGCCATTATTTGAATATTGTGCCAATATAACTTGGCTTGACTTAATAGCCTTATTTGAGCGAACCTGATTTTTCAATCTTGACACTTCTCATGATAGGATCATTCTAATCAATGGGGTCTCAATAGGAACAATATATTTGATTGTGACTTCTCTCAAAATTGGATAATCATGTTGGTCTCTAGGATCTGTAACCTTGGGAGAGATGCTTCTAATAGGATAGTTCGTGTTGCTTAGTCTTCCTCTTCTAAATTTCCAATCCCGGCATCTACATTGTCCAATTTATCATCGATGATTTCAAGACATCTTAATATTTTTTGTAAAGTGGCTTCTAAATTCGGTTTCATTTTATTAATTAATTGAGAAGACTCTACTTGATTTTTGGTTCCTAATCCAGTGGTCATGCAAAACTATAATATTTTTTTTTTTTTGAAAAGAAAGTAAGATGCAAACTAAACAAATGAAAATGCAACTAACCCTAACTAAAAAAAAAGAAAATAGGCTCTGATACCGAAAAGTTGATGCGGGATAAGGCTAGCTAACCTAGATTTAACTAACCACTAAGAAGATCAGTGATCAAAATTAATTAAAGTAATTAAAGTATAAAAAATAATATAAATTAAAGCAAACAAGAAATTAATCAAGAAGTCCTTTTCATAATTAAAATCCAATCTAGGAAGTAATCCAGTTGGCACGCATAGACAAAAAATTAGAAACAGAATCGTTGGTCGTTAAGAAACGACCGATTGGCTAGGGCTATTAACTCAATTAAATCGAATGTAAGAGAATAAAAGATAGGTAACTAGCATAAAAAAAATATATAAATAATATCAATTTAAAAATTTTAAACTAATCCATGAAGAGTTCTCACGTCGCACAGGATGTCTCGACTCCTAGACAAATGAGATCGAATCGAAAAGGTTAAGAAGACTAGCTACAGGTTTGCGGCAAGAAAGACCAATATTTTTGGATCTGAAATCATCCAAATATAAGACAAGTTAATGCAAAGAATACTCTGAAACATAATGAAAATAAAAAAAATAACCCCAAATAGACAAAATATGAAAGTCGGCATTGGAGTGGCCGGGTTTGTTTTGAAACCCATGCTACATTCACGATCGTGCCGAACAGAGGAGAGGGGTTTCTAGAGAGGAATTCGATGGTGGCATCCATCGGACGTGGGGCTAGATAAGGTTCGGTAATGTCCTGGGGTGTCGGTCGATAGGGAAGAGCGGACCGATAGGCACCCATGTCGGTGATGGTCATTGAGGGTGGCAAAAAGTACAGAAAGCAGCATAGGCTACTACTGGCATCGTCGGGTAGAGACCAATTATGGTCGGGCAGTCGGGATCAAGACCGTCGGAGATGGTCATCATTGTCGGAGAAGAGGACGATGGCACTGTCAGGAGCAGGGCCAGTTGGGATCAGTCGGTGCGGTCGAAATAGAGGAAGGTGAAGGGGGAAAATGGCCTGCAAATGGTGATGGTGTGCGACGAAGGGAGATGGTAGGGGCAAAGGTGTCACAGATGGGTAGCGGCGGTGGAAACACAGCAGAGAGAAGAGATTATGGTGGAAGCAAGCTCGAGGAAGGGTTTAGAAATCCTTTTGGTGTTGAGGGTAAGGAAAGCGGTGGATGCGATGGAGGATGGCAGCAGCACTCATGAAGATGGGTGGAGGCTCGATAGCGAAGGTGGTTAGAGTGGTGGTGGGAGATGGCGCTCGCGATGGTGGCAGATGATGAGTGGCTCGATTTGAATGGGGGGTCTATGATGGCTCAGGCTTTAAAAATAGGGGAGTCGCGTTGGGAGTTTGAATTGGGTCTCTGTAGCTTAAGATCGAGCAATTTAGCAACAAAGAAAAAGAAGAAGCAGAGAAAAAAGAAGAAGAATAAGCATGGAAGAGAGAAAAAATGAGCTTAAAAGAAGAAGAAAGGGAGAAGAAGAAGAGGATAAACTTTCCTAACAAACTAACAAACATGTAACAAATCTATTACAAACCTATAACAAATAACAAACTTCCTAACAACCTGGTCCACCTCATACTTTAAAATGCATGCATGAGTTGAAAAATAAAAGAAAATGCAGTCAATCCTTAAACACCCACATATACACCCAAATACAAAAATATTATAATACATATAGACCTGCATCGATAATAATGCTACTGGATGATATCCTCATCAATTAATATAATAATAAATTAACTAATCTTATAATAATATTTTAATCTTTTAAAAATAATTATAAATTAATATTAATGTAATACTATGTCATAACATTAGCAAATGCCAATATTAATATTATAATAATAATAAAACAACCTAGATTAAATTATATAAATAGATAGTAAAAATTAATAAGTAGCGATAAATATCAGTATAATATTAATATTATATATCATCATATTATTGTTAATATATAATTTAATATTTTAAATAACACTAATAAGTAATATTATATTATCTATTAGATAATAAAAATTTATGTATTTTATATAAATATTTAATATTAACATATATTATAATATTATAATTTTTTTAAGTTGTTGCTCAAGCATATTCCGAGGACTAACAAATAATGATTCCTCATCCTGTTTTGAGCGTGATTTATCCTTTTTATGGTAATATGATACCTATAGGAGCAAACATTCCTATGTCCAAATGAGTTACAAACATTAGACAGGAAGGGAATCTAATAACCATTCTATCTCTCAATTGCTATCAATCAAACATGACTTAAATGATGGAAACCGCTTGTTGCGCACATGATTGAGTAAAAATATAGAAATATGGAAGCTTGGCATGAATTTTATTTTTTTATTTTAGAAAATCCAATTTGCTATAGTTTGGTGACATATATAAGAGGGAAAATTAGCAATAGAACAGATTAGATCAAATTGGGTCAATCTCAACTCCAATTCGATCTGGATTCAATTTTGGTTCCTGATTTTCAAGCTAAACCGGACCTATTAACCAGTCGGACCATGTCAGTTTAGGCTCATGATAAAGATTTTACACTGATTTCGAATCATTCAAGTTAAATCAGGGTCAAGCATGATCCAAAAGTAGCCTAAATGTTCAAGTTCGGATTAGGATTGTATTATATTTAATTTATGATTTTGTTCAAGCATTTATCTATGTTTTTATAGTTAAAATATAATAAATGATGATTCAACACAGAATTATTTAAATATTGATAAACTCAAATGCATTATAAATAAGAATCAAGAGAAACAAAGAGTGATCGGAGGTGGAGTTTTTTTGGACAATAAAGAGGAATTACTTTATGTGAGAGTTTGTTCGATGAATTAAAAAATGCATCTATGGAGGAGAAAAAAGAGGAATATTATATGATTTAAGTCTTGAGATATATTTTTTGTAAATCCAAGTTAAAGCAGCATGATATGCAAGCCGGGCTGCATCAAGTTAGGTTATAAATTACAAAACGCAGACCTGATCCGATTTTTCAATCAGATTCAGTTTTTCTTCTAGACCCATCTACGTGTATTCAAAAATGAAATTGGACCGAGTCTAGTTAGATCGAACTAGGTAGATTGAACCGGGTCTAGTTAGATCGAATTAGATTAGATCGTGGGATGACCCGATCCATTCCTAGTCAAGAGGAGATTACAAAGTCCTACATATGGATAGGCCTCACTCATTTTTTTTTTCTTTTTAACTGAATCAGGAGGTGTTGACCAATATCCCTTTATTTATTTATTTATTTATTGAGTATAAGGGCATTATTTACAAGGGTTCGGAGAGGCATCCTCTCTTATTAGAATAATAGAGATTGTAATCGTTAAGAACTCTATCAGCGTTAATTAACATGCACATGCGCGACCACCATTGTCGCGTAGAGAGAGAGAGAGAGTCCCATGTTTCTTTCCTTTTGCTCATCTTTTCTTGCTCTTTGTTGCTCCTGCTACGAAAGCTAACCAGAGAGCAACATATAACCCTGATAAACCTCGTGCATGGTGCACGCGGCATCACGCGCATGTAAATTAACCATCCTCACCTCGGCTAGCTCTGAGACTTTGGCGCACACGGCTCCACCATAATAGCCCCTCCTGTGTTCCAAATAATTAATATAGTATAGTATTAATTTACGAAGAAGAATCTGACAAATACTTTACGGACTTCACGATAAAACGACAGGGAATGATGTGCTTTTCGGAAGCTCAGTGCTGAATCTGATGAGGCTCATAGCTTGTGAAATGATAGGCATGCTCTGTGGGATGATGATGATGATGATGTCCATGTTAATGATGCTTGTTTGCTTCCCAAAGGCCTCGTGCGGCCTGCGACACTCCCCCATCAATTGCTTGCTCGGCAGAATTAGATGCCATTTTCTAATGGTAAAGATGTCATAAAAATAATCAGGCATACTGTACATTGTCCCTGGGTTTAATATATATATATATATATACACACACTCAGTTCTGGGCTTCCATCTAAATTAATTTTGTACAAGTTGCACCTCAAAAAGCTGTGTTTCTGACGTTAACACCAAGGAACAAAAACCATGGCTCCACACTGCTTATTTCCCCAAACTAGAGTGGAAATATTAATTGATAACCATTTTTTTTTAATTGAGCCATCAATAACCAATTAGAAGTTTCTACTTTGATTTTTCTCGTAATTTCATGCATGTGGAGTCATATTACAAAATGAGTTTGTATACTAAGTAGCCTCTCTCTTTACTCATCATAAGCAAAACCTCTACACCATGCAATTTTTCCTCCTATCTCTCTGCGCTTTCAGTGGGTGTTCACCACATCACGCGCACACATCTACTTGTTCCATCAATATATATATATATATATGGTAGAAGGGCAATAAATGCACGGGCCGGAGGCAGAGAATATGAAACTTCCTCCCGTTAATCTCAAAGACCTCCTTTGATTACACAATAAAAAATGGAGGATAGCAATCCTTGCGCCTAAAACTGGGAATTGCAATCCTTATGCCTGACTATTCCTCCCAGATTCCATGGAATAAATCCAATTTTTGTTTGGTTGCAACCTTGCACTTTCCATGCGATGTTTGTGCTATAAGCCCTTTGATTGCACAGGCTGGGATAAGGGAATTTAAAGCCTTTTTTTTTTTTTTTGCAATATTGGACAAGATTGGCCCTTGGTGCTTCTTGAATTTGGCTTAATTAGTATAGAGAAAGCAAATAACCATTAGACCAGGTCCTCATGAGATGGCGAACCATGCCCTGCCTAGATCCAAAACCATAAAACGGAGCTCACCATGAGATGGAAATGGTAAGGCTTGAGGATGGCTAGTTGACTAGTAAATAGCATGGGTGCATGTACTCAAAGGATAAGCTCCAACTTCACATCATTACCTATGGGATAGAAAAAATAACAGGATGATAGGGGGCTTAGACAGGCCGGCAAGTAGTGATTGTTGTGTACCATAGAATGGTAAAGATGAGTGGTGACAAAAGGCGAAAGGAGGGCGCAGACACATAATTCGGGAAGGATAATTTTAGGCTCTATCTAGAGGTTAAAGTTACTACACCCCTCCCCATGGAATTATTTTATCTCCTCTGGTGAGGGATGACAGTCGTCAACCAGAATTGCACCATTCCTGGAAATGCTAATTCTATTTGGTGGGATAAGCCCGAGTAGTGCCATTTATCTTGGCTTATCCTGCAACCTAACAAGACCTAATAGAATATCTCTTGCTCTTGATACTAAAATAATGCTCCATGCTAGTTTCCATTTTAATCAGAAAGGATGCGATGGTTGGATCATTATTTGCACCCTAATCATGGGCCAATAAATTTTAATTACTCAATTTTGATGAATATCGAAGTAGCTCCAAACATGTTTAATTTCTACCCTTTCCATATGTAGAAGAGCGATTGCTTTACCTTCATCATGAGGCATGAAATTTTAATTACTTCAAATCGATGGACTAATGATTTGAAAGGTGTTAAATAAAAGCATGACAACTTATTGTTAAATGATAGAACATTACTTCATTGCTTTAGATTTTGCATTTACATATTTTTCAAATTACTAAAGATGGCATGGAAAGAAAAGAAAATCAAGAATCCTTGTTGCGAAGTAAGTGTGATTCTCGCAGGAACTAAAAATGCTTTGATGAAGTGCTATTGCTCTTGTAAAATAATAGCTCTTCCACTCCTTATGCTTAGTGTCATCTCTATATAAATGAAAGAATTAAACATTTGCTAAGTGCAGCAAAAAATAATGAAGCAGGTGGAACTAGACTCTTATCTTTTCTCATAAAAACAAAAAATAATAAAATTATTGTGTGACATATACCATACCCTCCATAGTCATGGATCTGCAAAATATTTGAGTTGTGAATCATTTGAAAACATCATGTACATAGGCTAAAAGGCCAAAATTCTCGATACCTATCATACAAAGCATATGACCATGCAATGATTCCCCATTGAAGCAAATCATCTATGAAAGAACAGTTACCTTTTGTGCTAACGGTGACAAGATATTATCAAAGAACCAAAATAATAGTTACCCATGGAGATAATCTCGAAGTACTAATGATATTGATTGGGGTATGCATCACAAAAGTACCATTATTGGATGTGATCTTGATACAAAGGGATATTAATGTTATCGTGTCATCAAGCACTAGGACTTAAGATTGTCATGCAATTATGTGAAGGTCTCTGTGGACCTCTCATCCCAGCAATCAGTCAATGTGGGACACCTTATAAATTTGGTTACAAGTATCTCCATCACCATCACCTCTTAAGTCCTCTCCTGCAGTCCTACTGGAGAGGAATAAGTGTTCCACGCTATAAATCAGGTGGGTGTGGGTCTCAAACTCAAAGTCACCAATTGTGGCATCAATCATTGAGACTAGAAATGACACAAGGTTGGAGAAACGTTCGGGGAAACGCATCATTTGATGGCACCAGTGGAACGAGACAGGAGGTGAGAGCAGGGTAAATCTTTCTCTGGTGAAGAAAATCTAAGATCCTTTGCCAAAAAAAAAAAAAAACGAAAGAAAATCTAAGATCCTTACTTTTAGTTCAAGAGCAAACAAAAAAAAAATATGGAGTTTCTGGAACTTATTCTTTGACCAAATTTAGTCACGAGATTGCTTAGCAGGTCTGAAATGACCTATAAGTTTGAAATAACTACTTCATAATGCAAATGGGTCGGGTATGAAATCTAAGTAGGAAACCTAAACTGCTAGAATATATTATTCGCACATCTAATTATCATTCTCCAACTAATTTGGAATTGACGTAGCAAAACCAGACACATCCAAATAAGCCTAAGTAAAATCACATCAAAACATCCAATTTGGCCAGAAAATCTAGAAGAGCAACCGAAACTTAGCCATGATGGAGCTATTACTAATTAAAACCCTTCAAGCGTATGAGCAAAACTAGATTAATATGCTGGACCTACAACTGTTTTGGTAAAAGTCAGGTTCAACACAACCCAATCCAAACACTAATATTATAATCTTGCAATTGACTAGATATGAGGTTATCTCATCCTCAATCACCTGCCACAAGTTGGCATTAGTGTATTGGTTTCTTGGTCATCAACAACTAAACGAATTCCTCCATCAACCTAGCACTTGATAAACCCAAATAATTAATCATACACCCTCTTGATTTCCTAGTAGGAAAAGTAGCTTTGCTTTACATTTCTCCGACTTTATTAGCTAAGAAGTTAGCAAGCACTTTTCATTAGATTTAGGAAAAGTAATTCCCTACCTTTCATGTATTAGAGGTGAAAGTAAGAGTTTTGTTTTTATATGATAAGCTCATCCATCCTTCTAATGATTCTTTCTTTGGAAGGAGAGAACGAATGATGGGGCCCATTAGGCAAGTCTCGTGGCTCGTTCTTTTGGCAAGCCCCCTCATGTGGCCCACCAGCCGATACGTCTGCGTCTCCTGGGACCGGCAACGCGTGCTCCAATGTCCCCCTCCCCGGCGTTTTGGGGTCGGAGAAGAAAACAAAAGAGAGAGACTTATCCTCATGATCCCCACATTTGATCCCGGTCCCAATCCAAGGAGAAGTTATTGGTTGGACGAGGTCCGCCAGCTTAGCGGTGGATCAGACCAATCACAAACAAACATGCATGGGAGGAAAAAGAAAGCAATACATGCCATGCTATTGGTGTATTCCTTTATGATTGGATTGGTCTGCTGCCGAGTTTGTGAACCTAATCCAACCAATAATGTCACCAACCCAAATTATATTCTCATCTTTTTGTTAAAGAGTTTTCACTTAATCTCCATAATTGGGTGGGTGCCCCTTTTATTTATAGGAGGCCTTACCGGCACGACAAAGACAAAACCAAGGTTTTTCTCAAAGGATGGGGATCTGTATTATTGGGGAAATAATGCGTGCGCGTACACACCATGTGTCATCCCTTGTTTGAGGTGATGCTTACTATGTTGTTAGACCTTGGGGAGAATGTACCTACCATTGGCATGATCTAAGACTTGTGAACCTAAATTCGCGCGATCATGTGCCTGAATAAAACAAATTATCAAGCCACGATCTTGACATTTGGTCGGGGTTGGATTATTCATTACATTATTAATCATAACCATCAAGCCTTATCCCAACCATTCTGTTCGGCATTTAGCACGAGTAAATGAAACCGAATTAGCTCTTGTAATGCAAGGCATACTCGTAAATGATGCTAAACACATCTATATCTAGCAAGATTACACTATGATCTCATATTACTATTTGGGCTCCACATGGATGGATGAAGATGGAATACGAGCAATTTGTGAACGAGTATTGCTAGAGATGGACTAGGTAGGTATTTTGTCCTGCTCTTTTTTTTTTAGCTACAACGAGTAGTCTTGCTGATGGCAATCCTTTAACTCTTTCATCTTGGCTTGGGATCGAGGCTACATCATCATAAATGTAACCAATTCAATGAGCACACCATAAATCTAGATACGAGGAATGCCTAATTGAGTACCAATACATTATAGGATCAACTTGATATACATTGGTAGAGTACACTACAGATTGCCATAGCCTCTATTATTTGTTCCTAGCTCTCCTACAATTGTATTGGGCTCACAACCATGCAACACAAATCCAGCTCTTGGCAGGTAGAGATGATGACCATGCTTCCCCAGTTAGGAGTGAATGCATGAGTTATATCCACCTATAATCCCTTCAAATCATAAAGACTGTATAAGAGTGTATTTGCTAGGCACTCTTGCAAACTGATGAGCCAAACAAACTATTCCTATGTATAAGACTCACAACATATCTCATCAATATATATGCTGGGACAACTGGTGATGATCACAGAACTCCAGGGCACATGTGACCTACCGTGGCAGGTTTAGCTCTCTGTTTAATGATTCGTTTGGAGCAGTGCTCCATAATTTTCCAATAAATATATAATAAGTGGCTCTCCTTATTTTAATACTGTCCTTTGTTGGCACTGTCTGGGGGCATCTTTCCCCACATGTACTTGAACTGCCCTGGCCAAGGGACTGGGATTTGTTTGGCATGCTTGAGAGCCCACTAAAATATTGTGGTGAGAGTCTGTGAAGAGAATCTTAAATCTTCCTCCTGCCTCTGCAGATTGGGTATGTGGAGTTGTTGTTTTGTCCAAGGAAACTGTGGTCTAAGGGTGGCATGAGATGAGGAGAATAAACCTTTCTTTGGGTGCACCACTGCGTCTCTCTTTTCTCATAGCTCAAGGCTTCAGCTGATAGAATTTTGGAGGTGAGGATCCCTCCTTACCTTCTCTCTTGCTCCTTCCACTGGCCATGAGCTATCTTTCGGATTTTTCTCCCTTGTCTTTCTCTTTCCATGGTCGTCCTAGCTGCATCTTTGCGAGGTTGCATGAAGATACTTAGCTATTACTGATTTAAGTTACTTTTCTTTTGGTCTTGAAGAACTTTATTGTCATGGCGGTTTATAAAGATTTGTTGAAAATAAATTCTCATATAGGACAGCATGTATTCATGTCAAATTGTTTAAAGCTTTCACAAGAGAGCAGAGGGCTGTTTGCCATAGAATCTTGTTATGAAGTTATTCCTTTTAATTGTTTTTAGAATCATTTTACACATCACCGTACTTGATTACAATTGTAATCCATTTAAATTCTTCCACTGTTTTAGAAGTTCGCTACTGTCATCTAGATAATAGAGAGTACTTGTCTACGCTTGTATAATTCTGAATTTGTTTGCCACATGTTTGTGTTCTCATTCTTTGCTTAATTTTTCTATTTCATGAAGAGTTTTTTTCAGTGAAACATCTCTTGTCAGATTAACCAAGAAATACTCTTCACTGGATTTGTGAATGGGTGAGCTTCTAAGATGGCCACATGGGGGAATTCTTCATCAATTGATATCTAAAGAGATTATTTTTGAAGCTATCCTCAAAGTTACTGGTGAATTATTGGAAAGAAATGCATCCAAATTCCAACATACAGTCAGGTTACCAAATTTGAATGATCAAACCCATTCTTTTAGCCAACGATGAACGAGCCTTATCTCATTTATGTAGGATATTAAGATATGATCTTTGATGTTCAGGAACTTAGCCCCTGGAACTGACATCAAGCCTCTAAGAGATGATGCCAATTTCCTGAATAAGACAAATTTAGTAAGAGGGGCCTGATATGAAAGTTTTTTTTAAAAAAATAGTTGTTAGGTGACCTATTATTTTAAGATCAGACCAAATGTCTTGCAAATCAAAGTTAATGAGTTTGAACATTAGGTAATTGATGTTGACATGACTTGTCTCACATGGGTTGGTTGAAGCAAAATTTCCTCAAAGAGCTTTCCTTTAATTCCTTGCTTGCTAATGTTATTTCAAGCTGATCTACTTGCTTGGAGATTCCAATAGAAATTCCCCCCTTGCCGATTCAACATTTTAATCATCATGAGCAGAAATTCAAAGACAAACTTTAGAATCTAAGAAAAAAGTGTTAAAGAATGATGTAATCTCAAACAGAGTTTGTCATGAGGTCAGTTTCAACTTGAAGACCAAACATTTTTGTGCAAAGACAAGCAGTCAACATGGCAAACCACAGGAAATAAAGATCTTCATGCTCCACGGAATCCACATGACAATAATTATCGTAACTAAGATCCAAAAGTAAAGGAGGGCTCTAGACATCCGAATTGAATTGACCATGATGTAACACGAAACAGTGCTCTTTGCACCACTTAAACAGGCATTTACATGAAAGGAAATTATCGAACATATCAATTCCTAGACATGGTTAGGACCATCATAAACAGAACTATATTCAGCATTCAACTGGCGATATCATATGATAGATAGTATCCTTTTTTTCAAAGAAAATGAGTTTCCCTGTCAATGATTATCATATAACAAATATAAAACTCGAAGAACTTTAGAGATTTTTTTTTTTTTTTATAAAAGAAAAAGGTATATAGGGAAGGCCTCATTAGTATAGAAAACAACACTAGAATATTTTATTGATACAAGGATATAGACATAGAGCAAGTAGTTTTCTCAAAAGATACATTTATTGCTGGTGCATTATGATATGTTTTGCTCCCTTTAAATTTTACATCAATCATTTTCTTGGAATGTCTCATATTTTCACATGCTAGTGCCCCTTTTATTATGTTAGCTGCCAGGTTAACTTTTTCACTGAACAATTGATCATTAAAAGGACTAAATCCAGAATGGGGCTATGTGCAGGGAGTAGACCAACTTGGCAACAAAATAAAACAAACACTCAAATCCAAGGAAGAGTTGGAGGACCTTTTTGCCTGTCATAGCAAGTAACCAGCAGAAGAATTTTCATTGATCTATCTTAGCCGATTTGTGAAGACCAATGGAGAGATATCTGAAGCAGTATGACAAAGAATACATGAAGATGGCTATGTTGAAGCAAGAAGAAACCTTCAGACACCAGGTAATGAGAATCATTGTCAAATTCTCTTCCTTTTTCCTTTATGCCCATCACTTTAAAGTTTCAGGAGATTCTTAGCCTTGTTCTTACGACTGGTCCAGGTACATGAGCTTCACCGTCTGTACCGGCTCCAGAAGTTGTTGATGAGAGACATGAAGAATGTGGAGCTGAAGAGACAACAGGCATCCACACAAAACCGGCCCGGTCTTGCGAGAAGGAATGCAAAAAATGAGAGAGGTTCGAATCAATCATGTTATAGTAGTTACTTCAGTCAGAGGAAGCCTCATCAGACACTCGATCTGGGACTCCAAGCAGTAGAGTACATTGGAAGGGATGATGGAGATGTCATGCTAGTGGCCGAAGAAGAAAGCGACTTAGAGCTGACGCTGGCCATTGGAAGCAACAGACGCCAAAGGAAGAAAGAAGAAACATCATTTACTTCAGATTCTGGAGCATGCTTTTCTTCGTCTTCGAGCGAGTCTGCTGTGGTGAAATTGAACAGCCAGGAGTGGGGACTACTTCATGTGCCAGACATATCCATGAGGTTTCCAGATGAGACCAAAAGCTGTTTCAATGTTGAAGGAAGAATTAGACAGGATGGCCTGATGCAGCCTCCTTGGCTCTTCCAATGTTTGAGTCTTGACATGACATCATAGCCTTCTTAGATTGCAATAGTCCATGTCGTTGTAGCCGTTAAGCAGAATCTCAAGGAATTATCATGTTCCTAGCTAACAAATTTGCAATTTCTGCTATATGTGAAGTCATCCAATTAGTTTTATGACTATGAGCTGTATTCAGAATAAAACACAAGGCCAAACAGGAGCCACAAATAATTCAAAACACAGACACATTGCATGATTGGACTTATCATGGCATTTGACAAAGTTAAACAACAACATCAAATGCGAAGATGAGACCGTTAATGATGACAGCATAGGTTAAATCTGAGCATGGCTGATTGATCTTCGGTAAAGTTTATGAAAGCTCCGACATGAACCCAAATCTTAGAGTACTTCTCATTGAATTCAACCCAATACCCTGTGTCAACAAAAGATGAGCCTAATTTCTTTACTTTTCTGCAAATTATTTATCCTGATCTATGGACAGCATTTGCCATCAACCACAAGGGATGGATGGTAAGCAATCAAACAGTCAAAGAGAGCAGAGGAGGATGACAAATTAGTGGCAGAAATCTGATGGTAAGGGATACAGTAGGGAGATGATTCAGACTCAGAAAAACTAGAGCATCGGATGATAAACAGAAACCCTTTGCATTTTAGCTAATTGGAGTGATTTGCTTGACTGCCAAAGTGGCAATACTTTCATTGCTAAATATGTATACTAGCTTCTTTTTTAGAGAATACATGCTAGATATAACGAAAGGAAAACATGATAATTCATTGTGCCAGAGTTGCACGGTATAATGTAATATAGATGAATTATGAGGAGGATCATTAAGATTCTATAACAGAAATATATTAAAGTTAATTTTATATATAGATCCTCCAGTATCAAAATAATTGGATCTGAGAACTTGATGTCCTGCTGAAATTTTCACATTGTCATTCAAGTGATAATGGCACAAATGGATCGATATGAAAAGATCATCACTGGTTAAACTGAACTCAAAGTGGAACTGCAGTATTCTGGTAAGGATGGTGTATCGGCACGATACAAAAATATATAAGAAGATATAAACAGTTGATTTTTTGATTCATACTTAAAAAACTCAATTCCCTTCCCCAGTTGGCCCATGAAGAAAAGATCGATTTTCTTCTTTGCATGTCAGTTGTTCCAGGCATATTATCACTTGTGACTATTACACTGCAAAGCCTATACAACCTGCATTGCTTTACTGCTTGAAAGACTCTTTTGGCTATTCCTTGTATACATGACATGGATCATTTCCTATGAGTTTTCTCCATGACAGATACTTGTTTGCTTTATGCTCTCATAACTGGTGAAACTAAATTTCCAACAACTCCTGCTTCACATGTATTAGATAAGTAGCCTGAATTAGGAGCAGGAATCATCACTCTCAAGAAAATTAGGAAATAAAGCACCAAAAGACATCTTTATATGGACTAAGTTTTTATTAGAAATATCTTTGGTGGTTCTCTATTGTCTCTGTCCTTGATAAGCATTGTGGATCTTGTACTCCACAAACAAGGTAGATTGATTTAACAAGGCTGTTAAAATAGCAGAGTTGTATGACCTTTACCGAACAAAGGTTGGTCTTCATATAGATGCAAGCAGCAAAAGACCATTACTTAGAATCATATGGACAAAGGGATGTTAAGAATCTCTAACAAGTGATCACATAATGATAAAGAGAGATCGTGCTTTCCTCATGATATATAGTGATAAGGGTTGAGTGCAACACATTATGGAGAGGAATTTCACCCGAAAAAAGTTACTGAAGGAAAAAAAATAAAAATAAAAAATAACCTATTGAAAAAAAAAACATTAAACATTAATAATATATATTGTAGAACCTACTGAATATTATATGCTGCCTTTGGGATGACTTTGTGAGTGAACTTAGAAGCATAGCAAACATGAATATCTTGGTCCATCACAAGGAAAGGCTAAAGCATCCTAATTTTTCTAGAAGAAGTGGATGGTGAATTATAGAAGATGCATGTTAAGCACAAAATATCCAGAATGGACAATTGGGTTCCCATTTCTTTCGTCAAAAAGAAAATCTATTATCTTAAATAATGCAAATCAGGAAGGGTAAGCACCTCACTCATCAAAAGCAGGAAGAAAAAACATCATCAAAGAAGACAAACTGGTTTCCTTTGAATTTGACTATATGGAAAACTTAAGGCTTAAGAGTTCTATATAAAGGCAATACTTTCTTAATACTGTCAATGAGGGATTTTCCGGTGAATGAAGATTATTATGCTTGATCAGATGGGAATACAGACACAGATGAGCGACGACAGTAACAATTGCAATCAGAAGATAAAATTTCAAATTTTACTTTGTTTATGATAAAGTCATGCATAAATAAAGAACTTAGAATGCCTCAAACATCCTAATAAGAAGATAAACACACTGCCATCCAATTGAAGACAAGGAAAGTAATGCTGTTCTTAACAATGGTAACAAATTTAGCTTGACTTCCCCTTCCTTTGTAGCCAAATACTCCAACAAAGCACCAAAACAATCGCATCTCATACATAGCGCAACTTCAGTCTGGTATTATGAGTTCCATCCAGAGTTCAGAAACTGACCTATGTCCAAAGAGTTCATATTTTGTCGAAAAATGTCTAGAACCATCTGCACATGCATCATTTAGAAGAACCCCGGACTTCACAGTTTTGTTGCACTAGCAATACATCAAAGCAATGATTTCCTTTTTTTAAATGAAAATTATCAATGAAGTTTCTTCACTAACTCTGTGCCGATATGATTCTTCGTGCAGCAGCTGTTCTATGACAAGGTATGAAGCTTCTGAATCTATAATATATTTTAGTGTAATGAACTGATAATTAGATCAAGAATAATCAATCCCAGAATTCTTTGGCCCTTTGGAGACATTAGGATAGCCATGTCTAACAAGAAGCCACATCTTCATGGAATTGACATTTAAACTAAATGACTAGCTAGCTGGAAACCACGGCACAATTAATTTGCAATAGACGACAGAACAAAGACTAGTGGTGCATGTCAAATTTTGAACAAGAATTTTTTAAAGATACATGCTCAATGAAAGAATTTGTCCAAAGCATTTGATGAATTTTTCTCCTATAATTTAGGAAATACAGTTACCCTAGTTGTTGATGATTCCTTAAAATCACATTCTACTGACTCAGAAAATACTAATGTTCACTATACTCATACGGGGTTTCCTCTTCCTTCTACTCAGGGGGAAAAATAACCAAGGTATGTGACAATGATTCCATATGACTTATTGCTTTGTGTGTCTTGTGGGCAGAGTGGGCAGTTGGTGTAAGGTCATTCAACGATAGTGCAGATTCCTGAAATGTACACTGATCGTTCGTCCTAAGTAAACACTGGGTGATATCTAAATTGTTCGATTCTGGAGTCTTGTCTTGATGCTAATTTATTTGTACAACTCCAGAAAATGTCATATCAGTGGTAAAAGGAAGAAGAACAACTCAAGTTATTTTAAAATTTATTTAAAGAAGAGCAAATGTGCAGGATAATATCAAGAAAACTATTTCATTTTCTTCTGTACATACAACAATAAACATTAGCATACTTCTAGAAAATTATTTTGCATTTCCTTTACACCATTGCATCTAGATAAAGATCAAACTTATTGGAACTCATTTAAAAGATAACTTATATGATATTTACATGAAAGAAGAGACAAAAAGTGAAGCCCCTAATTTTAAAGAAGTGCAACATATTCACTTTTAACCAGAATCATGTATTAAGAGATTGAATGCCTCAGGGCTTTGTGTGGCTTTCTCCTGGTTTTGTCAGAGAGAAGTTTTACAGTGTCAGAATGCATGAAGGGGAAAAGGTGCCCAAGCTTCTTCGATATAGAATGAATGAATGACTTCTTTGGTAATGGAGGTTCTGCAGCAGTTATATTTCCTGAAGACTTTTCAATTTCTTTTAACTGCATTCGCAATCTGACCAATTCCAGTTTCAGTTCATCATTTTCTCTTCGCAAGCACGGGAGCTCATCTGGGTCATTGTGATATCCAATACCATATGAAGTTGCTTTCTGGGATAGAGCAGGAGATTCTCCACCAATCAAATTTCCACTCCTAACATCTCTAAGGCATTGCTGCTCATAATAAAGCACCTGAACAACAATCGGCACCGGAAGCCTATCATTCCGAGCTACATGGGCACAGGCCTCTCTTGAGAGCTTCTGGCAGTCCATCAAGCTGCAAATTTTTCTCCTTTCCATGTCACTCAAAGATGGATGAGCCTGTAAGTTCAAGAGCCATAAATGATTCAGATTCAAAAAAGAGCATAAGGTAGCAGTTCATGTATAAGATTGTAAAGAGCACTCCAGCTAAATGATGTGTGATGTGATCATAAATTTATTTGATTGATGCCTTCATGTAAAATAACTTATACATTATATGAATCTGAACTTTGGAGGCCACAAACAATGATCTGGCTATCATATGCAAGCAACTTAACAAATACTAATATCACTATTAAAGATTTATTATGGAGATCAAAAATAAAATACACATGTGAAAGTCTTTCTTTTGATGTAGAAGGAGGCAAAAAGCCACCTAGCTTTCATTACAGAGCATGTGGAAGTCAAAATCAGTATACTGAAGAACATGACCATAAAACTTGGGAAAAACTGGATTAAGACCCAAAAGTTGCACCCCTATATTTGGAGCAGGTTTCAGGCTCAAAGCTAAAGAGGTGTTCTCATAAGATGGGTAGGTAATCTCTCACCACATTTGTTCAAAATGATTGCCCATTATTCTTCAAAAACAAAGTATTAGGAAAAATGGTATTAAAGAACAATAAGGAAGGCAGCCTTTTAAGACTAAAAGGAACAGCACCTTCAAGCATGTATCAATTGCTCTGTACATTCCATGTTCAGTGACCCTTGCTTGTTCTGGAATAAGTTCGGCAAGGCTTATAAACCTTGCAATGGTCACGTTGTGATCAGAAGCAATCTCTGCGAGGTAGCTCTCCATAAGTCTACCGACCCCCTCCATGTCACCAGGCAGTGACGAAACATAGCAGCGGCTTCCATCTACCTCATGTTCAAGGTAGTTCATAAAGATCCTCCAAACTGTATTGACATCAAACTTTGTATCACCATTGTAGGAAAATGAAGGGATCAATAGATCATCCAATACTGCCTGCTCTAATTGCAAGCCCATTCTCTTCTCTAGATCGAGCTGGCAAGCCACTGTTGTCTCGAGATATATTGCTGCTCTTAGAAGCATTGAGAGAAAGCTGACTGACATTGCATTCCTTTCTCTTGGCAAAAGGCTGACTACTGTCTCCAGCACTACCCTTTTCTCATGCTCTTTTTTTGGCTCCATTTTCTTCTTCCTCCTTCCAAATATGTCCTGCATAAAACTATGGAATTTATATATAGAATAACATGTTGCTAACAGAAATATGTAAGCTTAAATTCAAGCTGATTTGCAAGTGTGAATTAGTAACATAGGTTTTATCTTGCCAGTAATAAGAAAATGGGTTCCTTAAAGTAAATTTAATGCTGCAAACATAAGAAAGTAGCATAAACCTAATTTGGATTATAAAGATCTTCAAAAAAAAAAAAAATTGGGGGAAGTACCTTATTTCCTCCACATTCAGTTAAAAAGAAAACAAGATGATTAAGGTCTTTCTATGTGATTCACAAGAGTTCTTCTAATGGAAGTTGTTGGTACAGAATCTGATTGATGTCGGATCGAGCTGGAGCTGAGGAAGAAGAGATCGCCGTCGGTGACCTGCAAAACAAAGTTCCGTCTGGAGTCGGTGATGGTGGCTCCGGCAAGACCCTCCGACGATCAAGTCAGCTCTTCTGACCAACAGAAATGGAATGCTCAAAAAAAAATTCGACAGAATTTTGGGAAGAAGAAGAGAGCTTAGAGAAAATATATCTGAAGGATCCATTTTTATAGATGGAGTCTGTAGCAGATTGATAGTGACAGCCGTAGCCATCTGATAGCGGGCTGCTCGGGGCCGCATAGAGTCTGTCATGGAGGAAGGCATCGTCTGTAGCAGACTGATAGTAACAGCTATAGTTGTCCGGTAGTGGGCCGTTCGAGGTCGAGTGGAGTCTATCACGGAGGGAGGCATCGCTTGTAGCAAACTAATAGTGACAACTGTAACCGTCCGGTAATAGGCCACTTGGGGCCACATGGAGTTTATTACGGAGAGAGGTGTCTGTTGTCGTGATGTGGCCGTTCGTTGAGATTTAATAGTCGAAGTTCGGAGAAAGCATGTGTTGGTTGGTGAAGAGCTTTAACATATATCAATTTCAGAGAAGTTTGGATTCCTAAAAGGAATACGGCTAGAGGAGATCATCTGGAAAGAATGCTAGTTGAAATCTGGAAGTAATCCACTGGAGGAATCTAGATAGAGTTCGACTGATGGAGAAGTCCAGAAGGAGTCCGACTGGTGGAGAAGTTCGGTTGAAGGAGAAGTCTGAAAGGAGTTCGGCTTCCGGGGGAATCCAATTGAAAAGGAAGTCGGGAAGGAGTTCGGCTCCCAAGAAAATTCGACTGAAGGAGAAGTTCGAAAGGAGTTCGGCTCTTGAAGAAATTTGACTGAAGGAGAACCTCGGAAGGAGTTCGACTCCTTCAGAAATTCGACTGAAGGAGAAGTCCTGAAGAAGTTCGGCTCCTGGAGGAATTTGACTGAAGGAGAAGTCCGGAAAGAGTTCGGCTCCTTGAGGAATCCAACTAAAGGAGAAGGTCGGAAGAAGTTTGGCTCTTGGAGGAGTCTGGAAGGAGTTTGGCCACTGGAGGAGTCCAGAAGGGGTTCGGCTGTTGAAGGAATCCGACTAAAGGTGAAGGCCGAAAGGAGTTCGACTGCTGGGGGGTCCGAAAGGAGTTCGGATGGAGCTCGATTGGGGTTCAACCGCTGGAATAAGAATTTTCGATCGAAGCTCTTTCATGATTGTCAGTTACATTAGGCTAAGCATCAGACTGGACTTCGACAGGAGCGGGGTTTATCCCCAACAATAGTCCCTCCACTTTCGAGTTCGAAATTCAAAGGAAGGGAGTACAAAAAAAATGACTGTCGAAATTCTTTTTCGAGCTCTGCATCTGTTGAGGTTGAAGCTCGAGGGAGATCTTATCTCCTGCCGAGGTTGAAGCTCAAGGAAGATCTTATCTCCTACCGAGGTTGAAGGAGATCTTATCTCCTGTTGACGTTGATGTTGAAGCTCAGGGGAGATCTTGTCTCCAGCCGAGGTTGAAGGAGATCTTATCTCCTATTGAAGTTGACGTTGAAGCTCGGAGGAGATCTTATCTCCAATCAAGGTTGAAGGAGATCTTATCTCCTATTGACGTTGAAGCTCCTGAAAGCTCGAGGAAAATCTTATCTCCAGCCGAGGTTGAAGGAGATCTTATCTCTTGTTGACGTTGACGCTCGGAGGAGATCTTATCTCCAGCTGAGGTTGAAGAAGATCTTATCTCCTATTGAGGTTGACGTTGAAGCTCAGAAGAGATTTTATCTCCAGCCGAGGTTGAAGGAGATCTTATCTCCTATTGACGTTGAAGCTTCTGAAAGCTCGAAAGAGATCTTATCTCCAGCCGAGGTTGAAGGAGATCTTATCTCCTGTTGACGTTGATGTTGAAGCTCGGGGAAGATCTTATCTCCAGCCGAGGTTGAAGGAGATCTTATTTTCTGTTGAAGTTGAAGCTCGGAAGAGAATTCCGGTCCCGAGTTCCCGCGCTTGCTGCTTATTGCGGACGTCGAGCTCATTGTGGACATCAAGCTTGTTGTAGACATCAAACTAGGACCTCTCTTGCAAATCAGGATAAGGTTCTGCCTTTCGCATTTGACGTAGTCAGATTGTCATGGGAAAGCACGTGTGAGGATTCTCCACTGAGCTTCTTTCTTCTCCACATCTTGGTTTACGAGGTTCTAACTTTTGCTCATGTTAGGACGAGGTTCTCCTTCTATTTCTAACAGGCTATAGGGACACATTAGGATCATTATCGGGGCCTCTCTTCTCACCTCATCTAAAATGAACGAGGCCTTCGACTTTGCTCACGTTAAAATAAGATTCTCCTCCTATTTCTAATGGGCTGTGGAGGCACATAAGGGCCATTGTCAGGGCCTCTCCCCTCATCTCATCTAAAATAAACGAGGCCTTCGACTTTGCTCACGTTAGGATGAGGTTCTCCTCCTTTTCCTAACGGACTGTAGGGACACATAAGGGCTGTTGTCAGGGCCTCTCCCCTCATCTCGTCTAAAATGAACGAGACCTTCGACTTTGCTCACATTATAACGAGGTTCTCCTTTTGTTTCTAATGAACTGTAGGGGCACATAAGGGCCGTTGTCAGGGCCTCTCCCCTCATCTTGTCTAAAATGAATGAGGTCTTCGACTTTGCTCATGTTAGGATGAGGTTCTCCTCCTGTTCCTAATGAGCTATGGGGGCACATAAGGGCCTTTGTCAGGGCCTCTCCCCTCATCTCGTCTAAAATGAATGAGACCTTCGACTTTGCTCACATTAGGACGAGATTCTTCTTCTGTTCTTAACGGACTATAGCAGCACATAAGGACCATTGTTAGAGCCTCTCTCCTCATCTTGTCTAAAATGAACGAGGCCTTCGGCTTGCTCATGTTAGGATGAGGTTCTCCTTCTATTTCTAATATGGCTACTTTTAATTGTTTCTTTCCTATCATCATATAGTTTTCGCACCAAAAAATAATAATGTTGAAATAGAGGAGTTTTATTGAAGAAAAATTATTGGCAGTCCGTTCTCAGATTTTTTGAATTTCAAGATCGTGGGAGCATTATTCCTCCGAGCTCCTTCAGACGATAAGTTTTGGACCGAACGACCTCCTCTATTTCATACGGGCCTTCTCAATTTAGGATAAGCTTCCCCTGGCTTTGAGGCTGAGAGATGGTGGCTCGTCGAAGCACTAAGTCCCTCAGAGATAGTATTGATGATGTCGAGAGATGGTCGATCTTCTTATTGTTCCTTCCTTATTGGTGGTTCTAACTGCGGTAGCGCTCTTAACCGATCTTTTCTTACTTCAAGCCAGCATCTGAGGAATCGATCCAACCGGTCTCTCCTAATGAGCTCCTCGATCTCATCTTGGAGTAAGGTGAGAACGCATCCTTTTAGGCCTCGGCAGTTTCTCCTTGATCTCCATCAATACTTATATTTTTGGAGTATCGAGGGGGGCGTAGTCGTGAAACCTTCTGGAGGGAGAACCTCTTCGTGTCCTTCTATTAGGGCTTCTTTGACGACAAGCTCGAGAAGGAGTTCGGGCTCGCTTACGCTCGAAGGGAGTCCATAAGCATGGACGAACTTCATTCGGCCCTCTATCAACTGCGGGTTTATTAGACTTGCCCGCCTACTGCTCTCCTGCAGCCTTCTCATCCTTTAACTTGAAGGCTTCTTCCGCTCGGACATATCCTTCAGCCCGAGCTAGCAGATCAGCAAAGTCTCTGAGGTACTTCTTCTCTAGGGAGAACAATAAATCATTCTTCTAAAGGCCACCCTTAAGTACGACCATTGTAATAGATTGATCCATGTTTCGAACTTCTAATGCAGCAGCATTAAACCGGATGATATAAGCCCAGATAGATTTCCCATCCTTCTGCTTGATTTTCATCAGAAAATTTGAACCTTGGCGGGGACACCGACTGCTAACAAAATGAGCCATAAACTGATGGCTCATCTGGTCAAGAAAGATGATCGTACCTAGCCTCAACGTCGAGTACTAATTTTTTGCTGCTTTCTTCAAGGTAGAAGGAAAAACTCGGCATAAGATGGCGTCTGGTACGCCATGGAGCAGCATCATGGTTCAAAAGGCCTCTGGGTGATCAATTGGATCAGAGGTTCCATCGTAGCTTTCAAATTGGGGAAGTTTAAAGTTCAGTGGAAAGGGCTCTTACATAATTCGGATAGAGAAAGGAGGATCGATGCGGATGTCGTCATGGTGAGCCAGGGCGACGTGACGGAGTTTCTCAATCCATCGGTCCATCTTCCATAATTTCTCATCAAGGACGTCATCTTGATCGTAGATCTTGGAAGGCTTCCGACTGTAGATGGGGAAGGTCTCTTTTGAAGAAGAATTATGATCCGAATAAGGATCCTCTGCTCTCTATTTTTTTTTTCTAGGGGCGACAGGTATGCTAGTCCAAGTGCTCCTCCTTGGGATCGATTCCTGACATTCCGATGGCAGATTTTTTGATAGAACCGCCACCGGAGGTTGCCGTATGGTCTGCACCATTTCGATGAGGCCTTGAACCTGCTGCATCAGCAGGTTCAATTGCTTCGAAACTATCGTGGCCGTCGGTGGAGGAGGAGGTTGAAGCACCGATGATGGAGCAGGAACGGATGGATCTGGCTCAGATCTGATGGTAGAAGCGGTAGATTTTTGGGCAGTCACCTTTCTTGGAGGTATTTCTTGAGATTGAGGAAGAGGATGAAGATAAACTTTTAAAAAAAAGATCCACAGGATCGACTGAGCACTCCTTTAAGAACAAGGATACCTCAGGAATAGAGGGCCCTTCCTCTAGATCCTGTTGGTGCAGAATTTGGTTGACGCCGGATCGAGCTAGAGCTGAGGAAGAAGAGGTCATCGCCGGTGACCTGCAAAATAAAGTCTCGTCCGGAGTCGGTGGTGGTGGCTCCAGCAGGACCCTCTGACGATCAAGTCAGCTCTTCTGGCCAACAGAAATGGAGTGCTCAGAAAAGAATTTGACAGAGTTTTGGGAAGGAAAAGAGAGCTTAGAGAAAACGTATCTGGAGGGTCCATTTTTATAGACGGAGTCGGTAGCAAACTGATAGTGACAGCCGTAGCCATTTGGTAGTAGGCCACTCGGGGCCGCATGGAGTCTGTCACGGAGGGAGGCGTCATCTGTAGCAGACTGATAGTGATAGCCGTAGCTATCCGGTAGTGGGCCGTTCGGGGCTAAGTGAAGTCTGTCATAGAGGGAGGCACCGTCTGTAGCAGACTGATAGTGACAGCCATAACCATCCAATAGTAGACCGCTCGGGGCCACTGGAGTTTGTTATGGAGAGAGGTGTCCATTGTCGTGACGTGGCAGTTCGTTGAAATTTAGTAGTCGAAGTTCAAAAGAAGCAGGCGTTGGTTGGTGAAGAGCTTTAACATATATCAATTTTAGAGAAATTTGAACTCCTAAAGGGAATACGGCTAGAGGGGATCATCCGGAAGGAATGCTAGTTGAAATCTGAAAGTAATCCACTGGAGGAATCCGGATGGAGTTCGACTAATGGAGAAGTCCAGAAGAAGTCCGACTGGTGGTAAAATTCGGCCAAAGGAGAAGTTTGGAAGGAGTTCGGCTCCCGGAGGAATCCGACTGAAGGAGAAGTCTGGAATGAGTTCGGTTCTTAGAAGAATCCGACTGAAGGAGAAGGCCAGAAGAAGTTCGGCCACTGGAGAAGTCTGGAAGGGGTTCGGCTGCTGGAGGAATCCGACTGAAGGTGAAGGCTAGAAGGACTTCGGTAGCTGGGGGGGTTCGGAAGGAGTTTGGATGGAGCTTGACTGAGGTTCGGCCGCTGGAAGAAAAATTTTCGATCGAAGCTCTTCCGTGATTGCCGGTTATATTAGGCTAAGCATTAGACTAGATTTCGATGGGAGTGAGGTTTATCCCCAATAGAAATCATGCCATCCTGTGCGGCATGGCGAGGATTGGGCCTTTCATTTACATATTAAATTCAATAAAATTTTCCTGGGTACGATTGGTAGATTGTGATGTTTGTAGCACAAAGTAAAAATTAATGGAGAAACAGACCAAGCAAGGATTGTCACTCACCAAACCTCGCAGAGACTTTTGTGCATAGAGCATAATTACTGGTCCAAGAGCATACTCTTTAAAGCCCCTAGCTTTCATTGCCATGAGAACTCTTTGAAAGGTATCAATCCTCAAAACTGTCAACTCCTCTGCCCACCAATCCAAGATTGCCTTAGGTTGTAATCCTGAATACAAGCTGTCATGGATGTTTTCAGTCCTCGAGGATATACAAATATGGCTATCCTTGCAGGCTATATAAGCTACCGCATCGATGCACCTGCTTACTAATTTTGCCTTCTCGGCGATGGGAAGAAGTTCCTCCGATTTGTGTAAGACATTGACTGCACCTCGAAGGCTCATCAATGCTATTTCCTCCAAGCAGATCTCTGTTCTGCTCACAAGGTTTCCAACTGCATGGTCCTCTGTCATTTCTAAGTATTCTGCAGCACATCGAAGCATCGCAATGCTCTCGGTTGTGATCTCAAAATTTATCCCATAACAAAACTTTGCTGCAAATCCGAATGCTTCAGCACCACCAGGAACATCCGGGATTTCGATGAGTGAGATGTTTGAGTCATTGGCCTTGGACACCAACCTCCTTATGTAACCACACTTGGAGATCAGAGGGAACTGTATGGAAAGTTTGCAGTATAAAAGAATCGGAATTTGATTTGTGGATGAAACTGAATAAGAAAAGGCTAAAAGGGAGAGCTTCCATGCACCAATGTCTTTAATACCAAGCTTTTAATAATCAAGGAATGTATCTAGCTTTCTTTATCTCATATACTGAGATCTACATGGACTGTGGGGAGTCAGTAGGGGCCAGTGAATTCTATTTATTTTGAAGACCCATGGGTTGAGTGGAAACAATATGATTTTTTTTCAGAGTGGTTTATTTTTTGGCACCATGGATTTGAATTACCTTGTGTAAGGCGAAAGTGGCTCCTCCAACATGGACTGTGATATCACTGGGGACCTCCTGGGATAGTATCCTATAAAGATCACAAGTACAAAGAAAATCTTTTCATAAATTGCTTTTCCATTTATCATAAGCACCCTTCATCTCCCTAGCTCCAGGGAAAAAAAAAAAGAATGAAAGAAATTAAAAAGGGTCATGCAGAAATCATATGAAAGCTTAAACGTAAAGCAAAATTGAGGAAAACCGAAAAGGAATGAAGAGAGAAGCAGAACATTTTTTTCAATAAACCAATCAAACAAAGAAATCCTCTTCATTAATGACCAAACATTTCTTTCATAAATGAGCATTAAGAGTTCTCAAATGAGAACAATGAACCGGGAGAGAGGCCCCAGAGAAATATGAAGCAGAGTATAGGAAAGGAAAAGAATACATGAGGAAAAGAAACAAGACCATTCGCTGGTTCTCTTCATAGCAGTGGAGAGCAGCTCTTTCATTTTAGATATGGAAGCAGATGGTGGTGAAGTTTCACGATCAACCCCCAACATTCCTGTGGCTCCAGAGGGTTGCCTCTTTTCTTTTCCTTGTTCTTCTTCCTTTTCCTCTTTCTCTATCTTGACCATGTCTCCACCATGTTGTAAACAAGTGTACAATAGTAGAAGAAGAAGAGAGTAGGTATAGATTATTATGCCAACTAAAAGGATGTGGTGGATGTTTGAAAGCAACCCCTCAAGCACAGGTCCTCTTTTGTTCCTCACATGTTTGTTTACTTATTGTTTTGTTTGGTTTGGAGGTGATCAATCCCTCTCGTATACTAAGATAACTGAAATCTTTTGGTACAATAATTTTGTTGAGGGGCCATTGCACCAACATTATCCCAACATAATACTATTGAGAGCACGCTGTCCGTTTCTTTATCTTAGCAAGGTTAGCTACATAATATCTAAAATTGTCTGTCATACTATTTTTGAAAGACGCCTAATGATACAACTTATAAACCAATATTGGCAAAAGCCTTCCCGATGCGAATACACTTGATTGGAAGAAATGCTACATAAGCCCCACATATTGATAGATTACCGGGTCTTAACAATCCTGGAATTCCAACTTTTTTTATTTGGATGTAAAAGATTGAAGCCCCATCATTCGTTCGTTAAGAATCTTAGAACTGCAACTTGAACTGACAATATTTGTGTGATTTTTTTCCTCTCATTATTAGAACCATTGGACCAGAGAATGACGTCTTCAAAATAAACCAAAGTAAAGCCATAGCATGATTGATTCTATTGGGTTTTCTTCACCAACAGTTTCAGTATGGAACTGTAGCACGCATTATAGGAGTGCTTGGATTCCCAGGTGACTAGACAAGAATTGATGATGATAATGACGAGGAGAAAGGAAAAAAAGGAAAGTGATCCAATGAGCAGCAGGATGACAGGATAGCAACCTACGTAAGACAAAATATAGTGATCTGGGATGATAGGGGCTGTTCTTTTTGGAGATTCCATCTATTTATTCGATATTGTGTGGTGAACCTCACTAACATGCTCATGTTGTCTCGCCACAGGCTGTCATGCTCTATGGCTTATGCCTTAATCCATTAAGGACATGTTTGGCTAAGACGAGTTGGACTCTGAAATGCGAATAAGTGACTCCCATTTCAACCATTGATTAGGAGAATCCAATTCACATACTAATTTCAGAGATGAATGGAAATATTCTAATCTTCCAAAATTTAATCTTGCTCTCTATTAATATTCAAATCTTATTCTTATTTTGATTCCAATTTCGATCATGAATTAAACATATTAAGAGATATGGCTATTCTGATTTTCATTCTAATCTATTTCGATTCTGACTTTGGTTGCGAACTAAATGCACTATTACTTGCCATACTCCTTATAGAAATCATGCATTGCTTCCTAATGATTTCGTAAATGCTTGTCAATATCATCATGTTGGATGTCTGCTGCCTCTTAAAATTTAATCCTAGAGGTGACTCCATTTTACTTGAGAACACGATCTTGATAAACTGGTCGGGCTATCAATATTACTGCAATATCAGTTACCTTCTAAAATTTGATGTAGCATATGACATGGATCTTCTCATCCCTCCATGACTGTTCTCTCCTTTAGGCATTCTGTTTCAACCATATGTGTCACAGCTTAATAATTTCTGCGAGGTAGAAGAATCCCATGTTTTTTGTAATTTGACAAAGCACCTGTATGAGCTCATGAATAAATCACTAAAATGGTGCCAAAAATAATTGTGCTCATTCATGGACTTTTTGATTTAGCCATAAATCATGATAGATGAGAAGAGTAGCAATCAGCAACACAAAGTAATAGACAAGCATGAAGCATCTCAAGTGCATCACCTAAGGCTAAAGGTGATAATCAGATCAAGTCGGTTAAATACAGTTTGGATCGGATACGGATAAAAAATTTATCAACTAAAATCTGATCTATTTATTAAATGATTCAAAATTTAGATCTAAATCTACTCTGTTTATTAACCAAGTAATCCGACACAACCCACATAGCCAATTTATCAAGCAAATCAAGTCAGGTTAAATGGCTTAAATAGGTTAAATGGATTGGATTAAATATGTCAGAAGTAGATTAAATAAATTAAATGGTTCATGATAATGATCCCATCCTAAACTCACAAGTCTAAGAGAAATATGCATCTTCGAGTGGCCGATGAGAGCTAGATAAATATAGATGAGAAGCATACCAACCTCATTTGGTTCTAAGTTTAAAATCAAACTTGGAGATCGTATTTGGAAGCAAAATAGGAGAGAACAAAAACCATCTAATTTATATTTATTCTATACTTTCTTTCTTTATTTATTTTTTTGCAGCAAGTGCTTCTTGAACTATTTGGATTCAATCACTTTCTTAGAATAGGCCTATGTCTAATAGAATAGGGAGAGTTATGGATCTCTGATTGTGTCAGACCCAAACTAAATCCTATAAAAAACTACTGAGCCCTCTAGTCCGATCAAGAGAATTATGGTTAGTCCCCTCCTCTCTCACTTGCTAAGATCTCCAATGGCGAAAACCATCTGCAGGACCTTGAGAGATAGATCTTTGAAGGAAGAGCAAGTCAAGGACTCCCTCCAAATCCCTCTCGGTCCCCTCATCTTCGATCGTTTCCTTTCTACCCTTGTTTCCCACATCTCCCTTGGAAAAGCTCAAGCCAGGTTTGCTTCAAATGAAACCTTTTAAAAATTCTTTGGAGATTTAATTGAGTTATGATCAATTATCCAACACAGTGGTCTGATTTTCATTGCATTTAATCAAAGCCCGTCTTTCTACTTCGATTTGTTTAAGAAAAGGGATTAGATGCCTCTTTGGTCAATAGATCATAGAAAATTTGTGACATGGAATGCTTCATTTAGCTCGTGTAGTTGTTTCCTAGTTACTCATTTGGTTTGATTTGAAAATCCACTCTCGTGCATGTTAGGATCCGGATATTGGATTGTTGTTCGGATAAACTTGAGAGGAAAGACCGGCTTCTACACTCAACAAGTGCAGAGAAGTCCATTTTGAAGGGCTCGGGTACTGTTTTCAAGAATATGAGGTATTAGGCAAGAGTTGATTCTCCTAATGATGTGTCCGATCTTCGATGATGTGGCAAACATTGGCATTATGACATAGATGATCTAAGACGTATGTTCAATGCAACATTAATATCATCAGTTGATAGCCAATTATATAAGATCGGCCCTCAAATGAGTTCTACATCATCGACGTTCTGCTGATCTCACCTCATTTTTGCCTCGATTCTCTAAAAGCCTTACTACAATTTAGAAGCTATAAGAAGTCGTTTGAGCATGAATTATTCTGAGTTGGCATTCGATTGTAATGGTGTCTATCTCTCCATGCATGGACAGGTGGCCCCGTAACCAATTGCCAACAACCCACTACTCTGACTCCGAAGGTTTTAACCACCTAACAAACTTTCTTCTATAAAATGGGAAGAAAGGAGAAAAAAAAGGGAGGGTTCTCTAAACACTCTCTCTCACTGTTCTTACTATTTTTTTTTACTGTTCTCCTTATCCAACTTTCAGTAACTTAAGCATCGGACGGTCCTCTGCCGAAGAACCCACCATATCCTTCTCCAATGTGTGTATACTTTCTTTGAAAGTGATCGGGATCCTAACTGACATCAACCTACTCAAGCTCTTCGAAGAATCTTTACTGGCACATCCTATCGAAGAGGCGAAGTAATAGATTAATACTAGAGAAAGGGCTTTTACCCCATTTCTAAGAAAAGATAGTAAGAATATGATCACAAAATCATCTCGATAAAGTGCACCCAATGCACAAATTGGTAGGGAATAGTCTCCTTGACAACTCATGGCCATGAATTTGAACCTGATTGATGCACTGACAGCGTAGGTTCAAGCACTTATAACCGCTATACAATAACTATAGCGGAGCGTAGTGAGGCCATAAGCTTCCTCGATGGCCCCATCTCAACATAGTTGCTGGACCTATATATAAGGGTTAGTGCAAAGGCACCGACACTCAAGCCCAATTCAAGCCTCTTGCCGACGATCACAATCGATAGAACTAGCTCCACGTTGCTCATCTCCACACCCTCAAAGTTCAAGAAGAGATGATCGAAAACATTGATCGCCAGAGCCCTCCAAGGAGGAGTCCAGTTCAAGCCACTCCCCATGCTAGCATTACTCCCAGTGTAAAGATGATCTCAAGAGAAAGGTTCAAAAACTAGAATGTCGTAGTGGCAAATTCTAAATCGGGATCATCAACAGAATAATGGCTTCAACTTCAACACCCAGCCACCATTCTCTCAAGAAATCCCAAGTGAACCAATCTTGCATCGATTCAAGATGCCGCAGGTTGAGCTCTACGATGGCTTGACCAATCCATTTGACCATCTAGGGAGATACAATGCCCTCATGATGCTACAGGAGGCATCCAATGCCCTCCTCTATCTTGCCTTCCCAGCAACCGTCAAGAAAATTGCAAGAGCTTGGTTCTCTAGCCTCCCTCAAGGATTGATCTACTCTTTTGAGCAGTTGGGAAAGTAATTTGTTATGCATTTCGATAGCCAAAGGTCACAGCTAAAAAATAGTGACAACCTCTTCACTATTGAACAAAGAGAAGGGGAGTTACTAAGAGATTATGTTACGCATTTTAACGCTACCATACTTGAAGTTCGAGACTTCAACGAGTCCGTCGTCATATTGGCAATGAAGCAAGGACTCAAAGATGAATGCCTGATATTCTTCCTCAACAAAAATTTTTCAAAAGACTATACCAATCTCCTCGCCAAAGCACGAAAATATGCATAAGCCGAGAAAAATGAAGTCCTTCATCAGTGGGAAGGAGGAAAGAAGAATAGCGAAAAGAAGAGAGCCTGTAAAGAAAATCATGAAGCATGAAAGGAAGAAAAAAATATCCACCCCTAGAAGAACCAGAGGACAAAGAGTCCCCAGTGGTGCTTCCATGACTACACTTTCTGATCCACGCGCTCAGATATTGATGAAGATCAAAGGCCGAGAATATGTATATTGGTTGAGACCAAAAAGAGTGCCACCAAACCAAAGAGATAGAAAGAAATATTGCCACTTTCATCGAGATCATAGCCACGACACTGAAAAATGTCACTAGCTAAAGGATGAAATTGAAGATCTTATCCATCGAGGATATCTCAGGAAGTTTGTCCAGAATAAGAAAAAAGTCTGACGGAGGGTTCACATCGGATAAACACCGATGTGGAGAACGATCATGGCAATAACCCAACAACTAGCATTATCAATATAATCTCAGGATTTACTGGCAACATGGAGGCAAAAGAAGAAGAAACTGAAGAATCCACTCAAAAGAGGTGGCAAATCGGGAAAGCAAATCTCTTTTCTAATGATGTTATTTTTTTTTCTGATAAAGATGTAGGTGGAGTTCAAACTTCTCATAATGATGCTGTTGTCATTTCAATGATAATAGCAAATTATGATGTAAGAAGAATTCTAGTTGATAATAAAATTTTTATTAATATTTTATGTTACGATGCATTTCAAAGAATGAAATTATCCAAAGAATGACTCAAGCAGATTAGTACACCGCTAGTCAAATTCTCTGATGATTCAGTAGCTATAGAAGGTGAAGTGGAATTGCCCGTAACCACAAAAAAACTACTTTGGCAAGCAACCGTGCTTCTTAACTTCCTAGTAGTCTGAATACCATCAGTGTATAATGTACCTGGACTAAATGCACAAGAGCCATTGTCTCAATATACCACCTACTCGTCTATTTTTCGATAAAGAATGGAGTTAGAGAAATAAGAAGGGATCAGGTACTTGCTAGACATTGCTTTATGGCGATAGTCCAAGGAAAGAAGCCCAAAGAAACTTTACCGATTGAAAGATTAGATGTTGGGGTATCAACTCACTCTAATATTGATTATTATGGAATCTGACCAGGATACCACCATCTCAGGACCTTCTTGATACCACTTGCATTGAACTCAATCACGTATAAATACCGTAAGAGAAAAAAGAAGAATAAAAGATAAGAGATAATATATAATCAAGTACATGGATTAGATCAAGGTCTACCTCCATGAGACGTGCAAATTTTATTATGAAAAAAAAATTAAATAAATATAAAAAAAAATTTATCACTCAATCCTTATACAAGAAGTCCCAAAATACTTATAAAGCTTCTAAAACCTCTCAAGAAGCCTTTCATCACCTTCAAGATATTATCAGCTTTTCGATGCAATAAATTATTCATTAATCGAAGTTATATAAACTTCAAAAAAAATTAAAAATTATATATATATTTATCAATTACCTCTAATCCATTTGATCATGATCAGGAGCTATCCTAGCCGTCGGATCGTGCAAAACAGCAGTCGATCATGCCTAATCAAGCTCCAGCTATTTGATCACAACCAGCTCCTCTTTAAGTCATCGGATCATGATCGATTTATGAAATAGTGCCATGACCATGTGAAATGATAGGGAAAATGGTGGATGAATCCACACGGGCTACTATGCATCGATGGTCCGTGATGGACCGCATGGGTTGGGTGCTTGCATGACCCACGCTCGCACGGCTCGCATGCCTGGGCCGGCTCAGCATGCGGTTGGCCCCGCACCACCGCACGCTAGCCTATGGGCCCTTCTGGCAGGCCTGAGGGTCGTGCTACCTCGCTTCAGCTTTTTTTTGCATGTAATTTCTCCGTCTGGACTCTGTTTGGACTATTCTTAGTCTCGTTGGATTTTGTTCATCATCTTGGATCTTGTTCTGGGCTTATTATGATCTAGTTAGTGGGTGCTACCTTGTCAATAAAAGAGATGTCTAGTACTTGACTGGAAGAGTTGCAGCACTAAGCCGCTTTATATCTAGATTGGCTGAAAAGTACCTTCCATTTTTCAAGATGATAAAGCAAGTAAAAAACATCAAATGATTAGAGGAATGCTGATTTGCCTTTGAAGATCTTAAGAAGTATTTAGGATCTGCACCCCTCTTGTTGAAGCCTATCGAAGGTGAGAAATTTTATATATACTTATCAATTAGCTCGCAAGCAATTAGTTTGGTTCTCATCTGAGAGGATACTGGTTTACAAAAGTCAAGGTGGTAGGCAGAGATGGCACCTTTAGCAACTTCAGACCTAAAGTCGGTGGATGCTTTATACTCCTCGACCGCCTTAGCTACCACACGCTTGATCCTCTCCTCAATAGTAAGAAGGGCCACATTGATCTTTTTCTTATAATGTTGATGATTGACCAGGTCTCTCCTTCTCTCCGCCTATTCCCTCTCGACATCCTACTCTAAAGTTTTTATTCTTCTCTGAATGTCTTTGAGGTCGGCCTCCAATCGAGCTTGGTCTTCTTCGTCCTTCTTGGAGGTAGCTTTCAACTCCTCCTCAATTGTTTTCAACTTCTCCTCAATAGAAATCTTAACCCGATCGCATTCAGCTAAGGTTTCCCTAATGAAGAGAAGTGAATGCATCATCTGTATGAAGTATATGAGTTATGAATGAGAAAAGAAGAAAAGAAAAGGAGAGGATAAATAAAAAAGAGAAAAGAAACACTCACCTCAATGATGCTGATTGAGTTAGCATACAGTGTGTTTTCAGCTGAAATATTCTTTCACAGCTCTCGATTTGCTAAAAGAATGAGAAGATTGATCAGCTCACTAGCAAGTTGACCATCTATCAATACTGATGCATCCTTCCTCAGCATCATGATCTTCCTCCGAGTAGTAGGGCCAGAAGGAGATCGGTTAATTATCTCTTGAAGGAGGTCCCAAAGTAGCATTGATCGGAATGATGACCTACACTTTAGCTTGGGAGACATTCGAAGCTATCAACCTTATAGCTTGATTCGATAAGGCCACCATCTTCATAGAAGACCTCGGCTGAGGCCAAGGTAGAGTAGAAGAATCCAGCTTTTTCTTCTTTATGGGCTCGGTCTTTGGGTGCGAGCCCGATCTCTTCTTCCCCTTCCTTCCTTGCATGGCTTTGATATCATTGATTGTTAGCTTCATTTTTGTAATAACAAAAAAGAGAAAAGAGATCAGAAGCCTACAATGAGAAATTACATAACAATAAGAAAGTATAAAGAACAATAACATATGGTGGGGAGCAACATGGCTGATGCTTGCATCATATAGTCCCTGCTTGGTCAATAGATTCTTGAACTTGGAGACATAGATATCGAGCAATTTTCTATAATCTTCTAGGTCTTCTTCAAAAGGATCCCTCCTATTATTTGGCTCGAGCCACTCTTTGTCATAGAGGTGCTTCTTCAAGAAAAACAAGTAGTAATGTCACAAATCAAAATAAAGGTGATCAAAGCCCGAATCTTGTTTGGAGCAATCCATATGAGAAGAATCTTATAGTAATCTTATATGTTACAGATAAAGGGATGAAGAGAAAACCTAAGACCAAGGAGAAGTGCCACTTCATAGAAAGCGACACAACCTTCTGAAGGAATGGAATCCTGTTATCTTTATTGGTTGCAACTAATCCAAAAGAAGAAGAAATGAAGAATTGAATCCAAAACCCTTATAGGTCAGATTCAGCAAGATGCAACTCTTCATGGTCGAATCCTAGAGATGCACGGCTTTGACCATGATAGGTCTCATCGAGGACTCTCTGCGAAGCAACCCTAGGCCCTCTCGAAGAAGAAGAACTACAAGGTTGGGGACTAGTATTTTTCCTATTTCTACGAGGAGCCATAAGGTTGAAGAAAGAAGAGTAAGAACCTATGGAGGTATCTAATGGACAAAAGGAGGGTGAAGACTAAGAAGCTAGGAAACTTGAACTCAAAGGATGAAGAAGAAACAAAATGAGCCAGCTGAAGGACTTCTTGCCGAGAACATGGTCAGGAAACATTGGAAGTTGTTGTCTAGGAAGAAAGCTTCAAGAATAACAGGTGGAGCAGCAATGGCGGAAAGGAGCCAAATCTGAATGATTATATTAATAAGAGGACATTAATAGTTTCGATCCTCTGATCCTTATTATTCAATGCTACAAGCATTGCCACCTGGCGTCGTGTGGTAGGTCGAAGGAACATACCAAAAATTATCTTTTTTTCAAAATCATCACGACTCCTTAAATATTGCCATAGCATTATTATAGAAGAGATATGATGGATACTTTTTTTGAATTCAAACAGCGTGTCCCTTTGTATGCCACGATAAATAATTGATGCAAAGTAATAGTGCGATGATGCAGCAACGAGACTCATGCTATTGCAAGCATTAAGTGGAGATTGGACCAAGAAGTATCCGACAACTCCAGATCCTAGTTAAAGCACCACCTCAGCAACAGAGTGATACAAGTCATCGATGTCTTTTAGTACTACCTGCCGAAGCAAAACTCTCATCACATTGGTGAAGATCCAAAGTTGTATTCAATTACTTTGATTACATCTATAAAGCTTCACAAAGATATAGGAATTCACTGCAATATGTGACTTTGGCATCCAAATAGAGATATACTTTTCAGTATCGAAAATTGCTTAATTTTTGAACTAGGAAGTGGGGAGCAAGTGTTGGGCAAGAGTTGATTCTCCTTATGACATGTCCGATCTTCGAAGATATGGCAAACACATATGTTCTATGCAATATTAATGTCATCGATTGATAGTCAATCACATAAGGTCCGCCCTCAGATGAGGTCTACATCATCGGCATTTTGCCTGATCTTACCTCATTTCTATCCTAATTTTTTATAAGCTATAGTACAGTATGGAAGCTAGGAGAAGTCATTGGTGCATGAATTATTCTAAGTTAGAATTTGGTTGTAATTGCGTCTATCTCTCCATGCATGGATAGCTGGCCCGTTAACCAATTACCAATAACCTACTATCTAGTGGTTCTAACTGCCTAACAAACTTTACCCCATAAAGGAAGAAGAAAGGAAAAAAAAAGGGGAGGAATCTTTGAATACTCTCTGTTATAATTCTCGCTATCTTCTTATATTGTCCTCCCTCTTCAACTTTCACTGACTTAAGCATTAGAGGGTCCCCTACATGAGAACCCACCATATCCTCCTCCGATGTATGCAGACTTTCTTTGTAAGTGATCGGGATCATGACTAGCATCGACCTACTCCAACTCTTTGAAGAATCTTTGCTATCACACCCTATCAAAGAGGCACAGCAACATGAGGGATGTCAATAAGTTATTATCTTCAATTCTTGATCTTAGAAAAGGTATGCTATTTAAATAGATTCCCATTTTTTTCTCTTAATTACTGGAAAAGTAGCTAGCTACTTTCTCATGTTCTCTTCTTGGCTAGTTCCATCGGAGTTCTTCAGTTCACACACCGTGCTTGTGCAGTCTCAGGGTTTACTGGAGAAGGCAAGGTTCGCTTTGTTGTTGCCCTTGACTTGATATGCCCATTATTTCCTTGAGTAATATATTTTGTATATAAAAATTAAAAATGAGATAATGCAACCAGAAAGCTCAAATATTGTAAGGGCATGCAAGGAAAATGCATCAATATGCTATTTTTCGATCTTGATACCTGCGATTTAATCATTGACTTGTTCTGTCTTACACTACAAAATGCATTAATAGGTATGAATTGCATTCGCATTATTGAAGGATTGAAATTTTGGATGGCTTTCTTTTGTCAGTGTTACTTTATAACCTATCCATAGGAGCCTTTGGGATCAGTTTCTATAAAAGCTTTTCTAGGTGCTCTCTGACCAGACCAAACCATTCTGAGTGGGTTTTGATGTAGCATGATCTGATAATTGCATATAAAGGATTTCCATATCAAGCTCCTAAAATAGCAGGTGATTAACTTAGACTTATTACTTGATATAGAACTACAAATCTAAACTCACAAGTCTAAGAGAAATATACTTCTCCGAGTGGCCGACAAGAGCTAGATAAAGATAGATGAGATTATATGACCTCATTTGGTTCTAAATTAAAAGTCGAACTCAAAGATTGTATTTGGAAGCAAAATAAAAGGGAATAAAAACAATAATTCATTTATTTCACACTTTTCTTATTTATTTATTATTTTGAAGCAAGCGCTATTTGAACTATTTGGATCAATCACTTTCTTAGAATAGGCCAAGATCTAATAGAATAGGATGAATCATGGATCTCTCACCTCGTCAGACCCAAACTGTGTCCTATAAAAAATTGCTAAGCCTGCCAAGCCGATTAAGGGAAGTAGGGTTAGTTCCCTCCTCCTCCTCTCTCTCTCTAGGATTTTTGATGGCAGTAACTATCTACAGGATGCTGAGACACGGATCTCTAGAGGGAGAGTAGGCCCAAGCTCTCACCATCAAGGACTCCCTCCAAAGCCCTCTCAGTTCCCACGTCTTCAATCATTTCCTTTCTTCCCTCATTTTTCACATCTCCACCGAGGAATCTCAAGCCCAATTAGCTTCAAATGAAACCCCTTTTAAAATTCTCTGAAGATTTAACTGAGTTATGATGAATTACCCAACATAATGGTCTGGTACTCGTTGCATTTAATCAGAGCCTATTTTTCTACTCCGATTTGTTCAAGATGAAAGGATTATTTGCCTCTTTGGTCGATAGATCATAAGAATTTGTGATATGGAATGCATCATTTAGCTCGTGTGGTTGTTGCCTAGTTACTCATTTAATTGATTAGGAAATCCACTCTCGTGCATGTAAGGGTGCGGATCTTGGATTGCTGTTCAATCCACTTGGGTGGAAGGACTGGCTTCTGCACTCAACGAGTGCGAGGAAGTCCATTTTGAAGGGCTTTGGTATTATTTTCGAGAATATGAGGATGTCAATAAGTTATTATCTTCGATTCTTGATCTTATAAGAGGTATGCTATGTTAATTAGTTCCCAATTTTTATTTCCTAATTATTGAAAAAGTAGCCAGCTACTTCCTCATATTCTCTTCTTGGCTAGTTCCATCGGAGTTCTTCGATTCTCACACCATGCTTGTTCGTTCTCTGTTTATCGGAGAAAGTAAGGTTTGGTTTGCTATTACCATTGACCTAGTATACCCATTATTTCTCCAAGTAAAATGTTCTATATGTGAGAATTAAAAATGAAATAATGCAGCCATGAAGCTCAAATATTGTAAGGGCATGCTAGGAAAATGTCTCAACATGCTACTTTTTGATCTCGATACCTATCATTAAATCATTGACTTGTTCTATCTTATACTACAAAATGTATTAATAGGTATGAATTGCATTTACATTATGGAAGGATTGAGATTTTGGATGGCTTTGTTAGTGTTACTTTATAACCTATCCTTAAGGGCCTTTGGGATCAATTTCAGTAAGAGCTTTTCTAGGTGCTCTGATCGGGCCAAACAATTGTGAGCAGGTTTTGATCCAGCATGATTTGATAATTATATTTAAAAAATTTCCATATCAAGCTCCCAAAATGGTGGGTGATTAACTTAGACTTATTATTTGGCATAGGACTACAAATCTAAACTCAGAAGTCTAAGAGAAATATGCATCTTGGTGGCTGACAAGAGCTAGATAAAGATAGATGAGACTTATACTAACGTCATTTGGTTCTAAATTAAAAGTTAAACTCGAAGATTATATTTGGAATCAAAATGAGAGGGAACAAAAATCATCTAATTCTTTTATTCGACATTTTTTTCTTTAATTTTTTAAAGCAAGTGCTTCTTGAATTATTGGGGTTCAATCACAACCCAGTGATCTCTGACCGCGTTTTTAAGTCAAACTAGACCCTATATAAAATAACTAAACCTAAATTCTTGAAAATGGAGTAGAGCTAAAGTCATCGGACCTAACCTGATGCACAGGGCTAAGCACGGGTTGGATTGGGTCGGATTGAAAGAAAAATTTGACTCGATCAAATCCAATCGGGTTGAAGAAAATTCAACTCATTGCCGACCATTTATCATATATAAATCATTTGAAACCAAAGTTAATGGTTTGTAGCAGGTTCGGGTGGGTTATCTCGGTTTAAACTTTAATATTGATCATATATTGATTTTAAGCATTACAAATCAATACACCATTTAATTCATATAAAAACTAGAATATAATCATTTTATAACATGTATAAGTCATTACATAACATGTCATAATTACTAATTTTCAATCTCCAAATATCTAAGTATTGAAAATACTATATCGATCGATCGGCTTCGATTTCATACGGATTAAAAATGTAGAAATCGAATCCAACCGTAATTAACCAATTTTTTTATGGATTATAATCTGATTCAATTTGATTCAAATCTTTCAATCAATCGAAATCAATGTTTATCTTATCGGATTGAATGGGTTTCTTCGGGCTTTGGTTATTTTTGCGGCCCTAGATGCACTCGTAGTCCTACCCACATCAATAGGAGTACGCTCTAGTTAGGGATTGTAATTGGATGGATTTTTCGGATATCCAATCTGTTTCGGATCTTAATAGTACCCATTTAGCATATCTTAATAGGATCTGGAATGAATTTGAGATTGAAAATTAAAATTCGTTCGGAATTAAAATTTGTTCCTTGGATATTTACTATATATATATATATATATATATATATATATATATATATATATATATTTTTTTATGTAGTGTGGGTAGTATAGCTCTGCATGCACTGTTCACGGTGATTAGCTCATATGTAGAGACAGAGCACGTTATTCTAAAAAAAAAAATTTAGCTTTATGCATGAGCTAATCATCACTGACAGTGCTTATAAGCTACACTGCTTGTGCATAAAATATTTTATATATATATATATATATATATATATATATATATATATATATATATATATATATTATATATATTATATATGTATGTATGTATGTATGTATGTGTATGTATGTATGTATGTATGTATGTATGTATGTATATTATATATATATATGTATGTATGTATGTATGTATGTATGTATGTATGTATGTATATATATATATAATACATACATACATTACATACATACATACATACATACATACATATATATATATATATATATACATACATACATATATATACATCATACATTCATACATACATATAATATATATAATATATATACATACATAATAATAACATATATATATATATACATACATATACAATATATATGTATGTATGTATGTATATATGTATATATATACATATAATATATATATGTATATATATATATATAATATATATATATATATATATATATATAATATATATTATATATATATATATTATATATATATATATATGATATATATATATGAATGGATAGAACTTCAAAATATCCAATATCAGCCTATTTAAAACCTATTTATATCATTTGAAGTCTTCCATATAGATATCAGTGTAAATTTTTTTTCTACATTATGGAATGGTGTTTAGTTCTACTACGAACATGATGATTAATTTTTATATAAATATATAATTTTTTTTAAAATTTTAATTTTATATAAAAATTAATTATTATGAATGATATTAATAAAATTACACCGTCCGTCGTGTAAAAAATGTTTCCAGACCAAAACCCTTGCCATCGCCCAAGCATCCCAGTCGGCCGCTCCGAGGCTCCTGAGGACGGAAAAGCTGAGGAAAACCCGACCCATTTAAAACCTATTTATACCATTTGAACTCTTCCGTACATACCAGCTTAAAGCCCGTGCCATTGTCCAAGCTTCCTAGTTGGCCGCTCCGAGACTCCTGAGGACGGAAAAGGCTGGGGAAAAAGGGGGGGGGGGGGGCAAACATGGGAAAAATCAGCGAAAACAATGGAGATCGGAGGTGTTCTTTAGGTTCCGGTTTAGGTTTTTTTTTTGGTGGGAGTTGTGGCGTTGTGAGTTGGTCCCTTAGAGGTTTCGAGAGCTTAATCTTGTTACAAGCATGATATTTTGTAGGGTTTAGGAATTTTTGAGGGAAGGATTCTTCTGTGGCGACAAAAAAATTCAATTGATGAGTTCTGCTCTATGATAATATGAATATGAATGAGGGTTGATCGGGCGGATTCGGGTACCTTCGTAATCGGGTTTGGGACGAAAGCCCGGTCGAGAAACTAGGGTTTAGTCCGCTTCTTCCCTCTCTCTCGCTAGGATTTCCGATGGCGGAAACCATCTGCAGGACCCTGAGAGACGGATCTCTCGATGGAGAGCAGGCCCCAGCTCTCACCATCAAGGACTCCCTCCAAAGCCCTCTCGGTGCCCACGTCTTCGATCGTTTGCTTTCTACCCTCGTTTCCCACATCTGCGCCGGGAAATCTCAAGCCAGGTTAGCTTCAAATGAAACCTTTCTAAATTTTCTTGAGATTTAACTGAGTTATGATGAATTATCCAATACAGCGGTCTGGTTCTCGTTGCGTTTAATCGGATCCCGTCTTTCTACTTCGATTTGTTCAAGACAAAAGGATTCGATGCCGCTTTGGTCGATAAATTGTAAGAAATTTGTGATATGGAATGCTTCATTTAGCTCGTGTGGTTGTTGCCTACTTACTTGTTTGGTTTGATTTGGAAATCCGTTGTCGTGCATGTTAGGGTGCGGATCTTGGATTGCTGTTCGGATCCACTAGGGTGGAAGGACCGGCTTCTGCACTCAGCGAATGCGGAGAAGTCCATTTTGAACGGCTCTGGTACTGTTTTCAAGAGTGGGAGGGATGTCAATAAGTTATTGTCTTCGATTCTTGATCTTGGAAAAGGTATGCTTTGTAAACAGGTTCCCATTTTTTTTTCCAGATTACTGGAAAAGTAGTCAGCTACTTTCTTATGTTCTCTTCTTGGCTGGTTCTGTTGGAGTTCTTCAGTTCTTACGTCATGCTTGTGCGGTCTCAGGGTTTAGCGCAGAAGGCAAGGTTCGGTTTGCTGTTGCCATCGACCTGGTATGCCTATTATTTCCCCGAGTAATGCGTTCTATATGTGAGAATTAAAAATGAAATAATGTAGCCGTAAAGCTCAAATATTGTAAGGGCATGCTGGGAAAATGCATCAATATGCTACTTTTCGATCTTGATACCTGCTATTAAATCATTGACTTGTTCTGTCTTACACTGCAAAATGCATTAATAGGTATAAATTGCATTTACATTATGAAAGCATTGAGATTTTGGATGGCTTTCTTTTGTCTGTGTTATTTTATAACCTGTCCTTAGGGGCCTTTAGGATCAATTTCGGTAAGAGCTTTTCTAGGTGCTCTACTGATCAGACCAAACCATTCCAAGTGGGTTTTGATCTAGCATGGTCTGGTAATTGTATTTATAGGATTTCCATATCAAGCTCCCAAAATTTGATTCTGATCCAAATCGGACTACATGGGGATTTGTGTACCATCAACATCACCAATAGTAATCACCAATCCAGATGTTTGCTAACCTTGCATCATCAATATTGTTGCCTAGGTGGTTGCGTGACATTCACATGTTCTACAATTTATGGTGCATTGTACTGTCTTTTCTCTTATTAGTTTCATGTATTATGCACTACAAATTCATTTTATATATTTGAATCTTTCTTGATGCTGCCTGTAATTACTTATTCTATTTCCATTTTTATTCAGGACAGAGTCAGTCTTGAAGCATAGTTTTTTTTATTGACTAAATTCACTTATTTCACTACCCATATGATAGATTTCTGATGCTTCTACTCCTTTCAGGTTAGTAATATGCTGAGGCATGTTTCATTACCATCTGTTGCAGCCTTCCTTAATAACCTTCGCAGCAATGGTATGCTTGCTCTTCTAACTTCTATCTTGACATCCTTTTCTTTACAGAAAATTAAGGCAAGGAAAGATATTGAGTTAATGTCAGCGTACAGTTCATCACTCATTTGGCCATTCAGTTAACTTGCTAGTTCTTCTAAACTAGAGTTGCACATTTTTTTTCTTTTCTGGCCTGTTTTGATTGGGTGACCTTATGGACAATGCTAGACTTCAATATAGCCTAGGGTTGATGGAACAACACTTAAAAATCATTGAACTATGATTATGATATTTAAATTATCTGTTAAAATTTAATTTCTGATAAATTGTTTTTTCTAATGTGAAATGCACTTTTTATCAGTTCATGGAATCAAATCATAGTTACCAGTCAAAATTAAAGTTGAGATGGATGTTTGACGTTGTAGACAATCAACCCTCCATGTTACAACTTTAATTTGCCTTCTCTACTTGCAGATCAAATTTCATGTGTCTTTTGGTTAATACACTCAGACCTTCATGAACCCAGGGCCTCTGCAGCTCTTGAATATATTTCCACTATGGTTGCCAGTTTAGAACCAATGATGCAATCTAGTGATGGACAAGGAACTTCAGGAAACTTGCTTTGGCTTGAAGAAAATTCTCGTAAAGCAAAGTTTCATGTGCGCCTGAAGCGTCGTAATGGACGGGTTAAACTGCTTGTAAGCTCTCTCCTACTTCATTCAATTTCCCTCCTTTTTTGTATTCATTCAATTGTTTTTGTTTTTAAATTGCAATCTGGTTATGTTATCCAGTATGAAGAATTACATATGGAACAAGCTGGGATTAGGTTTGAAGCAGCATCTTCTGTAGGGACAATAGTCAATCAAAACCTTTTGCCAAGGGTCAGGGACATGAAGTCATCAGTATTTCCTTAACTTTGGGAGCCTAAAACCTCCCATCATTCTCACGTATTAGGTTGCACCAGTACATAAGCGAACATGCATGGTTGTATTTTACGTTACATGTAACTCCCTTCTTCAACAGGTTCAATTCAATCTCCAACTATCAGATAAGGAACGAGTTGACAGGGAAAATGTTGTCCTTCCTTTTGAACATCAAGGTATGAGTCTAGACTTTTGCAAAATTGAAAATTAGTATTTTTCCTTGGTTTATATAGTTTAGGGGCCACTGCTTGGTGCGATAGTAAAAGGCTTGAGCTGGCAAACACAATGGTGCTGGTTTTAGTTCTAGGGCAGCCATTTTGTTGGAAATATGCCACAGGTTATATATGTCCTTATTCTGCTCTCCCATGACCCTGGATTGGTGCGGACCATAATTGGGTAAGGGCCCTATGGCCCTTTTAGTGTATAATTGTCCTCACATTGTTTAGGTGTAGTGTGTTTGTTTTCATCATGACCTTACAAGATAATAAAGTTGTTTTCCCATTTATAGTTCATTTGATGTTTTGTATATATAGAAATACACACATCTCTCTCTCTCTCTCTCTCTCTCTCTCTCTCTCTCTCTGTGTGTGTGTCTGTGTGTCTGTGGGCTTTTTTTTTTTTTTTTTTTTGGTTGGGCAGTGGCAGGGTGCAGGTTGGGGGAGGTGCAAAGATATTGCATGCTAAAGTTTTCAATAATGGCCATTGCTATGAATGCTTGATATTTAACTTCTGAAAGTGAGTTGAAAAGGAAGCGATTCCAATGCAGACATGTTGTAGCCATTAACTTAATGACAATTTAGTTAAAGGGTTTTTTGCGTGTATATCCTTCCAAACATTCAAATTTGAGGAAATACCTTGTAAAATTACTATTTGCATATATATCTTTATAAATTATTCTTTTTGTTCATCTATCCATTGGGGTATTTTAGTCATTTTAATTTTAAACTAGTAATTTTTTAACGGCATTAGATGATGTGGGTATATATTGCAAAAAATAAAGAAAAAGAAGGGTATAAATGCAAAACAAGCATTTTATGAGAGTATACGTGCAAATATGGGTATTCACATAAATTTGAATGTTTAGAAAGATATACATATAAAAAAATCATAGTTAAATTTGTAGGCATGCGCAAGGTAAATAGGTATTACTACTGCTTAGTAGCTATGACACAAACTTCTGGTGATGTTATGATATTATATCAGATTTATTGAGCCAAAGTATAAGCTTTAAAAGTGTAAGTGAATAGCATCTGAAGCACTGCACAAGCATTAAAAATTTATGATATATAACAGCATTGTTGCAGACATCTTGCCATTTGCCTTAAACTTTATCCAAATTGTCAAAATATACTGACCATGTTGAGTTATGTCAGGAAATGGTGAGGCTATAGAGATATATGATGGGCGGCGATCCCTTTCTGAGGGCCAGAAAGATCCCCATTTGATGCAGCCTTCTGCCTTTTCTCATAAAATGAACACTCAGACCAATAACGAGAAGGGTGAAATACATTATATTCGTGACTCAGATGATGAGCGACCCGATTCGGATGAGGACCCAGATGATGATTTGGATATATGAAACCCTTCTTGTTCGGTGGCTTACTATGAAAATTAAATAGTAAACAACTTAATGTTGCTGTGTGGTGTTCTTCTTAGATCTACACAGGCCGTGTGGTGCCATTCTTATATCTAAAAAGGTTCTCAAGGTGTCATCAACAAGCAACTGGGTGCTAAAGGACTCTTGGTTAGCTCTGATTCGGGAACCCAGTTTAGTGAATATTCAAGTTATGAAGAGGATGTAAAAATGAAGTGTACTCTAGTATAGCTGAGTTTTATGTGCAGGGCTAGTAGAATTCTTGGACCTTTTTAAGACAAAAAAATGATAATAGAGTTAAGTGTTCGGATCAAGCGAAATGCATTTTGCTGATATAAATGTCTTGGTTTTCATATTGCTTACCATCTCCCTGGCGGGCAGCTTTTACTAGATGGCAATGTGGTTAAATATATTGCGTATATGCTATCTATTGGAAAATTCTGCTTCTATCGAAGTTCAGCTCGATGTTCGCGGTCGGTAGCCATAGAAGAGCTTTAGTGAATGGGTTTCAGTCGAACTCTTTCATCCGATCGAATTTCTCAGCAGTCGAGTTTCAGTCGGATTTTTGCGAAAGTCGGACTTCCTCCGTGCTCTTCCAGCCAGACGTCTGTGGGAGCTGAACTTTCTTCAAGCTTCTTCTTCGGTCGAACTTCTTCAGGAGTCGGATTCCTTCCAGACATCTTTTTTGACAGATCGGACTCCTCAACGGTCGAGTTCCTTCCGAACTCTCCAGCGATCGAGCCTTAGCCGCACTCCTCCAGTCAGACGCCTATGGAAGTCAAACTCCTTCTGAGCTTCCTCTTTAGAAGTCCGAAGTCCTTTAGAATCGATATATGCCGAGGTTCACCAACCAACGTCCGCTTTTTCAGAGCTACCGTCATTAAATCTGGTCGAATAGTCACCATCAATCTGTCACAGGCGACGCTACAGGCGGTGCCTCCTTGATTTCGTCAGACCTCGAGCGGTCCACCACTGTCGGACGGTACGGCTGTCGCTATCGGTCTGACGACACCATCCTCTCCGCATCAAACTCGGTGCAGCCTCGAGCGATCCGCCATCAGGCAGCTGCAGCTGTCACCATCAAGCTCCGCCTATAAAAAGGATCCTCCAGATACGCTAACTCTAAGCTCCAAGCTCTCCTCTCCTTCTCTAAGCTCTGCGAAACTCATCTTTGAGCACTCCATTCCTGTTGGTCAGAGCTGACTTGATCGTCGGAGGATTCTGCCGGAGCCACCCCCCACCGGCTCCGAACAAAATTTTATTTTGCAGGTCCCCGACGGTGACCTCATCCACCTCCGCTCCAACTCAATCCGACGACGATCAATTTCTGCACCAACAGATTGGCGCTAGAAGGAGGGCTTGAACCTCCAAGGTTCCCTTGTTCTTAAAGGAGTGCTCGACGACGATTTCTCTCTTCCCTCTCCGGAGATCTCTCTTCTTCCTCTCTAGAGTTCTTTTCCAAAGAAAAAATGCCTCCCAGGAGAGCTTTGACTCGACGATCGGCGGCCTCCATGCCAGATCCATCTGCTCTCGTTTCAGCCCCGGCAGTCCAGGTTCCACCTGAAGCCATCGTAGATATGGAGCAGTTCAACCTGCTGGTCCAGCAGGTTCGTGGTCTCACCGAGATGATGCAGGTCGTGCGACAGCTTCTGACGGAGACTTTGTCAGCAAACCCGCCATGAGGATGCCAGGAACCGACCTTAAGGAAGAGCATTTGGCCTAGCATACCAATCGCCCTTAGGGAGGAGAAATAGAGCAGAAGTTCTCCCGCAGAAGGTTTCACGGGAGGGCGGATTGAAGTTCGGCGTAAGCAGGACCGTCGAACTCCCCCTCGAGCTCGCCATCAAGGAAGCCCCGACAAAGGGGCATGACCGCAGAAGATTTCACAGGAGGGTGGATTGATGTTCGGCGTAAGCAAGACCGCCGAACTTCCTTTCGAGCTCGCCATTGAGGAAGCCCCGATAAAGGGGCATGAAGTTCGGCCTCACTCACGCCGACGAAGGGGCATGAAGTTTTTTTGCAGGTTTCACAAGAGGACGGAATGAAGTTCGACCGTGCTTACGACCTCTCCAGCGCAAGCAAGGCCCGAACTCCTCGAGCTCGCCACCAAGGAAGCCCCAACAGAAGGGCGCGAAGAAGTCCTCCTTCCAAAAGATTTCACGACTATGCCCCCCGCAACGCTCCTCAAACTCAAATTCTTACGAAAGTTAAGAATCAGCTACCAAGATCAGAAGGATTACGATCTTCCCCAAACAAACACGATCGAAGCAAGTACTACCTCTGCCATCGCGACCACGGCCACAACGCTGAGGAATGCATTCAGCTTCGAGACGAAATTGAGAAACTCGTCAGAAAGAAGCGGCTGGGTAAATTTCTTTGACGCCAGCCTGAAGCAGGAGAAGATCGGCCAAGGGCGCTGCTGTAGTCAGAAACGATAAGGAGGTCGGCCGCCTCACAGCATCATTAACGTACCCCTACGAGGAGCTTGGTAGTTTGGTGAGCTGTCATCTCGCAGTGTCAAAGCTAAGAGAAGCTTGCTCCAAATTGAGAAGGTCAGCTTGAGATAGAGGATGTCGTCCGGCCTGAGACTTACTGCCCGAGGGAACCCGAAGGAACAACGCCCCCACGACCCTGAAATGGAGATGTGCTGCAAGTAACTTCCCCTCAGTAAAATACTTCTCTTTCAATAATATTATTTTTAGGTGCAAAAACTGTGACGATAGGAAAGAAGCAGTCAATAGTTGCCGTATTAGGAATAAGAGGAGAACCTCGTCCTAACACGAGCAGGTCAAAGACCTTCAACATCGACCGCAGGAGATAAGATCTCCCCCAAGGCAACCTCGGCTGCAGGAGATAAGATCTCCCCCGAGCGCCTGCATCAATCTCAGCCGCAGGAGATAAGATCTCCCCTGAGGGTCCGGGCCAACCTCGACTGTAGGAGATAAGATCTTCCCCGAGCGTCCGCATCAACCTCGGCCGCAAGAGATAAGATCTCCTCCGAGGCAACCTCGACCGTAGGAGATAAGATCTCCCCTGAGGGTCCGGGCCAACCTCGGCTGCAGGAGATAAGATCTTTTCCGCATCAACCTCGGCTATAGGAGATAAGATCTCCTTCGAGCGCCAACATCAACCTCGACTGTCAAAGATAAGATCTCCCCTGAGGGTCCGGGCCAATCTCGGCTGCAGGAGATAAGATCTCTCCCGAGGCAAACTCGGCTGCAGGAGATAAGATCTTTCCTGAGCGCCCGTATCAATCTCGACTATATAGGAGATAAGATCTCCCCCGAGGCAACCTCGACCGCAGGAGATAAGATCTCCCCTGAGGGTCCGGGCCAACTTCGGCTGCAGGAGATAAAATCTCTCCCGCATTCAACCTCGGCTGTAGGAGATAAGATCTCCCCCGAGCACTCGCATCAACCTCGACCGCAGGAGATAAGATCTCCCCTGAGGGTCTGGGCCAACCTCAGCTGCAAGAGATAAGATCTTCCTCGAGGCAAACTCGGCTGCAGGAGATAAGATCTATCCCGAGCGCCCATATCAACCTCAGCCACAGGAGATAAGATTTCCCCCGAGGCAACCTCTACCGCAAGAGAGATAAGATCTCTCCTGAGAGTCCGGGCCAACCTCGGCTGCAGGAAATAAGGTCTTCCTCGAGGCAACCTCGACTGCAGGAGATAAGATCTCCCCCGAGGCAACCTGGACTGCAGGAGATAAGATCTCCCCCGAGTGCCCGCATCAACCTCGACCGCAGGAGATAAGATCTCCCCCGAGGCAACCTCGGCTAGAGATAAGATCTCTTCCGAGCGCCCGAGCCAACCTCGGCTAGAGATAAGATCTCTTTCGAGCGATCGCGATAATCTCGACCAGAGGTAAGATCTCTTCCGAGCGACCGAGCCAATCTCGGCCAGAGATAAGATCTCTCCCGAGCGACCGAGCCAACCTCGGCCAGAGATAAGATCTCTTTCGAGCGACCGCGACAATCTCGGCTAGAGATAAGATCTCTCTTGAGCGATCCCAACAATCTCGGCCAGAGATAAGATCTCTCCCAGGCAACTGAGCCAATCTCGGCTAGAGATAAGATCTCTTCCGAGCGTCCGCGATAACCTCGGCTAGAGATAAAATCTCTCTCGAACGATCGCGATAACCTCGGCCAGACATAAAATATCTTCCGAGCGACCGAGCCAATCTCGACTAGAGATAAGATCTCTTCCGAGCGCCCGCGACAACCTCGACCAGAGATAAGATCTCTTCCGAACGCCCGTGACAACCTCAGCTAGAGATAAGATCTCTTCCGAGCGACCCGCGACAACCTCGACTAGAGATAAGATCTCTCCCGAGCGACCCCGATAACCTCGATCAGAGATAAAATCTCTTCTAAGCGACCGAGCCAATCTCGGCTAGAGATAAGATCTCTTTCGAGCACCTGCGACAACCTCGACTAGAGATAAAATCTCTTCCGAGCGACCGCGATAACCTCGGCCAGAGATAAAATCTCTCTCGAGCGATCGAACCAATCTCGGCTAGAGATAAGATCTCTTCCGAGCGCCCGTGACAACCTCGGCCAGAGATAAGATCGGAGACAACCTCGCCCTGAGATCAGATCTGTCCCAAGCATCCGTATTAACCTCGATGGCAGGAGATAAGATCCCCTGAGGCAACCTCGGCTGCTGGAGATAATATCACCCCTGAGGAGCTCAACCTCCGACTTCGACTGCAGGAGACGAGATTTACTTCAACCTTAGCTGGAGATGAGATCTCCCCCCCCGAGCTTCGACCTGAACCAGCATGGAGCTCAGAAGAGGACTTCGGCAGTCGCCTTTTCTGCACTCCCTTCCTTCGAGTTTCGAACTCGAAAATGGGGGGACTATTGTTGGGGATAAACCCCGCTCCTGCCGAAGTTCAGTTCAATGCTCAGCCTGATGCGGTCGGTAGCCATGGAAGAGCTTCAACGGACGGATCTCAATCGAACTCCTTCATCCGGCTGAACTCCTCAGCAGTCGAGCTTCAGTCGGACTCCCACGAGAGTCGGACTTCCTCCGCGCTCTTCCAGCCAGATGCCTGCGAGAGCTGAACTCCCTCCAAGCTTCTCCTTCGATCGGACTTCTTCAGGAGCCGGACTCCTTCCAGACATCTCCTTCGGCCGACCGAACTTCTCAGTGGTCGAGCTTCTTCCGAACTCCCCAGCAACTGAGTCTTAGCCGCACTCCTCCAGTCAGATGCATATGGGAGCCGTACTCCTTATGAGCTTCCCCTTTAGAAGTTCGAACTCTTTTAGAATCGATATATATCGAGATCCACCAACCGACGTCCGTTTTCTCAGAGCTATCGTCATTAAATCTGGCCGAACAGTCACCATCAGTCTGCCACAAGCGATGCTATAGGCGGTGCCCCCTCACTCCGCCAAACCTCGAGCAGCCCACCACTGTCGGACGGTATGGCCGTCGCTATCGGCTTGACGACACCATCCTCTCCGCATCAAATCCGGTATAGTCTCGAGCGGCCCACCATCAGGCAGCTACAGCTATCACCATCAAGCTCCGCCTATAAAAAGGATCCTCCAGATACGCTAACTCTAAGTTCTAAGCTCTCCTCTCCTTCTCTAAGCTCTGCGGAACTCATCCCTGAGCATTCCATTTTTATTGGTCAGAGCTGATTTGATCGTTGGAGGGTCTATCGGAGCCACCCCCATCGATTCTAGATGGAACTTTATTTTGTAGGTCCGTAGCGACGACCTCGTTCACCTTCGCTTTAGCTCAATCCGGCGATGATCAATTTCTGCATCAATACTATCCATTGACTGGTCTCAGTTCAAGTATTAGAATGTCTTTTTGTGTGCCCTTTGTCCGATTAACATGTCCAGAATCAAGTATTACCTGTCTGTTATGATGCGTACAAGTCAAGAATACCTCGTCGGTAGGAGGTATTTTGGTCCTGCGAGATTTGTTATCGTGGTTTGTTTTGTTTGGTTAGAGGGCTCGTCAATGCTATTTTAAACTCCGTACCCAGCACGGTTGCTGTTTTATTTTAATGAAGTGTGCGAGTATCCTTTGAAAGAAAAAGGTTTGGTTGAAAATGGCAAGTTTTCTCCTCGTGGGCTTCCGTCCAAAGGTGTGAACATTTGCAGCTAATGGTCTTCTATGGTATGTATCAAAGACGTTTGGCACGTTTCTTGCAGTTTACTGGCAGGATACTCTCGATGTTGATAAGCTAGGCAACTTTGGCTGATTGCTTATCGTGATAGGTCATAAATTACAACTCCGGCAACATCCTTTGAAGCTACTATAGCGTATGACATGATTTTAAAGACATTTGGCACGTTTCTTGCGGTTTCCTGGCAGAATACTCTCGATGTTGATAAGCTAGGCAACTCTGGCTGATTGCTTATCGTGATAGGTCATGATTTTACAACTCCGGCAACATCCTTTGAAGCTAACATAGCGGATGACATGATTGTAGATACGTCAAGACTCATATTGTTCTGGACTTTTGCCCAGAATAATGATTGAAAAGGCTGCTGAAATACACACCATAAACTCGTTATGGTGATGTAGAGTTCATGCATCTGTAGCTTGTTATAACAACTATGATGTACAAGGACATATCGAAGCCAACTGTTACAGAAGCCCATATGCCAGCATTAAGTCCATTCTACCCTAGAATATGTCCTTGAGTCAGTCTAAGGATTCTAATAAAAAAGTTCCGATTTTCTAGAGCTGCAAGCTATGCCCGAGCCTGCCAAAACTCGACAAAATTAGACCGGTTGCGCGTCACAAGTTCTTTGGTATTACGAAACTGATGACCGAAACAACGAGCGACAGTCCCATCATCGATGCATTATTCTGAAGTCAGGAGTCGACTCCACATGAAATTGATACGAATCTAATATGAATCACTTGATTTAATTTTCTTTTTTATTGCTGATTAGGAGAATCTTCAGAATTAATGTAATCTGATATAAATCGCTTTATAATTTTCTATTTTATTACTGATTTAGAGTATCTTTTAGGATTATCGTAATTTAAATTAATTTTTACTATTTTTCATTTTGCTGAAGTCCAATAAAAGAATGTAGGACTCGTTTGGTTAACAAAAATGGAGGAGGAAAGAGATATTTCCTAGGAAGTAGAGAAAAAATTTATTATTTAGTTAGACTTTTAAGAAGAGAGAGAATGAAAAAGCTCTTTTCATAAGAAGCCGCTTTCCATATTTCATGAAAAGTAGAAATCCATAAAGGACGTGGATTTTAGTACTTTCCATGGGATGGAAAGTAGTGATGCTTTTTTTCTTTTTCAAAATATTCTTTTAAGATCTATGGCTTAGATTTTGTAAAATATTATGGATGATTATGATGAAATACTGAATAGTGATAATATAACATTATATTAATATTATTCTAATTTTATATAAATATAATATTAATATTTAAATTCTATTATTTTAATATTTATATTAATATTAATATAGTATTTATATTAATATACCAATATTTATATTAATATAATATTATATTTATTAAGATATTAATAAGTTTTTTATATTAAAATATTGATATTGTATTAATATAATAAAATATATATTAGTATTATATTAATATTATAAATTATTATAATCTAATAATATATTATAATATATTAATATTATTTTTATATTAATATAAAATATAATATTATTATTTATATAAAGTTTAAGAGCAAAAATGTATGGTCATATATCTATTAAGGGTGTAATAGGTATTCTGCGTAATTTTTCTAAGATAATGGATGTTCAACCAAATATAAGTCACTTTTTAATAAGTTACTTTCTCTTGATCAACTAAATATACTAAAATTTTATTCTCAGAAAGTAATTTTTCAGACTTTCTAAAAAGTTACTTTCTTGGAAGAAAAGTTCTTCCTATGAATCAAATGAGTCTATAGATGCCGTATGGCCGATCATGCTGAATAAAATCATTATTCCCTTATGGCACCTTCGAGATATGATCCCCTCGAAATGGTCATTTTTTTTCTTTTTTTTTTCTCTCGATACGGTATGATCGTATCATTTGATATTAGAGCCATGCTAGAAGAAACTCGTTTCCAGTTGAAAAGCATACGGAGACAACAGAGAAACAAGTCTTTGAGATGCAACGACAACTAGCAACGATATCAAAGTAGAACAAACAACTCTCCACCAACCATAATCATGTTAGAAAAAGTGTCCTAAAGCCAATTATCTAAATTATAGACGGTTATGCTTTTGTATATGAATTGTAATTGCATTATTTTAATAAAAAATATTTTTGGTAGTTTATCTTATTACATTTTTTTTTAGAACCTCTTTTATGATGAAGTCTTTAGAACTATTAATAATCGATAAATGAGAATTTATCAAATAGTTTTTAAACTTATTCGCGATCAAATGATACGTTATTACTAGGATGATAATATTTATCAAGTATAAATCATTGTATGCCATATAAGTTGGTTATCCTGATAACCAAGAAGTATGGAGATACTGATATGGCATGCAGGTAAAATATAGTAGTACATTTTACTGAACGTGACTCAACTATAAAGTATTCTGCTATCAAGAGATGCTCGCGAATGACATGGGTATAAGTATCCCTCCAACCTGAGATCATCATGGTGACTTACAAGCAACTTACTATGATTTGATGATAGATTATCTGTATTTCTAATAAAGTGATGAAAAGTTTCTCGATACAGTCAAGTACTTGCGAAGTCTGTGTGTAAGTCAAAATGGGATTGAGCCCTTTAGGTTTCAGGAGATAATGCTTTACTATATTTCAATTCAGTAAAATCTTGGCCAAAGTAATCCGTATGATCTATCATAGGATTTGAAAGGTTGAAATGTAATGTGTATGACTGATCCAAGGTTTGACAGTTTATCCTGAAGTCGTCTTGAGCATTAAGGATCAAAAGGATGAATTATGCAGAACCATATGCCAAGGTTCTTGAATGTTGCTTTGCTATCATTCAACCTATTCAGACATCAGATATCATTGCTAGATAGTCACTTTGACTAGTACAGAAAATAGTTTCTATACTACTGGCTTAGTGTTTGAACTTATGGAGTCACGTACATAAGTCATGCAATGTAGGAAAGACTCGACCTAACATCTATGTGTGTTCAATTTGAAAGTTTGTGAACTTGATTGAACAAAGATATTTACTTAATTGAGAATTAAGTCTAGATCATATGGAATTAAACACTAACTATGCCTAGCTAATACTGGTAATAAGGTATAGATTTAATTCCGAGAATGAATTTAAACTAATCTGTGATCTAAGAAATTTTGAGAAATTGGATTAGATTAGATCTAATTTAATTAGATTTGATTTAAGGCTAATTGGATTAATAATCCAAGTTAGACTTGGGCCTAAATTCTAATTAGATTAGAATTAACCACCTATTCAAATTAGGTTCAAATCTGATTCGAATTGAATCCAAAACTGAACCAAATTGGATTAGGTTCATGTTGCCTTTAAAACCTAGGATTCTCTCTCTTTATGGCCAACTAAGATGGAGGAGGGGGTGATGAAAATTGTGCCCCATCCCTACCGCGTGTGTGAAAACGAAGAGAGGCACTAGGGAGCCCTTTGCCTTCTTCCTTGGGACTCTTTATGGATAAAGATCGATTTGAATTTGATTCAAATTTGATAGAGTTTAAATCCATGAGGCATTTGATCAGATAAGGGGCGTCTAATCTATTTAAAGGGATGTAAATCAGCATGGAGAATAATTATAAATTAATCTTTGGCATGTTGAATTGTTGGGCGTGGAGGATCTTGGGCATGCAAGTTCTTAGCATCAAGATTCCCTATATCCAGCCATGAGATCAAATCTTAGCCCTTCCCTTGCTTCCCTTATGAAGGAGGATGCCCTAGGTCTTCTTCCCTCTTTCCTGCGGAGCGAGATGTGCATACGAAGTAAAGGATCTGTACTTCCAAATCTTGTAAAGCAAGTTTCAGCAATCTTGATTTTATTTCCGCTGTGTATCAAGGCAAGTTTCATAATTATTATAAAAATTTTAAAACTAAAATCTATCAATTTTTCCTGACTTCAATCTGGTTTCAAATTTAGATCAGAACATTTTTTCCTTCAAATCGAGCCTTTGCTAATCTTAAGACTTTGATGACATGCTTGGATCTTTAGTATGGTCAAATGCAGACTCAATCTACTTCGATCGAGGGTTCCTCTAATGGCAACAAGAACAGTAATCCATTGCAATGGAAAGGGATTGATTTTCAGATCGAGTCTAAAAATTTAGTCCAACCTTGAATCATAAGAATTGAATTTCCTCATTTTAATGGTGAAGATCCAATAGGATGGATCTATCAGGCTAAGCAATTTGTTAAATTTAATTTGATTTTAGAGGCACGAAAAACCCATTAACATCGTTCCACTTGGAGGAGTCTCTTCAATGGTTGGAGAAAAGTTACGGTACTATCTTAGAAAGAATTTGTGGATGCTCTTTGTGCTCTCTTTGATTCTAGTGTATTCCAGGATTACACTAGGAAACTCATGAAGCTTCGACAGTCCACTACTATAAGTGAGTATCAATCACATTTTGAGCAACTCGCTAATCGAACTAATGGCTTGCCCAAGGAATTTTTTGTTAGCTATTTTGTTAGTGGACTTAAGGATGAGATTAAGCATGAGGTGCACATGTTTCGACTAACTCTTGTTAAGTAAAATATCTTGAATTCTTCCATAATAAGCCCACAATGAGGTCCAGAATGATGAACGAAGTCCAACGAGCCCAAGAACATCCAAATTAGAGTCTAGATGAAGAAGATACGCATGAAGAAAGAAGGCCAGTGCAAGAGTTAAAGTCCACGGGCCACTGGAGTGGGCCCATAGATAGACACAGGCCAGAGCAGGCGGCGCAGCTAGCTTGGCCCAATGCGTGGGTTGGAAGCGAGTGTGCGGCCCACGCAACGTGTGCGGGGGAGGCCCAGCATGTAGGCGTGGCCTAGCATGCGGGCGTGTGAGTGTGGCCTAGCATGTGGGCAGGCCCAGCGTGCTGGCACGCGGGCATGGCCCAGCGTGCGGGCATGCGGTAATGGCCCATCGCACTAACGGGCCCAGCATGCAAGAGGGCCCAGTGCGGTGAACCAGGGGCGTTTCCCCTTGGTTTCATGTGGTCCATCATGGACCAAGGGCATTTCCCACCTGTTTCATGTAGTCCACGGTGGATCGATGCATGATCTAACAGTTGATGGGGCTCGCGGTTTTGATCTGACAACAACTAGGCTTGATCTGACGATGGAGGATCTTGCGGATGTGGTCAATAGCACTATTTAGGTTTAAATCAGAGTCCCTACTCCGATCCTAGCTTGATTTGAGGCTTATAAAAGCCTGTGGGCGTGGGCTTCAGGGAGACTATGGTAGCAACGACAGCAAACAGATAGTAGCTTGGTAACTTGGTGGTTTGACTAAGACCTAAGATGAGAGAAGGCAGCAGATTAGAGGGCACCAGCGAACAGTAGGAGTAGGAGACTTTGGACAGACAGCAAGACAACGAACTGCAATCATTTCAGGGGGTCTCTAAGAAAGAGCTCTATAAGTATAGCTTCCAGTTAAGACAATTGCATATGATTATTGAGAGTGGATAATCTTCTCTTGTATCTGTTCCTTTTTCATAGTGAAATTTTGCATGCCCCGTAAAGACGAGCTTTTGGACTGATCCACATATTTGATTATATTTTTTTTTATTTCTTCTTTCTTCATGCCATAATATTTTGGTATAAGATTTTCAACAATTAGTATCAGATCAAGTTGATACCACAACGCTTCTATGACTGCTGCTATGATTCTAGTGTATTCCAAGATTACATTGGGAAACTTACGAAGCTTCGGCAGTCCACTACTATAAGCAAGTATCAATCACATTTTGAACAACTCACTAATCGAACTGGTGTCTTTCCCAAGAAATTTTTTGTTAGCTATTTTATTAGCAGACTTAAGGATGAGATTAAGCATGAGGTGCACATGTTTCGACTAACTTCTATGATTGCTGCTATTGGATTGGCCAGACTTAAAGAGGAGCAATTGTTAGTCTTGCAGAGAAACAGGGTTAGTACTTCTAGCCCATACTCATCATCTATTGCTCCTAATGCAAAAACTCATCTTCCTCCAATTAAGCGATTGTCGCCAACTGAAGCTAAGGCTTGACATGAGAAAGGGCTATATTTTATTTGTAATGAGAAATATGGCCCCGAACATCGCTATAAAACACAACAATTGTTCCTGATTGAAGGCGAGTGGATAGAGGATGAGCAGGTAGCAGCGGTGCATAAGGAGGAGGATGTTGCCAAATGGCTTAATGATGAGCCACTTGACATTTCTATGCATGCTATCTCTAGAACCTTATCCCCCTAAATGATGCATGCCATAGGTGAGCTTAAGAAACAAGTTATAACTATTCTCATTGATTCAGGAAGCACCCATAATTTTATTCATCCCTCTTTGGCGAAGCAACTTGCATGTTGATGGAGCAAACAAAATTCCTTGGAAGTTAAGGTGGCAAATGGGGATAAAGTGACCATTGAAGGTGTGTATGATAATCTTTCATTAGTTGTGTAAGAATATTATTTTTTTGCTGGTTTTTATGTGTTTCCTTTAGTCAGTTGCAATGTGGTATTGGAAGTTTCTTGGTTGCGTACACTTGGCCCTATTAGATGAAATTTTTCTAAGATCTTTATGCAGCTTAAAGTTCAAGGGAAGAAGTACTAATTGCGAGGTGAGAGAGACCTGCCTACGAAATTGGTTAGCAGCTATGCAATAGAAAGTGGGTGACCAAAGGTGATGTAGCTACGCTAATGACTCTGTATCCACTGAAGTGGGTTGAACCAAGTGGAGAGGTGCCATTAGACTTGCAGTAACTCTTAAATCCTTATAATGATATTTTTTCTACCCCATGGGTCTTCCTCTAAAGAGTTCACATGACCATTGCATCCCATTGCTCCTAGAAAGTTAACCTCTGTTAGTGTGAAAAATGGTAGAGACACCAGAGATCGCTGGAGCTGGTGAGGTTGGGATCATCGATGAGACCTGCAAGATGAAGTCTTGATCAAAATTGATTTTGACAGGATCCTCCAATGATCAAGTTAGTTCTTCCTCTCAACAAGAATGAAGTACTCGGGAAGAAAATGAACAGAGTAAGGATAGAGAGTTTTGAGCTTAAAGAAGAAAACGTATTTAGAGGATTCTTTATATAGATGAAGCGTGTAACAAACTGATAATGACAACCATAACTGTCTATCAGTAGGCTGTTCGAGCCACGTGAAGTTTGTTATGGAGAGTGGATTATCATTTATCATGACTCGCTAGCTTGTTGGAGATCCACAGTAGGAGTTTAGGTAGAATCTTTACACTCATATGCAGACTTGTATATGTCGGGGTGAAGAACTCGAGACTGACTGAACTTGAAGATTGACTGTTTAGTAGAGGATGAACTGAACCTGATAGGGCTGATTATAATTTATTGGTGCTTCCTTCGATAACCTGGAGAAGTTCGAGTAGCTAATCAAGGATAGTTTTTCTGAGATTTAAAGATTCTTGATGGTATCGTTTCAATTGCTCCAAGTAGTTCGTCCGATGTTTAAGATCAGCTTGAAGTAGATCAAAGGAGCACTGAGGTTCAATGTTTGCAAAGTAGCTACTTTATATTCCAAATGAGGAACTAAACTCACATTGATGACCAGCTCCTTTTAGACCAGTTCAGCTAATGGGTGCGTCATTAACTGAGCGAATCTACAATCGACTGGAAGAAGTTCATCCGGAAGGAGCGTGATTGAAAAAAGTTCATCTGAAAGAAGCGTGACTAGATCGAAGAAGTTTAAACAAAAGGAGCGTGACTGGAAGAAGTCCAGCATTTGCAATAAAAGAATTTAACTACCCTTAGAGTTCGTTGTCTATTGGGGTTGGATGAGTTGGGGCTTCGATACTAAAAATTCTATTATTTATCCTGAGTCAAAAAGCAAAGTTAATGAAATAGTACTTCTCTTTATTATTCAAGATCATTCGATCAGACTTTGGTAGGCTTTTAACAAGTTCTACAGTCAGGAGTTGCTGCTGAGAAGATCGGTAGATTTTCATAGAATGGAGGTTGGTTGCTAAAATCTTCGGTAGGAGTTTTTTTACCCCCATCAATCTCTAAATATTTGTTCTTACTACTATCCTTATTTTCAAAAGTCCAAGATTGAGTGACAGTCTCGAGAAATGTTAGAAGGTGATATAATTCGGCCAAGCAATAGTCCCTATTCATCGTTAGTGTTACTAGTATGGAAACGAGATGGGTCATGGCGAATGTGTGTAGACTATTGTTGTCTCAATAGAAAAACTATAAAGGTTAAGTTTTCTATACCAACAATTGATGAGTTACTAGATGAATTGCATGGTGCTACTTATTTTTCCAAGCTGGATCTCCAGTCAGGTTATCATCAAGTTCGTGGCCATGAAGATGATATTTCTAAAATTGCTTTTCGCACACATGATGGACATTATGAGTTTTTAGTTATACCATTTGGGCTAACAAACACTTCATCAACTTTTCAGAGCCTCATGAATACAATATTCAAACCTTTTTTGTGGTGCTTTGTTTAGATTTTTCTTGATGATATTCTCATCTACATCCAATCTTGGAAGGAGCACTTAGCCCATTTAGAGGTAATCTTTGAAATTTTATATGAGCATAAATTATTTGTTAAATGAACAAAATGTTCTTCCAGGCAGTAGCAGTGGAATATCTGGGGCATATCATATCTCAAAAAAATGTTGCTACAAACCTACAAAAGTTGTCTAGTATGCTCGGTTAGCCTGTCCCTAAAAATCTATAAGCTTTGGGAGGATTTTTGGGACTACTACAGAAAATTTGTGAAAGATTATGGAAAGATTATAGCACCACTTACAGCTCTATTAAAAAACGATTCCTTCCAGTAGAATAGTGAGGTAGAGTTTGCTTTCAATCTCCTCAAACACACCATATCAACAGCTTCTGTCCTGGGCCTACCAGATTTTTCTAAGCCATTTAAGATTGAATGTGATGCTTCAGGGTTGGCATTGATGCAATTCTTATGCAAAATAGTCATCCTATTGCTTACACTAGCAAGGCTTTACCTGAAAATATTTAGGACTCTCTACCTATGAAAAGGAGATGATGGCAATCCTTCATGCTGTCAATAAGTGGCAACACTATTTGTTGGATCACTAATTTGTAATCTACACAGACCGTCACAACCTCAAGTACTTAAAGGAGCAGTGGCTCTCATTTGAAATGCAACACAGATGGACAGCAAAATTGATGGGTTATGATTATGAGATCAAGTATAAGCATGGCACCGATAATTCAGTAGCTGATGCCTTATCATGCTAAATGGAGGGGGCCTATTTCTAGTCTTTTATCTAAATGGCTAGAGATAATACAAGCTGAAACTAAAGAAAATGATGCATTGCAAGCAGTTATTTGAGCTGTTCAAGACCAGTTGGGTTTGTCTTCGCATCATACTTATGCAAAGACATACAAGAGGATTTTGAGAAGCTTCTATTAGAAGGGGATGAAGCAAGATATTAAGCAATATGTTGCTGCTTGTGATGTTTGTCAAGGAATAAGAGTGAGAATGTTGCTCCCCCTAGTGTTGTTGCAGCCTCTACCCATATCTGAGGGGGTTTAGATAGACATCTCCATGGATTTTATTGAAGGTTTGCCTCCCTCTCGCAGGAAGACTACAATCATGATAGTTGTAGATCGACTCTCTAAATATTCTCATTTCATTCCCATGGCTCATCCTTATACTGGTTCCCAAATTATTCGGTTATTTGTGGAATTTATTTTTATGTTGCATCGCATGCCTAACTCAATTGCCAGATAAAGTATTTGTGAGTGTTTTTTGGAAGGAGTTATTTAGTTTGCTTGGGACTGAATTATGCATGAGTTTTTCATATCACCACCCCCCCAGACTGATGGAAGTGCTCAACAAATGTTTGGAGATGTATCTCACGTGTTTGATAAGTCAACGGCCTAAGAATTGGTGCACATGGCTTCCTTGGGCTGAATGGTGGTGCATCACCTCCTTCTATAGCTCTACCCGAATAACTCCCTACGAAGCCGTATATGGATAGCTTCCTTCCGTATTGCTCTCATATGCTCCATCGTCTACCTATGTCCACCAAGTTGATTTGGCATTGCAAGACAGAGATAAAATTCTTCGTTTATTTAAAGAGAATCTTCATGCAGTACGAACTCGTATGAAGCAGCAAGCAGATGGATGCAGAATTGAGCAAGCATTTGAAGTGGGTAATCTGGTTTATCTCCGTCTACAACCTTATCGATAGACTGTAGTGGCTGTGCATAGTAATTTAAAATTGTCTCCTCACATTTTTGGTCCATATAAAATTTTGGAGAAGATTGGCCATGTTGCTTATAAGTTAGAGTTACCGCTGGATCCCAGGTACATCCTGTTTTTCATGTCTGTAACTTGAAGAAGAGAATTGGACCCTAGATTGCTGTTTCTAATACTTTGCCTAATTTCTCTATGGATGGAGTACTTTACATGGAGCCCATTGCAATTTTAGATAGAAAAATGGTCAAGAAACATAATCATGCAGTTACTAAAGTGTTGGTTCAGTGGTCACACGCACCTCAGAAGATGCTACTTGGGGGGTGTCCGCGTGATCTACGAGAGAAATTTCCTACTTTTCAGACAAGGTTGATTTTGAAAGAGGGTGGAATGATATGAGTATGATATGAATCCTTTGATTTAATTTCTTATTATATTACTGATCAGGAGAATCTTCAGAATTGACGTAATCTGATATGAATCTCTTTATAATTTTCTATTTTATTACTGATTGAAAGTATATTTCAGGATCGTTGTAATTTGAATTATTTTTTACTATTTTTTATTTTGCTGAAGTTCTATATAAGAAAATAGATGCCGTATGGCTGATCATGCTGAATAAAAACATTATTTTCTTCTTGGACGTCTGTTTCTCTCGAAGTGGTCAAAATTTTTTTTTTTCTTTTTTTTCTTCGATGCAGCGAACCGTATCAGAAATCAGTCTTAGTTTGCGTGCTGCGTGAGGTGAAGCCTGGAACGGGCAAATTAGCAAGCATTGTGGTCTGGGTCCTGTACGTCTTCGGTTCGGCAGGATGTCGAGGAGGTGATCACGGTGGTTGTTTTGGTCCGGGTAATAATACCTCAAGTGTTCTCATCTTCTCTTCGTTGGCGAGGGAGCTTGGGAGAAGTCGGCAGGTGGTGAGGGAAATGATCCCGGCTTGAATGATGGGAGAAGTCGGCAGGTGGTGAGGGAAACGATCCCGGCTTGAAAGATGGCGGGGATTCGGAGAAGAGGTGAGAGGTTGAATCCGTGCCAGGTGTGTGAGGTCTGGAGGAGGTACTACGTGGGAACAAAACAGGAAAGGAGGTGAGTGCTTTAGTCCCACATCGGGGGGAAAAGAACGTCACGCGTGCTGGCTTTACAAAAGAACCAGATGCGTGGTGGGCGCGGAGCGAACCATTCTTTCGCCTTTTACTAAAGAATAGAAAGCAGCATACGCCAAGGCCTGTTGCCTCTGGTTATGGACCCTACAATTTAAACTCAAGCGTTTCTTCGTAATAATAATAAAGGAGAAAGGAGCGCTTATACTCGGTGATGTTATTTATTTATTTGATTATTTATTTTTAGAAAAGGGAGGGGAAGGCCTATGCCTGTAAATTTTTTTACTGTGGCTGTCCATGGATTACCAAGCTCGTCAATATGTAACCAATTTCGCTATGGTTTGGCTTTGATTAAAATATGAGGCTATTTCAATTCCACTCCACCACGGGTAACATTATCGTTTTATTGGTCAGTTCTTGGTTGGTGGGGCAGAACCTAGTAAGGTTCGACCCAAGAACGTGATCATGCCGCATTGGTTCCAATGGTTGTCTGAATGGCACTAGTATTGGGTGTATTGGATAAACATGAATATAATCAGGGGTGGATCAGAATTTTTTTTTTTCCTTATAGAGAGCACGATCATTAAAAATGGAAGAAATCTATTTAGAATTAGAAAATATAAATATCTTTTAAGATCTGTTTTAGATTGACAAATGTACTATTGAAAATGACAAATTTTGTCTGTTGGGTGAGAAAAGTTAGAAATATTGTTTCAAGATAAATTTTGATCCACAAACTAAATGAGCAAATTGTCAATAATAGAGATACAAATTTTATTTGCAGAAAAGATATGCACTTTTTGTACCATTTGTGTTATTAATATTTATCACCGTTAAGCTGCTACAAAAATTTTATGATCATATTAATAATATAAAAAAGTAATCAAAACTAACTTTAAAAATGGATTGCTGTAGAATAATAATATAAATGATTGGAAGTTCATGATCCAAATCTAAAATAACATCTAATAACATAGATGTAACTAAATATCAATTTTTATTTTTTTTGGAAAAAAAAAAAGAGAATCAATCTAGGAAGGAAGTGATGTGTTGTACCGTAGTGGGAAGAAAATGTGTATCAATTTTACAATTCACATAAGGGATTATCAAAATTATTGTGCCTCAACTTTCTCCTTTTGGATGGTTGATTTCGTGGGATTTGAAGTTTCCATTGGTGAGGAAAAAGATTGGTCATAAATAAATCATTCTGAAAAGGTCAGAGTAATAATGAGGATCAAAATTGGATATGCAAAGATTTTTGAAATTATCTATTATCCAAAATTTATGAGAAGCTGGAGGTAAATTTTTTTTTCTTAGTATTTATATGATAATGAGCGTGACTATAGTGATAATAATTTTAGCCAACTCGTCGGAATCTGAATTAAACTAGTTTTATCTGGTCCGATTAAAATTTAGGATGAATATAGAATCTAGAAAAAAATATCTAAAATAGATTTGAATAGGATATAAATAATGGCATGCCCATCCCAAATCCGACTTGATATAATTTTAATATATATTATTTTTTTAAAATTATAATAATTTTATATTATTTATATGTATTTGATTCAATCTATAATCTCTTTTATCTATCCGATCCGATCTAATCCATATCTTTACTTGACCTACTCGATCCGACCCGAGATATGCATGGGACAAATATCGATATAAAGTTTTTATTTATAGGATCCATATCCAATCCATCACCATCCCTATGATATTATAGTCATAGTTGATATATTTCCATGTTTCTCCATCAAAGGATAAGGATGTGTGGATGCCAATCTGTCTAAGTTGGTAAGATTTGTAGAGGATGGTGCCGTTTCAGCTTTTAAACATTAGAAAGTATTACTGGAAAAAATATCAAAAATGTGCTTGTCTTCGTGGGGAGCCAGAAGAAGTCGAGAGGAAGCGAGAGGTGGATTCAACTCTTTAAGAGAAACTTGTTAGAGATGAAAGATTCCGCCTTCAATCTTTTGTAACTATGTGGTCTCAGCTCTCAACTGCTTCCCTGCTTCGCCGGATGTAAATCCTCATTCACGCATTTAGTTACAATACAGATATTATTATCCTAAGTGCAAAAAAATGTATATATTTTTTTTAACTGACCATTTGATCCATTACTTTTCCTTCCAATTCATGTGTATATTGTAACTCAAGCTTTTGCTTAAAAAAGGCCGAATTTCTAATGGATCTTATCTCCTTCATTTAGCTCCCAAAAAAGCTAGCTCGACAATTAGCTAAAGTTCTTCATCAACATCATCCCATGCATAGAGGCTTCTCCATACCTCGGACGGAGCACCAATACCTATATAGGGCCTCATGCATGGCCACAAAAAAAAGAAAAAAAAAATATAAGCAACGAAGAAGGGGAGAAAAGAAAGGGGAAAGAGGGGGTGGTTGGCCTCGCGTGCATGTGGTCTTTCCCGATGCCAATATTGAAATAATCGGTACTGATTTGATATCAATTATTATACCTATGACTGCTCGGAACCACAATCGTAGATCCAATCTATTGCGCGAACCTAGGTGTTAATCCAGAAATATGAAGAAGAGCAAAAATTGATGACAACACCTAGGACTTCGCATTGAAACCAGAGAGAAGAGAGTTAGAAAGAAAAGCTGTATATTGATTCCACTTTCTGTATACCTAGGTTTATATATCCTAAGATTTTTGCTATACCACATGAACCCTAACAAACCCAAACTCCAACTGAAAAATTCTTCTAGGCTAATCCAATACATGAAAGCACTCACCAAATCCATATACATCCATGTCTTCCATCCCTAAACCCGACCCATACATGAGTTAACCACCTTAAAATCTTATTTGACCAGACCTTAAGATCCCAAATAAAAAATTTCGTCCAGCTCTGTTTGCCACCGTTGAGCCGGCTCTATTAGTAGCCAAGCTGGCTCGACTGCATCTCATCCGAACTCTATCTTCTATCTGCCTGAGATAGTTGACTCGACTGCACTCCAAGCCAGCTTGATCTCAATTCGAGCCGGCTTGACTGCATATCCGAGCCAGCCCGCCTATGTATCAGCCTCTTATCTTGGCTGATTCTTCTCCTAATTTTGGTTCTTTGCTCCATCTTGTTTTTCAGTTTTTGAAGTATTTACCAAGCCTTCTTAAGATCCTCACATCTGAACTTTGAATCCATGTAAGGCTACACGCCGTCTTCATCCTAGAACAACTCCTGTCCTAGCCCTATGACTCACAGCCGTCCTAAACTCTCAGAGCCAACACCCTGGCTCCTCCCATGGGCTTCCAAGGCTTGGAAGCACCACACCAAATTCTACAATCTCTATCTTGGTGCGCCCAAGTTTTGGCATACCAGGCAATACTTTTCTACACGATCCCACTGTCGATGCAAGCCCTGATAGCTACTTGTGCACATCTTGCTACTGCCATCTTTCTTCAGCTGTTGAGCTTTCTTTGAGGCCTTTGGGATGACCGCCTCCACCATTGAAAACCTTGGCTTGCACCTATGCACCATCCTTGGAGTTGTAGATACTCTTCTGCTTGGCAGCCGCATCATTTATCCTAGACTTTCATGAAGAATCTACAGTAATCCTATGTCGACACCCACTGCATATCCTAACACGGTCTCCTCAGAACTTCGCCTGTCCTTTTGTATGTGCTGCTCCATCTAAAATTATGCATCTCCAGTATTGGTGCCAGGATATTGATCCTTCTGCACTTTTCTGCTATGAACTCGTGTCAAAACTCTCTCCACTTGTGAAGACACCTCTGTCTGGTGTTCCATCTGAAACCAAAGTCTTTCTGATGCTGCAAAAGCTGACTATGTAATCGAGTCCCTCGAGGCCAACCACTTAATACTGTACTGCTGAGCCTGCTGTTGCACCTCAAATATAATCGCTGCTCCTTCAGACCCTCCATACTTCACGGATCCCTCCAAAACTATCTCGGATATACTGTACCCCACAGGCTTCTTCGAAACCACCAAGAGCTCATCCGACTCTTTACTTTCAGCGACTGAAATAATAGAATCTAACTTTTCTCCTTTCTTGCATTTCTTTCAAGGCAGACACTCCCGCTTAAAGTATCCTGCTTCACCATACTTGAAGCACTTTTTGGATCCCTTTTTGTCCCTTCGCTGATCCTTCTTCTTTTCTTACCTGGGCCTCTCTAACACCACAAGTCCCTTCTGGAAGATCTTTCTCTTTGTCATCCATTCCTGCTACTCGTTGGACCTTAGCATCGATACGATCTCCTCGTACATCAGTATATCTTTACCATACAGCAATGTAGTTACCAATAGATCGAAGCTTCCGGATAGCGAACATAATAGTAATAAACTCTTGTCCTCCTCTTCGAGCTCCACCTCAATGTTGAAAAAGTCTATGCTCATTCGATTGAATCGCTGAATATGTGCTGCAACATCTTCGTCCTCATGCATCCAAAAGCTATACAGCTGCTTCTTCAGCACCAACTTATTGCACATGTTATTCCTCATATACAACTGATATAACCTTGACCATAAATTCTTGAATGTCTTCTCCTCCAACATGCCATACAGCACCTCATCTGCTAGACAAGCTCTAATCACGGTATATGTTCTTTTCTCCAAGAACTTTCATTCCTTATCTGTCATCTCCTTTGGTCTATCCTCCAAGATCGAATCCAGCCTCATCTGAATTAGCATATCCTTCATCCTAACCTTCGACATCGTGAAACTATCCTTTCCATCAAATTTTTTAAATTCTACCTTCAATCCACTATTCTCCATGATCAAATCGAATCAAAAATAGCCAACATGTAAATCTAAAAAATTATCTTAACTAGGGATGGTGGACAGCAGCCCTTAGATCTCTTTCTTCCTCATGAAGTCTGATGAAAATCTTAGATCTAAATCTCATTGTTGATCTCTGCTAAAATCTGATCTTCTTCCTCCTTCACGTTCAACCAAACTCTAATACTAAGTGTTGGAACAATCGGTACTAATTTGATACCAATTGTTATGCCTATGATCGCTTGAAACTATAATCATAGATACGATCTCTTGCGCGAACCTGAGTGTTAATCCAAAAATATGAAGAAGAGTAAAAGTTGATGATGGCACCTAGGGCTTAGCATTGAAATCAGAGAAAAAAAAAAAATTTAAGGAGAAAAGTTGTATATTGATTCTACTTTCTATAAATATTATAAAACTAGATTTATATATCCAAAAATTTCTACTATACCATATGAACCCTAATAAACTCAAACTCCAGCTGAAAAACTCTCCTAGGCTAATCCAATACATGAAAGCACTCACTGAGTCAATGAACATCCATGTCTCCCATGTTTTCATCCTCTGAATCTAAATCGGATCTATACATAAGTTAACCACCTTAAGATCTTATTGGACCAGACCTTAAGATTCCAAACAGAAAATTTCGTTCAGTTCTATTCGCCACCATCGAACCAACTCTATCAGTAGTCGAGCTAGCTCGACTGCATCTCATCCGAATCCTATCTTCTATCTACCTAAGACAGCCAGCTCGACTATGTATCTGATGTTAGATGTATGTTCTAGAAGCCAGATTGGCACTTTTAAAGATAATTTTATAATTTTAACTATAAATTAATAAAAAAATTATTCTCTATCATAGTGTGTATTTAAAGTATATATAATACATCCTTTGAGTTAATGGTAATGACAATTCATATTTTCAAAGAGTTAAAAATTTAAGACATAAATTTTTATAATTAACTCATTAGCTGCTCCCGACCGTAGGATCATCACGAGGATGATGATTGATCCAAAAGGTTGGTGTATGATCGCTTTCTTTGAGTAGATGAGTCTTAAGTCTATGGTGTAAAAACATCAGAATGAGAGTACAGATACTCATTAGAGAATGAGGATACTAAGCGTGACCATCTCGAGCATTCATAAGAAAGTCTACCTTCTCGTCGATGACTGGCTCGATGTTGCAGTAATGTATCTGATTCTTTGACTTGAGGTGCATCGGTAATTCACTTTGAGGGTATTATAGTTTGACTACACCATAACTCGATCTCCTAGTCATTCGAAATCTTGAGGTGTATGTTGGCTATAGTACGTTCATTGTAGGAATTAAATTACACCAATAAGAAATCTATCTACCTTAGTAGATGAGGAGTAGCCCTATGATGATCATGAGAATCAAGTCCATAAGCCCATGGCCATGGTAGAGTGAAGATGATGGAAAGAGTTTCTATAAGGGTTTCACATAAGACTCGAATCGAATGATTAATTCATATGATGGATGTTGGGTTTGACGAATTCATCTTAACTCTAATCATATCGGGACTCGAGATAGAAGAACCTAATCACACAGGTAGCTGCATCGAGAGGTTTACTTTCAGTTCTAATAGGTTGCCACCATATACTGTTAGGTGTCATTGATGGATTTTGAAAGCAATTAGAATGATTTTGATGATCGATCATTCTAATTGTATGAATCATAAAAATTCTGATCCATCGAAAGGTGTTTCGATGATGTCGATGATGGAGATCAAAATATATCTCATTACCATACAAAACTGAACCTAACTGAATTATACAAATAAGGATTTGGATCTGAATATCATGAATTAAGATAACCTAGTTTGATTAATTTGGATTAGATCTAATCAGGTTCAAGGTAATCGTGCTAGCATACGATTGAGCCTGACTTTCTTCTTCTATAATCTTTTTGATTCATCGCAATCAAGTCAAATTTGATTTGACTCATTTTTGTATCTTGAATGGATTTATTTTCATCTGATTGGAATAAGTCTAGATTAGATTAGTTATAAAAATTAAATTCATTCCTAGTGCAATTGGACTAGGATCAATAGTTGACCCAATTGAGAGAATTGAGGTTTACATGATCAAAAAATTTTAAAATTTTTTTTAGAAATTATTCTACTTTAATTTTTGGATATATGATAGGATACGAGTTATACTTTGGGTGTGCAAAATTTTATGATTTTTGGAGGTGCCTAAACTAGGTTTTATAGAGTTTAATTTGGATCAAACTCTTGAGGGAAGAGTCCTAGACCCACATTGACTCTTCCTTATCCTTTCATGCTGCCACCTTCTAGATGGATTTTTGGTGTCAAAACTAGATGAGATCTGGGGTTTTTCATGAAAATTAGGTTCAAGAATCCCAATGGTAAAATTATTAAAATTGTTTATCAAAAAAGGACTCTTTATGATGCTATGTCTTGTATAAGAACTCTTCTCACGAAATTACCTCAATGCAATTTATTTTTTTTACACCTAAAGAAGCCTTCCCTCTGATATCCACACCTCCTCTTTCCTCTCTCTCCCTCTCTTCTATATGTCTAAAAAGTTAGGCATAAATCTGAGTTGAAGGTCCAAGGTTTTTGGCACAAGATTCAGCATCTACGCGATGGTATTCGTGAGACGAACAGGCTGCCCTCAAAAGTTGTTTTGAAGGCTTTTCAAATCAGATCTAGATTTGATTTTTAGAAAAAGATTTATGAAGAAAAAATGTTCAGATCCTGCTCGAGTGGATATTGGTAGAGGTCAGGTGCGTGCATGGCTCCTTCCAGAACTTCAAGAATCAACAGAATCATCATAGGATAATTAGATTATCAAATCATGAGGTACTTGAAATTAAATCTGATTTAATTTTATTTTTAACTTTTAATATTAGATCTCTATGATTATATTTGAAAAGTTTTAGATCTGATTAGAATTTTAGAAAAAAAATTTTAAAATATTTCTTCAGATCTAATCAGATTTGAACGATCATGTGCCAAAAAAATAGATTTTTTCTTCAATTAGTATCAGAGCTGTAGTTGCAGTTCTTCAGATCTATTTTATATCTAATTTTATTTTTATTTTTAATTTAATATTAAAAAATTTTAGATATCATATCAGATGTGATTAGATCTAAAATTAAAAAATTAAAATTAAATCATTTGAATCTAATATGTATGAAATGCATGACTAAACTGAGAATAGAATAGTTCTATGTGTAGTCTAGTATAATCATATTATTAATTTAATTAAATATAATTTTAAATTTATTTAATTTTTATTTTTTTGATATTATAATTATTATAATTAGATCTAAAAAATAGAAAATATAATTTTTGATTTATTCATATGTGATATAAAAAGATGCATGTTTAGACTAGTTGTAGAATAGTTCTATAAATTATCTGGAATAGTTTTATTTTGATATGATCAAATTTAAATCTATTTTTTAGATATTATATATGATATTTTAGATCTAAAAAATATGCATGTTTAATTTAGTGATGATACATGAGATGTATGCAAAGTGTGTATTAGTTAGATCATTAATTATATATGTGATATATGATTTAGATCTAACTAATTTTGTAGTTTCAATTATATTTCTGATTAAAGTGTTTCCCTTGGCGGTCCAGTCATAAGAACAAAGCAGAATTTAAAGGCCCTTTCCTTCCATTCAATGGGGTGTTCTTATGGCATGTAGGGGTGCTGCACGTTCATCCTTAATCAAAAATCAAAACTTATTTTTTGCAAAACCCTAGATCCTGAAATCCTAGAATTTTGATACATATTTTTTTTATTTTTGAATCCAAACTTAATTAAGAATTAAGATTATAAAACTAATTAGATCTTAAATTAAGAATTTTCAGATCTAAGATATTTTCATAAAATTGGGTTTGAACTTGAGTAGCTCAATTAGATCTAGCGGTTGATCAAACCAAATCAAGAGTTGGTTAGGTAGGATCAAAAGTGCTTAGAATTGACCAATCCAATAGTTGTAAGTCTGGATCAAGGTCGACTCACAGCCACATGTGATCGATCCAATTAAGATCTAATTTGGCTCTGCGGTTTGAGCTTGGATTGTTGGCTAACCCAATTGGTTCTAATTCGATAATTTGGTGTCTAAGATAAGTTTGGCAGATACGATCGATAGATTTTTAATTGAGAGCTACTCGATCTGAATGCGTTCTTATCGAGTTAATGGTATATTCCTTCCACCGATCTCACTTATCTAATCATTTATGTCAACCCAGTTCTGATTTGAGGTGGCTAACAATTCAAGCTAACCCATACCACTAGGCTTGTCATAATCGTTATGACCGAGTCAAGTCTAAGAGACCTAAATTGAATCTTCCTAAAAAAAAATTAAGTCAATTGGTCTTCCACCATTATAGATGTGTGGGCTCTTTTCGGAGTTGATTGTTCTTGGTTGGTTACAGTGGTTCTGTTGCACCGAAAAGATGCAACAATGTTTATTAAGCATTGGATGCTATAGATTGGAGAATGGGTTGGGCTTAATATTTTGGATACGGTGAGAAATCCAATCAGAAATTCAATTCATGCAAATGATGGGTTTGACTTAACTAAGGAGTGGATCAATATTTTGGACACGATGAGATTCATGAATTAAATACCAGGATTAGGTGCATCATGATTAGAGAATCATTGGATAAGAGTTGTCCACTCATCGGTTAACCTATCACCAATAACTGTTAGGTGAGATGGTGAATCAGTCGGTGGGACTGCACCACCCACTAGAAATCAATTGATCGCGAAGATTTTTGCATCTCTACCCAGGGAGTATAGGAATTCGAGAAAATAATGAGACTCTAATTTATTTAAAAATAAATTTTTTAAATAAATTGATTAAGTCTAATTATAAATCTAACTAAAAATTTTCACTCTCTAAAGAAAAATATTTTTATTGCAACACAGACGATCATTGAAAGTGAAACTGCCCCTTGTACCTGACCAGCCTGAAGAATAAGGATGCAGGTCCTTCTGGAGGTATGCTCGTTATAGAATCTAATCTTATGATTTTTTCTGTATCCAGTTGGATGCTTGACTCTGATTCTAGTGCTCACTTATGCACTTCTATGCAGGATCTTGAGGATAGCAGGAGGCTGACGGATGGTGAAATGATCCTACGCATCAGGAATAGAGCAAGAGTTGCTGCAGTAGCCATGGAAATCTATCCTCTGCGATTATCGTTAGAATTAGATTTAGTTTTTAGAGACTGTTTTTATGTACCTGCAGTAAGCAGAAATTTGATTTCTGTTTCATGTTTAGCATAGGAAGGCTATGTAATTAGTTTTCTTAAGGATCATTGTAATATTCTTTATGAAAGAAATAAAACTGCAAGTGGTTATCTTATAAATGGTCTCTATCAGTTACATATTGATGTTTCTATTTTCAATATCGAGCAAAACGTAAATGTCATAGGATCAAAATGACTTAGAGATAGTCTAAACGATAGGTATCTGTGGCATCTTAGGCTAGGTCATATAGCGGAAGATAGGGTTAACAAATTAAAAAAGTTCGAGCTATTGAGTACATTGACTTTCGAGTCATATTTGATTTATAAATCATGCCTTCATGGCAAAATGATCAAGCTTTCTTTTGTAGGACATAGGAAAATGGCCACAGACCTACTTGCCCTAGTACATATTGATGTGTATGGTCCATTTGATGTACCGAGTAGAGGCAACTATGTCTACTTCATCATCTTTATCGATGATTTATCTTGGTATGGGTACATATATTTGATGCGATATAAATTTAAAGCTTTTAAAAAATTTAAAAAATTCAGACATGAAGTAAAAAAATAAACTGAAAAACTCATAAAGATTCTTCAATCAGATCAAGAAGATGAATATTTTAGTCAAAAATTTCTAGACTATCTTAAGCAAAATGGCATAGTCTCTCAATGGACTCTACGTATAACACCTCAACTCAACAAATTTCAGAATGAAGAAATTGGACCTTATTAGATATGGTCCGATCTATGATGAGCTTTACAAATCTTCCTGAGTTTCTTTGGAGATATAGTCTAATGACCGCTATATATGTACTGAATAGGGTTTTCTCTAAAATCGTTCCTACCACACTGTATGAGATATGGTATGATAAAAAATCAAGTCTGAGTCACCTCAGAATTTGGGATTGTTCGGCTCATGTCAAGAGACAACAGACGGATAAGTTAGAGTATAGGTCCTTTAGAGCTCAGTTCATAGGATATCCTAAAGAGTTATTAAGATATTATTTTTATATTCTAGAAGACCATAATATGATTGTGAGTTGACATGCCATCTTTCTTGAAAAATAGTTTATTCAAGATGGTGGCATCGGAAGGCAAATTAGGCTTAAGGAGAAAATCTTCCAAGAGCAATGAGCTAAGGATCCTATGAAACCCAATCAGATTGAGCCAGTTCAATCACTACCTTCTCCATCTCGTAGATCAGAAAGAATTTTTCGTCCTCTTGAAAGATACTTAGGTACTATTTTAGAGGACGTAGAAAAAATATTCCTCACGAAAAATAGGATTCATGGTGATGATCTCAAAATCTATGACGAGGCGATATTAGATATTGACTTCAAGAAATGGTTAGAGGCAATGAAGTCAGAAATTGACTCAATGCGCTCGAACCAAGTCTGGACCTTGGTAGATCCACCTGAAGGTATAGTACTTATTGGATGTAAATGGATCTATAAGAGAAAGATAGGTGCAGATGAAAATATGGAGACATTCAAGACTAGGTTAGTGGTGAAAAGGTATAGTCAGTACGAAGGCATTGACTATCAGGATACCTTCTTGCCAATAGCCATGCTAAAATCCATCCGCATATTGCTTGCTGTTGCAGCCTATTTCTATTATGAAATATGACAAATGGACGTGAACATGGTCTTCTTAAATGGATATCTTGAGGAAGATATCTATATGGAACAGCCGCTAGATTTCACATCTGGTGATCTGTAAACTGCAAAGGTCTATCTATGGACTTAAGCAAACATCTCAGAGCTGAAATACTCATTTCAATGATGTGATCAAATCGTTTGGATTCATCAAGAATGAGGAGGAACCGTGTGTATTCAAAAAGGTCAGTAAGAGTACTGTTGTCTTTCTCGTACTATACGTGGATGATATTTTCATGTTAATCATAGTTAAAATATGATTATCAAAAGAGTTCTCTATGAAAGATCTAGGAGATGCATCCTTTATTCTAGGAATGAAGGTCTATAGGGATAGACCAAATAGGATACTGAGTCTCTTATAGAAGATGTACATAGAGGAGGTACTAAAGAGATTTAGCATGAAAAACTCCAAGAGGAGATTGGTGCCCTTCATACATGGTATTCATCTCTCCAAAAAGATGTATCTCAACACACTTGAGGAGATTGAATGCATGAGCAAAATCCCTTATGCTTCGACAATAGGGAGTCTTATGTACGCCATGCTATGTATACGACCTAATATCGCCCATGCTGTGAGTGTCACGGCAGATATCAGTCGAATCTAGGTGAAGAGCATTGGACTTCTATGAAATGTATCTTTAAGTACTTAAGAAGGACTAAGGATATGTTCTTGATTTTTGATAATGGAGAACTCCAGATCCAGGATTATACAGACTCAGATTTTATGTCTGATATAGATGATCGAAAGTTGACATCTGATAGTCTATTTGTATGTAATGATGGTACTAGCAGATGGAAGAATTTCTAGCAGATTGTGATAGTAGATTTCACCATGAAAGCAGAGTACATCGGTGCATCAAAAGCTATAAAGAAGGCATTCTGGTATAAGAAGTTCATCGCAAAACTTAGAGTGATGCCATCAGATGTTGTCCCTCTGTACTGCGATAATAATGGTGCCATAGCTCTAACTAAGAAGCTGAGGTCTCACTAGAAATTCAAGTACATGAAGCGGCAATTCCACCTCATTCGCAATTACCTCGAGAAGGATTATGTTGAGGTCAAGAAAGTCGACTCCGTGGATAATATGGCAGATCTACTGACGAAGCCTTTAAGCCAGCAGAAGATCAAAGCCCATCTTGAAAAGATGGAACTTAGATTTATAACCAATTGGCTTTAGATCAAGTAGGAGTTTGTTAGATGTGTACCCTATAAGTCAGATTGGCTAACACTTGTAATACACTTCTAAGGGTAATTTTATAATTTTGACTATAAATTAATAAAAAATTATTTTTTATCACAGTATGTATTTAAAGTGTATGTGATACATCCTTTGAGTTAATGATAATGATAATTCATATTTTCAAAGACTTAAAAATTTAAGACATGAATTTTCATAATTAACTCATAAACTACTCGCGACCATAGGATCATCATGAGGATGATGATTGATCCGAAAGGTTGGTGTACGATCGCTTTCTTTGAGTAGATGAGTCTTGAGTCTACGATGTGGAGACACTAAAGCGAGAGTACAGATACTCATTAGAGAACGAGGGCACTGAGCGTGACCACCTCGAGCATTCATAAGGAAGTCTATCTTCTCGTCGATGACTGGCTCAATGTTGCAGTGGTGTATCTGGTTCTTTGGTCTGAGGTGCATCGATAATTCATCTTGAAGGTATTGTAGTTTGACTATACCATAACTCGATCTCTTAGTCATTCAGAATCTTGAGATGTATGTTGGCTATAGTACGTTCATTGTAGGAATTGGATTACACCAATAAGGAATCTATCTACCTTGGTAGATGAGGAGTAGCCCTATAATGATCATGAGAATCGAGTCCATAAGCCCATGGCCATGGCAGAGTGAAGATTATAGAAAGAGTTTCTATAAGGGTTTCACATAAGACTCGAATTGAATGATTAATTCATATGACGGATATTGGGTTTGATGAGTTCACCTTAATCCTAATCCTATCGGAGCTTAAGATAGAAGAACTCAATCACATAGGTAGCTGCACCGAGAGGTTCACTTTCAGTTTTGATGGATTGCAACCATATACTGCTAGGTGTCATTGATGGATTTTGGAAGCAATTAGAATAATTTTGATGATTGATCATTCTAATTGTATGAATTAGAAAAGATTTGGTCCATCGAAAGATGTTTCGATGACGTCGATGATGAAGATCATGACATGTCTCATTACCATACGAAACTAAACCTAACTGGATCACATAAATAATGGTTTGGGTTTGGATGTCATCAATTGAACTAACCTGTTCGATTGATTTGGATTAGATCCAATTAGGTTCAAGGTAATCGTGTTAGCACATGATTGAGCCTGACTTTCTTCTTCTGTAATCTTTCTGATTCATCGCAACTGAGTTAAATTTAATTTGACTCATTTTTATATCTTGAATGGGTTTATTTTCATTTAATTAGAATAAGTTTAAATCAGATTAATTATGAAAATTAAATTTATTCCTAGTGCAATTGGACTAGGGTCAATAGTTGATCCAATTAAGAGAATTGAGGGTCACATGATTAGAGAATTTTAAAATTTTTTTTAGAAATTATTTTACTTTAATTTTTGGATATGTAATAGGGCACGAGTTGTACTTTGGGTGTACAAAATTTCATGATTTTTGAAAGTGCCTAAACTGGGTTTTGATAGAGTTTGATTTGGATCAAACTCTTGAGGGAAGAGTCCTAGACGCACATGAACTCTTCCTTATCCTTTCATGCCACCACCTTCCAGATGAATTTTTGGCATCAAAACTAGATGAAATCTGGGGTTTTATATGGAGATCAGGTTCAAGAGTCTCAATGATCGAATTAATAAGGTTTTTGGTCAAAAAGGAACTCTTTATGGTGCTATATCTTGTATAAGAACTCTTCTCATGAAATTGTCTCAATGTAATTTATTTTTTCCACACCCAAAGGAGCCTTTTCTCTAATATTCATGCCCCCTCTATCCTCTCTCTCCCTCTCTTCTACATGTCTAAAAAGTTAGGCACAAATCTGAGTTGAAGGTCCAAGATTTTTGGCATAATATTCAGCATCTACGCGACAGTGTTCATGAGACGAACAGGCTGCCCTCAGAAGTTGTTTTGAAGGCTTTTCAAATCAGATCCAGATCTAATTTTTGGAGAAGAGATTCATGAAGAGAAGACGTTCAGATCCTGTTCGAGTGAATATTGGTAGGGGCTAGGTGCGTGCGTGGATCCTTCCAGAACCTCAGGAATCAATAGGATCATCGTAGGATAATTAGATTACCAAATCAGATACTTAAAATTAAATCTGATTTAATTTTATTTTTAACTTTTAATATCAGATCTCTATGATTAGATCCAAGAAGTCTCATATCTGATTAGGATTTTATAAAAAAAAATTTTGAAATATTCCTTCAGATTCAATCAGATCTGAATGATCCTATGCTGGAAAAATAGGTTTTTCCTTCATCCGAGCCAGCCCACCTGTATGTCAGCCTCTTATCTTGATTGATTCTTCTCCTGACTTTGGTTCTTTGCTCTATCTTATGTTCCAAATTTTTGGAGCATCTACCAAGGCTCTTCAAGGTCCTCACTCTTGAACCTCGAGTCCGTGCAGGGCTACACGCTGCTTTCATCCTAGGACAACTCCTATCCTAGCCCTAGGACTCATACTTGTCCTAGACTCTCGATTTCAACATCCTAGCTCCTCCCATGGCCCTCCAAGGCTTGGGAGTACCACACCAAATCCTACAACCAAGGCCGATGCTGGCAGCCCTGCAGCTTTCCTCCCACGTGCCCACGCACATCTCCGAAGTCAAACCCACAAGATCGATGGTTCCAGTGCAGCTAGAGTTGCTGGATCCTCCCACATGCCTGTGAGCACCAAACTCATCAAATCGGCGGTCCCAGCTTCTCCTTCATGCCGATGAGTGCCAAGCTCCATTGGATCGGTGACCCCAAGATTTCCCATCATGCATTGAGGCTAGGATCGGCTGGCTCGAAGCTTCTCCAGCATCTATCGACCATCATAGAAGCCTCCCGGCACTAAGGCCTTGCCCCGCCTTCATCGGATAAAGTCGAAGCCTCTTGCAGTTGCACCAAATCTTGTTGCATAGGCCTCAGCTAGTGCAAAGGCCAGCATGAATATCCGTGAGCCTCTTCCATGCGCTTGCACTCCTCCGACGGTATCAGGGCTAGATCGGCGACCCCCACGAATAGCTTTGTGCTCCCTGCATCCTAACACACCCCTTCGATAGCACCGAAGTAGATAAAGGCCAGTCCAAAGCTCAGATCAAGGCCAATCCAATGCAAAAATCAGCCAAAACTGAGGCAAAACTCCAGTTCAAATTGAGATAAATAAGAGGAGTCGAGCAAAACCCAAAAGCTCTCAAATAGAGCTCACTACTGTTATGGTAAAAAGTTTTCAGGCCCTATCTATTATTCTATATCATTCTTTTTGCAAAACAACAGGTCTTCTAGTACTTAAGCTGAAATAGAGATCGAACCAAGGCCACAAAGATGAGGTGAGGACCAAGATGAGGCCTATGTCATCAAAGAGACTACCTTCAAAAACTAGCCTCAAAAGGTCACATTACCAAAAGGCCAAGATCAGCAGAAATTCGAGCTAAAGATCGAGATAAGTAGAAATACGAGCTAAAAAGGCCGAGGTCAATAAAAATTCGAGCTCAAAACGGTCTTTGATCAGTCCAAGCCTCAACAGCCTATGATCGGCCTAAGCCTCAATAGCCTATGATCAGCTTAAGCCTCAACAGCCTTCGATCGACTTTAATTCAACAGCCTTCGATCGATCTTGATTCAAAATGGCCTATGACCGGCCTAAGCCTCAATAGCCTTCAATCGGCTTTAATTCAATGGCCTTCGATCAGTCTTAGTTCAAAATGGCCTATGATCGGTCTAAGCCTCAATAGCCTTTGATCGACCTCAATAGCCTTCAATCGACTTTAATTCAACGACCTTCGATCAGCCTTGATTCAAAATGGCCTATGATTGGCTTAAGCCTCAATAGCCTATGATCAACTTTAATTCAACAATCTTAGATCAATCTTGGTTCAAAATGGCCTATGCTCGACTTAAGCCTCAATGGCCAATGATTGACTTAAGCCTCAATGATCTATGATCGGCCTAAGTCTTAATAGTCTTCGATCGACTTTAATTCAACAGCCTTTGATCGATCTTGGTTTAAAACGGCCTATGATTAGCCTAAGTCTCAATAGCCTTCGATCGGCTTTAATTCAACGGCCTTCGATCGATCTTGGTTCAAAATGGCCTATAATCAGCCTAAGCCTTAATAGCCTGTGATCGGCTTTAATTCAACAGCCTTCGACCGGCCTTGATTCAAGATCGACCTAAGCCTCAACGACCTATGATTGGCTTAAGTCTCAACGGCCTATGATCGGCCTAAGCCTCAATAGCATTCGATCGGCTTTAATTCAACGACCTTCAATCGACTTTAGATCAAAATGGCCTATGTCGGCCTAAGCCTCAATAGCCTTTGATCGATCTCAATAGCCTTCAATCAGCTTTAATTCAATAACTTTCGATCAGTCTTGATTCAAAACGGCCTATGATCGGCCTAAGCCTTAATAGCTTATTATCGACCTAAGCCTCAATAGTCTATGATCGGCCTAAGCTTAAAAAGCCTTAGATCGGCTCAAAATTCAAGCTTTTCTTCATTAGCTTATGCCTATATTAAATAAAGAACGAATATCTTAATGGGATGCTTGAATGAATGTCCCTAGGCTCGAGGCATCATATCAGCAATACTCTTTTCATCTGATTCTCATATTCAAGAGTAGGGGGTAGTGTTACGGGGGTATTTTTGATGCTTCAGATTCATATATGGGACGTTGAGATGAAGTATGCTGAGCTATATTCATCCTAAGATAAGCTATATGAGCTATATTCATCCTGAGATGAGCTATATGAGCATTATTCATGTTGAGCTGAGGTATTTCTATACTTAACCATTTTCATAGCAAGCTGAGGCCACCCACACTATGCAAAAAAGGTCAAAAATAATAAATACCCCCACACGGGAAGCGTATGAAGGCTAAAATCTTTCCATACTCTCAGCTCCTGATTGACAGCCCATGCGACTAATAGGTTGGACCCTCATGTATCATAAGATGACACCACTTATCCATCTTAAGAAGGCATGACAGCCCACGCATTTTATAGGTGGGATTCTCATGTGTCATGAGATGATACTACTCACCCAATTTATGAAGGCAAAAATGATATTCAAATTCCATAATCCAACAAGAGCGGATATCTCGTCCATAACAGCACGTCTAACAGTCCAACAACTTCGAAACTGCATGTTCCCATAATTGTTCAACCACATTCTTTATAAATAATTAAAAGCTCCAAGGATCCAGATAAGCAATTCCTCCCAGAGAACCAGTTGCTGCTCTCATTATTCTCTATTTTCTAACTTAAGCATTGGAAGATCCTTGCTGGAGCATAAATCTTCGATCTAAACTTATTTTACAGGTCACTCCAGCATCACTGTGCAAAATTCCGTCGCCTGCCTTCCGACTTTAACCAAATCAAGCAACAATAGGTAGAATTAAGAGGTGAGAAAAATTGGAAAGAGGCAAACCATGTGTTGAACCTTATCCACATAACTCTAGCTTTTGTTAATGGAGAAAGACGCGTTCCAAAGTTTGAAAGAGACCATGCCAACGTTTGTCTTATGGTAAATCAATCAAAAACATTAACTACTTTGCTGAAATTAAGTTCACACCCTATTTTATCTCGTGTTTCCCTTGCAACCTATAGTCTGCCTCATATATTCCCATGTGCCATGAAACAATGTGAAATAAATGCAAAACTCTTCATTCTTCAATCTTCATAGGAGACTGGGGTTGTATCTTTAGCGCAAAAGAACAATTCACCTTCCTACATGAGAATCCACCATTTGATCACCCACCATATTGATGATCCAATGATGAATAATGTGCGGAAGGTGAATCCTTCTTTCATGTGAAAGATACAACCTGAGTCCCTTCAAAGGTGCCCTATTTTTTTCAACATATCGAACCTAGATCTGCTTAAAGCAAGTCGTTTGCGAGTCGGGTTGATGGATGAGACCATAAATTGCCAATCTTACCTAGGGCAGGCTCTATCCACCTCACTATTATGCTATATTGCACTCATGCGGTCCATTGAGCACTTAAAGGGACATCTAACATGGGGAAGAAGAGGAGAAAAATGGCAATAAGAATCACGTTGCCAAGGCCAGCTCATGGTCTCTGGAACCACTGGCTGAGGTGCATTGTGGAAAGGCCTCATGCTGTGAGAGAGCACCATTAAGGGATCCAGATCCAGGTCAATAAGATGCTTCACTCAAAGCATTGATGGCCTCAGGCAATTGTTTGCTTCTCCTGGTTGTAGATTCTTTTGTTTTCATTGTGTTATTTTTGAGCCCATATATGGTCCAAAATTGGGGACCAAGCTTGACAACTTGTTGGGACCCTCAGTCATCTAACTCTATGCACCTGTTTGTAGGTAGGCTTTGAGAGTGTGAAAACGATCGGGAGCATCAAAACAGGCTGGACCAACTAAACCCATCCACAACCACAGGAAGAACTAGAACCAACGCAAACCCTTCAATCAGTATGTTTCATTCCTAGCAGGGGGCAGATGCTGGTTGGTTGGATCAACGGACATGCAATGTTTCAATTCAGAATTGGTCACATAAACAACATCAACTGCTACGAGACTACAGAAATTGTAGTTGAGACTGAACCAAAGTTTGCTAGTGGCAATTGGAGCCAACAATTATGGGCGGTCATTGTCAGCATTCAACAGAAAGAAGAGGCAAGGGGAAACTTGATGAACTGCAAAGTAGATTTGGAACAGGATAGATTATAGCACCATAATCTCATGACCTGTTGATGGGATTCCATCAATATCTTTTGCTTCTCTTCTTTTACCCTTTTGGGGGACAGGGTTCCATCAATATCATATTAGGGAACAGTCTCTGCTCATCCTCTTTCACAATGAAATATGGACCCTACCAACCCTGCCACCCAGAATAGTTTCCTACCGAGCTGTAGAATGAGATGGATAGCACAATGGAGCATGCAGCCAAAATCATATGAACCCTCGGCTGCAGGCATCGAATGGACAGCTGCAGATCGACATGCATCCATGGTCAAAATGATAATTTTGAGATTATTGACACCCCGATGTTCTCATGTCGGCAGGTCGAAATGATAATTGACAATAAAACTATGAAACCATGGATTCGCAGGTACTGAAATATTGAGTACCTTGTTCCACTTTACCATGTATGTCAGTAAGAAGACATTTGCAACCAAAGGGTAGAATTCCATAGAACCCTATGAAGCATCAAGAAACCATAGTATAATAACAAACACAGATCTGATCTTGAAAAAAATGGCTCCAAGCCAGTTAATTATCTTTGTAATTGGTTTTGTGGACAGGTTTTACAATGCTCAAAACACTTTTCAACAGAACCATGGCAACAATAATCAAGCCCATCCAAAACCCTCTAGGCTATGAAATACATCCATTTTATTAAGAGTGCACACAAAGTAAAGGATCTAATCCACACTGCCTTTCAATACCATATTTCTGGGCAAAATTCTGGCAATTTGTGGAAAAATGAAAGGGTATAAATGACGAGAAACATATAGCATTGAGTCAGTCAGTTGAGATCCTCTGGACGCTTGCCTTCTGCAAGCTTGCCATATATGTGATGTAGATGGTCCAAAGAAATGAGAATGAATTGCTTACCAGGGGCTGAAAAATAAATAGCGTCCATGTTTAGAGCAGTCACAATGCACTTAAGTAAATTAGCATTTTACTTGATGATAGCAAAGGTGCCAGATGTTGTTACCTGTAGACGAACAGGGATGAATTTGAAAGTGATGAAATCACATAGGGGCCAGTATACAAGCCCTCTTGTACAAGTAGGGATCAGGTCTCTCTTCAATCTGGCAATGATTTCAGCACCAGTTTCACCTAAAGAATGACATCATACAAGAAATATGAACACATAAAAAATCACAGAATTTCTAGCTAACATAAGCAGAGTGAAATAACATACTGTTTATGGATGACCATTAATAGATTGCTATTTGATGATTAGTTTCTACAGCGACAAGTAAAAAAAAAGAGGCCAAGGTGGAGGAAATAATAGCAGAAAAAAAGACAAGTTAGATCCACATTTACTTGCTAAACTTTGAAAGATGATTATAAGCAATGTGAAATGGGGGGAAGAACCGCATTTTTTTTATTTTAAAAAAAGAAGGTGCAACCCAAAATCCATTTGTACATAGTGTATTAAGGGACAACTTTGGACTCTAAAAAAGAAAGCATAAAGATGTTAGCAATTGCATCTAATCACATAATAAAATGTCACAACAACCAGCATTTTAAGCTTTTGGGCATAAAAAGAAAACATAATGCACTGCATTTATGGAAGGTTGCTAACACGACAAACCCCAGAAATTCAGAATGGAGTCCACTGTACAATATAAACCAATAACCCCCAGATGCGTGCATCAGTGAAGCTCCACATCTCAACAACTCTTTGAAACTATATCCTGTCATGGGTATTGCTTGTATCACATTCTAGTGAACTAAAGTTCAAACAAGTCCAGTAACACCAACCACTCGTATGTTGGCAACCCTAACTAGTTAAAAGAAGACAAAGCACTCATCTAGTATTTCATGCAAGGCAGTGCACTTTCTTTTTTCTCTTTTTTTTTTTTTTTTGGGGGGGGGGGGGCGCAAGGCAGTGTGTATAGACTGGGAGAAACTAGCATACAAGCCAAGATGCAAGAAGGCCAAAATGGGCAAGAAGAAATGGCAGCATGAGAATTCCTAGAATGGTAGGAAGAGTTCCAACAATGCAAGTATAAAGAAGCATCGATATAGAATTAACAAGCGTATTTCCTGACGAACCAAAACATAAATACAGGGATAGCATTAGGACGAACCAAAACATAAATACGGGGACAGCATTAGAAGCTGATATAGAAATGTAAAAGTGAAATCAATGGTGGTAGTTAGATTTTGGAGGCATGTGGCAGGAAATATCAAAACACTTGAATATGAATTGAGTAGAAAATTTGGGCGAGCTGTTCTAACAGAACAGATAAAATCAGATTAAAATGGGCTGTAGAATGGATTGCAGGAAAGTTACATATTTCATAAGATTCAGGGCTTTTTGTTTCAAAAAATTCAGATCATCTTTTATCAACAGACAAGGATGAATTTACCGAATTCCAATTACCTTTTCCTTTGCAGATAAACCCAGATTCCAGCTTATCTGCAAAATCTACTGCTAATCTTGCCAGCTGGTTTGATTTTGTGAATCTCGTTCTTGCACGTCCATGCTTTTAACACTGTTTGTTTTTCAACATAAAACAATCGATGACATGAACTGAAGCAGGCCTATGATATAGTAGATCTCACAGATAGGGCTTTCTCTAACACTTACCTTAGCAATATCCACACCCCATCATCATCCCCAAGTAAATATGGATAAAGATTTATACCTCTGATAGCAATACCCTCTCATATGATCAAGGTTTCAAGTTTCAACCATGCTGTAAATTTAGCATGCCTACAATTTTTAATGATATAAATAAAAAAACCAAAAACTAGTGGAAAAGTTGAAGTGAAAGAATTTAAGAATTTATAGGAATAAATTTAAACCCAAGATTTTAAATCTTATGGGATAGGGCTGTCCTAATTTTCTTATGAAACAAGACGCACCGACATCCCACCCCATCCCAACACTTGAGATAAGAGATATCCTAAGAAGTCCCAATTGGGATGCTAGAACGATGGCGAGACAGCCCCATCCCGACACATAAGATGGTATCCCATCCCATGTCCCGTGGAACGTCCCGTCGGGACCTAAATCCTTGCTTAAACCAACTAAAATACAAAAGTTCAGGGTCTGTCACATAATTCCATAAGGAAAATCAAATCTCCCTTCCCTATTACCATATCATTGTTGCAGCTCCTGAAGAAATCCACCAACCAATTTCTTCTTTTGTTTTCATAGATTTATACCTTCCTTCTTGATTATTTGGACTTAGAATGGTAATTGCTTAGATGCATCCAGGAGCCTTAGACTGGTCATTGCCTAGATGCATCCAAACAAAGGATACTGGAGCCATTGTTGCAGTCATATTTTCAAGAAAAATTTCATCCTTGGTATCATATTAACATTTGTGAGCATCAATAGTGGGAGCAATATCTTCCTGAAGAAGGATCTTACAATGAACTGAAAACTAATGAATATTTTCTTCAAACACACTGCTTTCTTCAAAACCTTCATTGCTAACTTAAATGGGGGCTTGATGATCTTGAAGAACTTCAGCGAAGTTCCTCTAGGACATAATCTTGATGTAAGATATTCTAGATGGTAGGGGTCTCCAGGGTCTGCGGAAGCAAGGATCAAACCTACAGGTTTCTGAGAATTCCAGTTTAGTAGCAGATTTAGGGTTTTAAATGCAGCAGAGAAATCAGCTGTGTTTCTTGGCTGGAAAAAAATGGTCCGTTGGTGGCTTGAATGGATAGATTCAAGGAGAAGCAACAAAAATGGTAGCAACAGATTTGTTTCTGCAGTATGGTGTTCGGGGCTGCAAGGTTAAGATTTGCAAGGATCAACCACAGGTTGTGGTGGAAGGCTGTTAGGCTTACTCCAATAGCAGAACAGGATCTGCTGTGACAACAGCCCTGATCTAGCCTGAAAATGGACACTTACAGGTGGCTGTTTGCCTTCCACAGATGACCAGCGATGGCATAATGGCAAGGGAATATCTTGCTATGTTATTAGGTCTGCAGGCTATGGTTTTGCTGAGATCAGTGCACAGCAGCAACAGAACAACCAAGCCACAGTAAACAAAGAACAGAAGCAAATTTGAAGGTAGTAGAAAGTAGTAAAAGGACAGAAAGGATAATACCGGACTCACTCCAAGACTTAGGAATCATAACTAGAGTTTTTGAAGGTCCCATACCTCCATTGCAGAATCACACCACAAGATGAAAAAAAAAATGATGAATTCTTTTCTTCATATTCTGCATAGAAGTCCCTTATAGAACTTGTATAAGAGGGAGAAAGCTATGACAATCTTTCTCATCGTGTGTTGCTGTGCCTGTGGCTGTGGCTGTTGCTGTTGACAAAACAAGCCAACTAAAGGGAATAGCGGATTGACCTTTTTGCCAAATAAAAGGCAATTTTTGGGACTGCGCCTATGATTTCTAAAGCCACTCCTTTTTTTTTAGCCAACCTGCTAAATTAAAAAAAAAAATGTGGAGGTGGAAAAATGGAGTTTCCAAGTGACAAGGATCTCACATAAGGTGGATCTCTTTCAAACCATGGAAGCCAACTCACATATTTAAAGAAACCAAAAAACCTAAGGACCATTTTTCAAGTCCCTAAAATATCCCTTATAATGCACCACTTGCTGTTCATGGTTACTGCAGTATGAACTATAGTTTGAACAGCACATGAACACTAATCACCACAGTAATTGCAGTACCACTAACATATTTTCGGCTGATGTTGCTTTTGTTATCAATTATGCCAATGTCTACACCTCATCTAATCATCTAGTAGGCTTTGAGATCATTTAGGCTTGGTCGTACACTCATTAAGACCCCCTTAAAACTAACCTTAGTTGAAAACTAAACAATCTAGAATGGGACGGTTTGGGGTGTACCAAATCATATCAGCAAGGAATCGAGACAGTTTGGCAATTTGATTCGGTCACAACCGAGAATCAAGCTGAACCATTTGCTTCTGCTCAGTTTCCAGCTGCTTCATGCTGTTCTGACCAAACCGAGCAGTTCGGTGGCTAATAATTTGCGTCGCAAGTCACGACTCCAACCCGATCCTTGTTTCCTCTCTCCCTCTTCCTTGCCTCTTCCCCTCCCAATCTCCCCCCCCCCCCCCCCCCGATTAGTGTTCCATCACCTCCATTGCCACTACTAATAAAGATGACAAAGACCAAGGAGTTGCCAAGACAACAATGATGAAGGTGCACCATCCCTCCTTCCCTCTCCTCCCTCTCTACCTCTCCCTTTCCCTCACCTAGGCTCCAGTATGCTTTGAGTCAGTACAACACATACCAATACCATACCAAACCAATAGCAGGCCGATACAACCCCCCATATTGGTTTGGCGAGCCTTGTTGAAGAAAAATATAGCAGATTGAAAACTAAAACCAAATCCAATAAAGATTTTACTTTCTTAAAGATTATCTTGGCTTCTCAATAAACAAAGAAATCTTTTGGGATGTTGTTGGATGACAAGAATAAGAATTAAGAAGCACTACATCCCCTGTTTTCTAACTCCAATAAAATCTTTGCAAACTTCTCATCACTGTAGTCCTTCAATGATGTTTCCTTTTACATATCAACAAACACATCCTTCATGATTATCAACAATACTCATATAAAATTGGTCAAACTCTTTACATAAAAAGAAGGATGGTAGTTAAAGAGCACATTGATGCAAGCTATGAGACTTTGCAAGGACAAGTTTGACATTCATATTAAGATAACTTGCATGTTGTTACAATACTATTCTAACCAAGTAATCAATTCAGATGAATAAACACACCAAAAATCCCTGAGAAGAAACATAAACTAATATCACACCCCATGCAAGCTAGGAAGCAAATCTTAGTTGATACCATTCATATTTGTAATACAGATAACAAATACAGCATCATTCAGAACCTGGAATGACCAACTAAACCAGAATGCCATCCAGCCAAAGCTCCAAATGAATATTGCATGAGCCAGCTAGGATCTTAAAATAATTCAGCCAAACTTGAGTCTCGTAGCAAATTCTTTGGATGTAAAAGTGACATCAAGGCAGCATGTGGTTTCTCTTCTCATTATAAAATATTTAGAATTCAAAATCCGAGAAGGAGGAAATTATAGAGCAAAATGAAATAAAAAAGAAATATTTCTTAAATTCCAAAAATGCATATGCTTTCACGTTACTGCTTAAGCTAAAAAAGAATGATTCTTATAGTTAAAAACACAACAAAATATAATGATCATATAGCCAAGGTTCCGGCAGGATGTCCCGTGGGACACTAGGACAGAGTACCATCCCATGTGTCAGGGCAGGACTGTCTCGCCATCATCTCGATGCCCCAATCAGAACGTCTTGGGACATCTTCTGTCCCAGGTGTCAGAATAGGGTGAGACGCTGACGCATCTGATTCCATGAGAAAACTAGGATAGCCCCATCCCACTAGATTTAAAACCTTGTATATAGCCATTGCCATTATTATACCTAGTTAGTAATTGCTATACCTGCTACTTGATTGCCATAGTAAACAAATGCCAAAAATGATGTTACGCATTTACTCCTCTTTGGTGACTTTTTTACCATTTTTTTTATTTTTCTTACTATCTTAAATTTTTTAAAGAATTTTTTGCGTTTATTAAATTATATTAGTTCCAATTGATGGAATGACCCAAGCCAATCAAATAGCATACTAGCCAGATTATACAAATGCGTACAGGAACTACCATATATTAGTCAAAGTTTATATAATGACACCAATCTCTAGACTCCTGGTGCAGGAAAATTCCCAGAAGAAAGCCTATCAAGAATTTCTCTTGAGAAAAATAAAATAAAATACCATCCCAGTCCAAACTTCTGGGCTAAGAATCAGAAATGACTTGATTTTCAGATTTAAAGATGAGAAACTGAAGAGAAGTTGAATAAAGATATAGAAAGACAAGTAGATGAATGATGATCTTAAATTTCTTTGAAGAGCTGGTCAACACCTCTCATCTTCAACAAGATGTCAAAGGAATTAAGAGCACCAAGATAAGGCAAAAAATAAAGTAATACCACCAATATGTTCTCAAAAAACAAAATCATCCTTTTTTTTTGTGTGTGTGTGGGGGGGGAGGTGGGGTAATAGAACCAAGGCTTCATTTATCAATCATCCATTCATCCTCCCCACCCCACCCCCACCCAAAAAAAAAAGGAAGAAAGAAAAGAAAAGAAAACGGGCAACTTTGTTTCAATATAAAAAGTTCAAATTGCAAATAAGATTTCAACCTGAGAATCAACTCTAGCAAGCCACAATGAAAGAAAGGATCATAACATTTCGAATTACATCTATCAGTCTAAACTAATTCAAACTCTCATCATGACACAAGATAAATAAGTTTCTAACCATAAAAGTGAGTATAAGCTTGGTTTCGAACTCAGGATCACATTCCTACAGCAGAAGAGATGATACAAGACCTACTGGATTTAGTTTCAGAAATCCACTACAACTCAATTAGTCCTCTTTTAGTCTGAACTCTAATTAGACCAATAACAGGTGGGATGCTCTTTCAATGCCTGACTCAACATATGTAATTTTGTATTAAGTGCTCTCCTGGTAAACAAATTTTCCACAGTTGTTCACATTTCTGAATTCCAGCCCATGAAGCACTTTGGATCTTCACCATTATTGTGTCTTTACCAAGCCATTTGCCCTTGCATGAACCTTTCTTCCAATTGTGACTTCTTCTTCTGTTATCCTTTCCTACTTCAAGCTCCCTCAGCTTGAATGCCTTCCATTTGCAGAACATACTCGCACATTTCATTGGCTTACATCATTTTGCCAATGCAATCTTTTGAAATGCCCTTTATTCCAGACATTTTTATTGTACTCTTTTTGCATTATTTGATAAATAACAATAACAGGTTACAGTCAAGAACTTAGATGAAGATCACAAACACTAAACTGAAAAAAATACCAAAATCATGAGAAGAAATTAAAAAGCATCATCCTTAGCTACCTTACTGCAACAGTGTAGTAATACCTTGTTTTCCTTCCTTCTTATGAGAGAATCACATAACAATGCCAATGTCCATCCAAATCCCACATAGAAGAGTTAAAGGTTCATGTTGGGTTGGCCAAAAATCATAAAAAGCATATCAAACCCCTAAATGAATCCAAGTTTGATATCTGTGAATGCTAGGATGGCCATAATTTAAATATCAAAGGTAGATCCAAATAGGAGTCCTTGGCAAATGAGCATTCACAAAACTGATCCAAAATACCTGGATCAAGAGTTTATGGCTATGGTTATGGACATGGAAAAAATAAAGTGGTCAAGTAATCAAATTTCATATATTTCTTAATAAAACCTAAAATTTCTTATAATGGAACAACTAGGAGCCATACTTCCACACCTGCAAACTGGTTATACTCGGATGTATCTGCTAACTTCGATAGGATGGAGGATGCCAACAGTGGTTCACACAAACAGAAATGCCTATCAACTATATATCAGGACTAAATTCAAAAGAGAGACACCTTATTTCTACTTTATTTGCCAGGTGTTTAGTGCAGAGGGGCAAACCTACCTATGGATTGGTAGATAAAATATAGTTAAAATGGTGAACACAAACATGTATTTCAGATGACATCAGCATGAGTATTCAGGTCTTTTGATTATAGAAGCTACCACTGAAACGAAAAAAGAAAACAAAAATATTGCCATAGAATTTAAGCTTTAATGCAATTCATGAAAGCAGACATTATGCCTAATAATTTGTATTTAACACATGATATTTCAGCTACACAACATTGAGCAAAGAAGATAATTATAAGACCATAAAGTTTGCTTTGGCTATCAACAGTTAATAGGGAACAAGAAGAGCTGCTATCTGTATGACATAATATGTTATTTCATATCATATATGTAAACTGTCAATCCACATTTCATGGCAGGGCAAAAAATATTATCAATACCTTGTAATCCTGCATTTACTGAGAAGAAAACTGCAGTCATTATAGGCCCATATGTAGTTTGCCCAAGAAATATCTTCTTAAAAGTAGTCAGTACATCTCGTTTTGGCAGTATCCTTGACACAAAATTGAACCATAAATGCAATGAGGGTCCCGAAACTAGTGCTCCATAACCAGCCATACGCAAGGTTCTTACTAAATCAAGAGAATCAGAGGGTAGGAGTGTGATCATCTGATAAGATATATATACAAGAATCAGAAAGGGGTGAATTCAAATGAAGCATTAGTTAGTTTCATCAAGGTGGCATCCAAAGGAATCAAAAAGAAACACAGTCATGAAATACATGCAATTTATATTCCTTGGCCTTTCATCAATGAAGCATTCATATAGCAGGTTTATTATTATACAGCACCTCCTGTAGGCGATGACATAGTCCCAATTCAATGCAAAAGAAGAATTGGTTTCATTGAATTATTACTACTTTATGTCACCTCATTTCAAAGAAAGACAAGGTTCGACCGAAAGATGAAATGCCACCTTTGTACTTTAATCAAAACAAATTAGATACCAAAATGATATAAAAAAGATTACGATTAAATAAATGAGGATAATTCTCATATGCAATGGAACTTTTCTTGGGGGCCTTACAAAATATTGAGAATAACTCATGGCTCATAGATCCTTGCACCCTTACTTTTTAAAAGGAAAAAAATCATCTTCACACACACCAACAACTGTGGAGGTTTGTTCAACAATAACAGTCTCAAGAACTGCTATAATTGTTTTGATTACAAAATACCTAAATTTGTGGAGGAATGGGATTTGAAAGAAATGATTCAAGTGGAAATGGAGTCATTGAAGTCCACTTGCTTCTCATCGATGATCTGCCTCATAGCCTATTTCTTAGATTTCAAAGTTTGCCATGTTAATCTGATATGAATATTCCCATCCTTTATTGGATGATGAGCATGACTCTGATGCAAATCATGTGCAAGAACACTATAAACCTGCACCTGCAATACCTACCCCCCACAAATGTGCAATAAATGTTCCATTTGAATTGACAGGATGCCTGCATCGAGCAAGATTTGAAACACTGGTTGATCAATCTTATGGAGTTCATATCAAGTTAATGAGTCAAACACTACTCAAAAAAAAAAGGGGGGTCAAACACATCAAGTGTTAACAAGTCACTTGCATCCTGTCAACATGATCCTATGTGCTAAAAAAAACAAGTTAATAGTGTCGTGCCATGTTACTTATCTAATGAACAGCTTGATTTTTGGTTATGGATTTTGACTTCTTCATTAAATGGGTTGAGTTCGTTGCGGCTTATATCTAACAACCTAAAATCTCACTCAAAGCCAACCTAACACTCCCCGGCCCATTGCCACCCCTATTCTCCAACATCCATCTAATAAATGGTATGGACTATGGATAATGGTCTGGATCAAAGGTTAGCCAAACCATCCTGAATACAGTTCAAGGCATGCCAAATCGGTCAAGAATTGGGACGTTCATGCAACAAAGATGGTTCAGCACTAAATAAACCACCAAGCCCCACCCCCTCTCCTACTCCCCCCTACCCCATGGTCTAGAATTCACTTATCTCTCTCTCTCTCTCTCTCTCTCTCTCTCTCTCTCTCTCTCTCTCTCTCTCTCTCTCTCGCTGTTGCCTTCTCCAGTGATGCCTCCTAGCAAAGAAGAATGAGGAGGAGAGAAAGAAAAAGGCACGGCGACGGTGAGCATCGCTGCTCACCATCGCACCCACCTCCTCCAACAATTTCTCTGTCATCCATGACACTATTGCCAGCTCAGCATTCCCCAAGCCACAATCTCAATCATCGAGCGTCATACAAGACTAGTACAAGCCCTCTTACAATCAATCCCTCTTGTTTTTTCCAGCCTGATCTCATATATCACAATTGAGCAGTTATTCACTCACAATCCAGATATGGAAAACAATTCAGCATGCATACACAAAAATAGATTTCCCCTTGGCCTCTTTGCAACCCATAACACCCACCAAGAAAGAAGCACAAATGTGCACAATGCATAAGCTAACAAACAAGATAACATGGCAAAAAACATTGGAATGTGCATTACATGATACATAAACAATAATTTAGCAAGCAATAGGAGAACAAGAAGGTCACCTCATGTCTAAAATATCATGAACTCCCTGATCAGCCTACAAAGAAAGCTTCTTTACAGCTCTTTTTCTTGACCTTCAAAATAGTCCATAAATATATACATTTCACATCATAAATTCTTAACATGACCTTGATAACATGATTCATTCACCTAACTACTTCCAAAATAGGTCTTCCAACCAAGATCATGATGAGGAACCATCAAAATGATGTACATCTTTACACCTCTCCAAGGGATGGGTGTTAACTAAAATGGATTTGCTACCAAGAGCTTTCAAACATCTATGCTATCTTCTCAAGATGAGATATGTACAAAAAATTGCAAAGAGAGGTGACCACATCAGCTGGAATTTTGAATCCATCAAGCAAATGAAGTAGATCAACAAAACAACAAAGTTAGAGTCATAAAAATTGCCTTAAGACTATGCTGGATGAACTAGATCATCAAGGAAATCATATTAGAGTCATCAGCATTGCTTTAAGTGTAGGGCAGAATAAGGTTAACAGTAAAATATTGTTCAAAACCATTCTGTAAAAGAATATTCGGCTTGTAACACTCTATATAGTTATAATAAGATCTTTTATAATTCTACTAGCAAGGAGGCGCATCGCATGTTCAAGAAAAAAATATATGATCTACCAGAAAAGAAAATAGAAATATAGTTATAAAACAGAAAATAAGATTTGAAAAATAAAATGCAAACAAAAAAATAGAGTAAAAAACTTTAAAATAAAACAAAATAAAAGTAATCATAGTACAAAGCAAAAAAGAAATAAACAAATTAAAAAAAACTTAAAAACCAAAATAAAAATTCTAATCTTCCACGGCCATCACATCGTTCATAGCCCGCTCTATGTCACATTCCATGAACCCTAATTATCCATTTTCTATTAGAGGCCTTTAATAATGAGGCAAACTGTTATAAATAACATTAAATAAATATATTATATAAAGTAGGAGAGCACATTACATCCATTATTCCTCACCTGCTTCCTTCTTTATTAAGGATTAGAGAAAGCTGGTTTGTTTGGAAAGAACTCAAAGAATATTAACTGACTGATTTTTTTTAGAAAACAAAAATAAGCCCAAGCGAGAATATTCTTTAGAGAGTGTAAAAATATTTTAAATTAATCGAAGTGCATTTTGGTCAAAAAAGTTGACAGATTGAATATATAAGAAATATTCCAAAATCTAAAAGACACTTTTTATAACACAGTATAGATAACAATGCAAATAGGATTTACTTGAATGTCCTATCATATCTATAATTTAGGGGGCATATCTGAAAATTTCTAAAACTGTTCCAGCAGCTGGTCTTAAGCAAATCGAGCAGGTTCAGCCAGCTATAATCAAAGCTGTAGTTGAACTAAGATAAATCTACAGGAGAAGATAGCCATGGAAATGAAGGCTAGCAAATATGTATATTCTATAAGGACTTTTCTGGTCCTTTCTTTGTATCAAACACAAACACTAGCTATTTCTTTCAATTTATTTTTGTTCCCTCCAAGTGTATTGCATTCATTAAGCAGCAGACCTACATCTGCACAAGTGTCTCCGCAAGTAAGACCAACTATGAATCCCATAACCCTGCAAACCAATTCAAACCCATACAAAAATTTCAAATTCAAATCTGAAACCTCATCACAGCATATCCATATCCAGAAAGCAAGTAGAAAAGCCTACAGCCAAGATTAAAAAACAAAATTTCATTGTCGGTGTCTCTAATCGACCACCAGAACATTTCACTAATTTTGGCAGTGATTTGTCTGAAGCTATTTCAAAAGGAGAAAAAAATAAGAAAACTTTAAAAAAACATAAAAGAAATATATATACAATATCATTATCATTTATAATATCTTTTTTTGGGATAAATTTCAAAGAAATGAGTCCAAGGAGGGGAAAAAAGATATTAGAGCTGATAGAGCAAGTCTAAGAACACATATTAGATGTTATCATAGACTGTAGAATCTAACAAGCCGAATGAGGCAACCTCGGGGAAACATGTGAGTGACAAACTATGGTTGAATATTGAGTCTGTAGTCTAAGGAAGCAAGACAAGCAAAAATAATTAGTAATAAAAGATTTACCACGTAAACCAATCAAAAAGTAACTATAAATATATGAATCATCACTTAATTAACATAAAGGTACAATTATCAAGCCTTATTATTATATAAAAAAAAGGAAAACTGCCAACAAGAAAATAGCACCTAGATTGATGTGCTTATGAACAAGCATAACTATTCTCAAAACTTCATAAAAATTACATCTTGAAGCCTCGATCTATCACCTACAGGTGATATGCATCTCTCTTAACTTATGAAAACGAAGAAAAGATACCTGGAAATGAGGCTAAAGAACATTTAAACAGTAGTTTCTAACAAGACAATGAAAACTACTTAATTTATCATGAAAAAGGTCAAAACCTTTCAAAACATCTTGAAGCAATTTTAGTCAAAACTGGAATGTTAGGATTTTGGTGAAACTTTAAACCATCTTTATTTGGGCAAATAATACTAGTCAATAACTTGTAGCAGTCCATGTTAGACAAATAAAATTCAGGTATAGTGGTGGTCTTGCCTATTAATAACTAATAAATTGCATCTGTGTTCCATAATTTCTCATGTATAAATTATTTGTGATGATTTTTCTAGGCTCATATGCTCATGCTAAAAATATGCAGTATCCATTTGATATAAGCTCATCTTTGTTTTACATAATGTTCACTAATCATCTCATATATAGCTCACACCCAAAATCTATTGACAGAGCACCATCTCAAATTTGATATATATCATCTCCATGTGTTTCATAACGTATTGCTGTCAGGGACTAGGTGTGACAATTATTACAAGGCTCTTTTACCTTCTATTCTATAATAAGATGAATTAAGAACCCCACGGAACATGCACATATTGGTTGTGATATTAAGGCATGATCTTCGTCTGGTTTGGCAATTTAGAGTTGACACTTGATAGGGGCCCTGAACTTGAGTACTCCATGTATTAGAAGGGAACTTTAATTAATTATTAATACACACAGAGAATAAGAAAAACAGACAGTGGAAGATAAAAGCTGGACGAAGGAGGTAACTGACGGCAATGTGACACATTCTTCTCAGATATCTTCTGCTAACCAGTTTTTTCTCGGATATCATAACATCAGAGATTTTCTCTAGACTCAGAGATAAATTTTCCTTACAATCGTTGCTTCAAGAAGATGCAGTTCTTAATTTCACGTGTAAAAATGTTTATTGGTGTTGGAATGCCACAAGTAGTCACACATCACTTAACATCACCGTTCTTCTTGCACAACTCAAATGCACGAACACAAAATTATGGCAAATAAACGAGTGGAACCACATACAAATCTCAAGCATACACAGAATGGTATAGCCAATCAATATCTTACAACTATGTGATAAAGCACGCAAACCATAAAAACTTAAATACACATAGCCCTCTACAGGCCCCATCCTTCACCAAATCCCAACTTCTATATTCATTAAACTCAACCCACTTTTCTGTTTGCCTACCAACAATTAGAAGCTTCAGATTTCGGCTCACATCCCTCTTGTTTCTTTGCATATACATCCAAACCACAAAGCCAGCAGAACCCGCCGAAAAGCACGCAGCAAGATAGGATTTTTATCGCAAGAAACGAAGAACGGAGACAGAGCAAAGGACACAGACCTGAGAAGAGACATCCGCGGCAATAAAAATCGCCCCGGCGGTGAGGCTCTTCGTGAGAACCGGGCGGGCTTCGATCATTCCCAAATACCAGCTCACGAACCCATTCCGGGAGGAGGAAGAAGCGGCCGAGGCAGAGGGAACGGAATAAGATGAGGAAAATAGGGAAGGAGAAGCGGGGGAGAATTGGGACGAGGACTCCTTAAACTTAGAAGAGAGAAGGTGGGACCGGACGTAGGGTTTAGACGGCGAGTACTTGGAGAGAGCGTCGGCGAGGGAAGGCCGGGAGTGGTGGAGGAGAAGCTGGTGGGCTCGCCGGCCGCCGCTCCTCAGAAAGCCGCCGGCCATCCTTTTTGCTCTTCGGTTGCCGCCGTTTGGCTCTCTCGTGTTCGTCCTCTCCGTCTCTCTCTCGACCTTTACTCGCCCGCTTGTTCTTTTAGCGAGGAGAGGCGCCCGGGGGAGGAAAACCGGGTCCGGTCGCGGTCGCACCGATACGGTTTGACGGGATCCACACGGAAATCGAACGTCTCGCGTGGACTCGGAACGGCTTGGCGATAAGTTTATTCCGTTGTTTTTAATTCGCGCCCCTATCATATTGCATGTTGTTCTGACAACCAACCAGGAGGATACATTTGAAGGATCCACGCAATCGTGCGTATGCATAGAAGAATTCTTGGAATCGGGGATTCGGGTGCCGGTGTCTCCAGGAATCTGGGGCGGTGGTTCCATGGGGCATTTCGGCCCGTCATGGGTTTGGTTGATTGACTCGTCAGCAGTCAAAAGCTGCTATAATTTTTTTTTTTTTTTGATAAAAAAAAAACTTGACGTAAATCTAATATAAATACTTTTGCTTTATTTTTCAGATCGGTCATCGAAAAAAATATGGTTGAGAAAGAATTATTGTTGGAGCTTCATCCGAACTTCTATAAAAAATTATCATCAGGTGTTCTTCAAGGAAAACCCTCCGACGCTCAAATTAGGAGGTAGAAGAATAATAAAAAAAAAAAGTATCAAATTGAGTGCATATCTGAAGGTACTGGAGCCTTTTTATTTATCAGAGAAGAATTAAAGTCGTATCCGTCTCGAACTTTAATGATTTTTCGAATTTATCGCTTCAGATTGATTCGGAAGATTTTTTTTCTTCTTTGACAGATCGAATCAAGAAGGGCTCATTCCTTACCTGGACTTTTCTAATTTGGGGAGGAGAGAAAAGTAGATTGATCAATAAATGATGATCTATGGTAGATCGACGAATGACGACCTATAAAAAGTCATGCGACTCTGACATTTAGGGCTTGCCAAGTGTCCATCTAATATTGGTTGGTCACATACAGCCTATAGTAGGTCATACGAGATTGGTCGGTGGCATATGAGCTATTAGTAGGTCGTCCGGATATTGATCGGCTAAAACCGACCAATGTCGGATAGATCAATTGTGGATAACTTTCCTCCAATTAATATTGAGGAGTTCTTTGGTAATAGCTCGGCCAAATACGACCTATGGCGAACCACCAGCAAAGTAATGACCTGCCATGGCGGGCAGTCATGTGTGATCGACCTATTCCGATAGATCGGCATGGATCGAGAAATGTCAGGCCGAGGATAAACTATGGCCGATCCACAACAATTGCCCCTCACTCACAAGGCCGAGCTTTTATTGCTCGGTCGATGTGAGTATTCATCCGAAACCAAGGCCAATCTATACAAGGAGGTCGAGTCGCCACACATCAACAATCGGCGCTACGAAGAGACCTATGGAAGACCATCAGTCTTTAAATCTGACCGTCCATTGGCCTGATTTGGGACTATTTGTTCCGACCAATGGGTGATCGCCACTTGACAAAAATTGGGAGAGTTTAGTAAACCGACAATAGATCAGAACCGTCTAGGTCATCTATAAATAAGGATCGCTATCATTTCAATTTTTACTGTTGGTATTGTCATTAGGAGAGCTCTAACACTCTGCGCCTGTGAAGGGATTGCTCGATCGAGGCTGAACTATTGTCAACTTCATCTTTGTTTCTTTGTTGCTTGGCCACAACATTCCCATAAGTTAGTTCTTCTTTCCATCCAACATCAGCAAGGCAAGTTTGTCCCTGGCTAGCTGGAGCTCGAGTGATGACTCAAGAAATGAAGATCGCGAGATCGAGGTAGCCAATTCTTCGGGCAGGTCCGAAGAACAAGTGATCTCAGACTACGGTCCTTTTAGGGTTAAGTCTGTTCTTTCTTCGGAGGACTTAGACTTCATTAGATTTAAGTATCAAATCCCGAATGACTTCAAGTTAGAAGTCGTCGATCCTAGAGAGCGAATAGCTCTTCCACATCCAGGCCAAATAGGTATTTGCAAGGAATCCTTGAAGGCCGGCCTTAGATTCCCCGTTCACTTTCTAGTTGTTGAATTTTTGAACCTATTCAGGATAAGCCTTTGTAGCTTAGCACCGAACTCATAGCGGCAGATCTTAGGCTTTTTTATCCATTGTCTTTTTCTTGAGGTCGAACCTACCTCTCGGCTCTTCCGAGGTTGCTTTATATTGAAAAAACATCCTACAGAGGTTGAATGGTGATACGCCTCTCCTCAAAAGGGGCGTCATCTCTTCTGAGGTGCTCCTTCCTTGGTACATAACTGGAAGGAATGCTTCTTTGTCTCGGTCGAGCAATCCTGGAGCTTCAACACACTCTGGGGTCGACTCCACAGGTCAGCAATCGAGGCTCCAATTTTGTCTGATGCCGAGGAGGAGATAATAGCTCGGCTTTTCACTTCCGTCCACCCTCCGTTATCCAAACTCCTTGTCGAGGAAAATTTATTCAAAGTCGGGTTGATTCCAATTAATCCAAAGAGTAAGTTAAATTTTTGCTAAGCTCAGTTTTATTTCCATTCTCTTTATTCATATGTTCTCATTGTGTTCACTTCATCTCCTTCAAAGTGATGAATCGAGACGACCTCGAATCCCTTCATCGGGCCACAAAGAAAAGGAAGGCGAGCACGACCCCCACCCCCAAGTGCGGCCGACCAAAAGCTGTCCTTGCCCAACCCACGGTGGGGCGTTCCTCGACTCCGAATAGTGAGCCGAGGAGAGAATCTTCAATGCCGATAAAAGCAGTGGTGCTTGTCCGATTAGTGGCTCCAGGAGACTCTACCCCCCGAGCTTCCACTTCATCATCCTATCGAAGTTTGGGGAGACCCCAAATTTTCATCTGCATGTCATCGCGGGGGACCAACGTGTCTCCCGAAGCTTCGACTCCGATGAAGGTTCCTCCTGAAGCTAAAGCCTAAGACAGCAGGAGCGACCTTGGCGACTATAGGATAGCTCGGTCCCTTATCCAATCTATCCTTCTACCTGCTGACATCCAAGCCATGTACGAAAAGGGTGGTGCTTTTTGAGTCCATGACTCGGACGACTCCCTGCTTCGGGTAAGTAATGACCTATTATGCTTCGATCTTAGTTTTCAGGGTCTTGGTCATACTGATTTTTTTTTCTTTTTTTTTTTTTGAAGCTCGCCCACCACTTGGATCACTTCTCTAACGCGATGCGCAAAGCTCGGCACATTTCAAAGGAGGCCAAGGAGAAGGCCATCTAGGACAATAGGAGAGCCGACAATGCTGAGCTCTCCAAGTTGAAGGTCGAAGAGGAGCTAAAAAAGAAGGTGAAATGACTAGAATCTAAGCTCCTCAAGGCCCAGTCTGATTTTGAAGCTTAGCTGAATGTCGAGAAGAAAAAGTTTGAGGAGAAGTTGGAGGCCTCCAAGATCGCTGCCATCGAAGCCTTCAAGTCTTCAGCCGAACTTTGAGACATCAAGTCAGAGTTTGGCTCACTTTCATACTTGTAGGGAGTCGAGGACGTGAAGGAGAAATTGAAGAAATGCCTCCCTTGACTTCGACCTCGGGCTTTTAGAATCAGACGATGAAGAAGAGGTCGGCGAGGGAGGGGAAGGAGAAATTCATATTGAAGACCTTTTTAGCCCGGCCCATGAAGATTGAATGGCCGAGGATGCACCCCCTCCCCCCCCCCCCGACTGTAATCATACTATCTATCCATGTTGAGGTCGGTGAGTCTCAGGCTCCGAAGGGAGTCGTGTAACCATGCTCGGGTACATCCAGGTTTTTGTAGGTTGGCCCATTTTTGGTCAACCTCGACATTTGCTGAGGTATTTTTGTACAAGGCCGACCAATTTCTATAAATATTTTCTCCTTTAAATGAATACATATACTTTCTTTCCAAGTTATTGAGGTCGGCCATTATAAACGAGTGAATAGCTTAGGTTGACCAGTCATAAGGTCGAACTTAAAAACATAGGATGACTAATAGTTCGGTGGAAAACACGACGAGCCGATTAGATTATTACTATTCCTCGATCTTAGCTGAGGATTCCCAGTTTGCATAGATTGTCCAGGGCGTATCGAGGAAGGATTTAATTAATTATTTAATGACATCCCTCGGCCATAGCTGAGGAACAGGCATAGGGGATTCATTTAGCTTGGTCATGTTTCTTAATCATGAACAAGGAGCTTGAGCGATTCATTTGTGGACAAGTCATACTCCTTGGTAATAGTCGGAGAGTGTGGGTCGATGATTTTTGGATCGCATTGCGTTCCTTGATCATGACCGAGAAATGTATGATGATGATTTGTTGGGTACACATTTCATTCCTCAGTCGTGACCAAAGAGCGCACATTGGCGATCCTTGGAGATGCATTCCGCTCCTCGGTCGTGGCCGAGGGACACATGCTAATGATTCTCGTAGGGATGTGTTCCACTCCTCAATCGTGGCCGAGGAGCCCGCATTGGCAATTCACGTGGATGTATTCCGCTCCTCGGTCATGATCGAGGAGTGTGCATTGGTGATCCTTGGAGATGTGTTCCGCTCCTCGACCGTGGTCGAGGGGTGCGTGCTAGCAATTCACATGGGGATGCATTCCACTCCTCAGCCATGGTCGAGGAGCCCATGTTAGTGATTCATGTGGTGCGTTGGCAATCCTTGGAGATGTATTCCGCTCCTCGACCATGGTCGAGGGGCGCACGCTGATGATTTTGGTGGAGACGCATCCCATTCACGCTGATGATTTTGGTGGAGACGCATCCCATTCCTCGACTGTAGCCAAGGAGCATGCGTTGGCGATGATTGGAGATGCATTTTGTTCCTCGACCGTAGTCGAGGAGTACGCATTGGCGATTCTCATGGAGATGCATTTCATTCCTTAGTCGTAGCCGAGGAGCGCACGACAGAGACTTTAAAAGATCGAAGCTGCAAAAGATCATTATTTATTATCGAAAGGGAAATCAAAATAAAAATTACAATTTAAGGATAATATCTGCACAGGTTGTCAGCATTTCATGTCCTCAAAATTGATATTCCATCCAGTTGACTGAGATGATAAACACCTGGTAGGACTATTTTGGCCATCCAGTATAGATCTTTCTAGTTTGGTGATAACTTCAATCGTTCGGTGGGATGGGAGACCTTTGCTCGACGAAGAACTAGTTGTCCGATTAGGAACGGCTTTTCTTTAACTCAAGAATTATAATATCGAGCTACTCTCTGCTGGTAATTGGCCATCCGAATCCTAGCTCATTCCTGAGTTTCTTCCAGCAAATCTAAGTTTGCCCTCATTCTGAATGAATTGCTGTCCTTGTCGAATTCTTCTACTCTGAGTATAGGTAATCCAATTTCCAAAGGTATCACGGCCTCTGTTCCAAAGGCCAGCATGAAGGAGATCTCTTCGATCGAAACTCATTGGGTTATGCGATATGCTCAAAGGACATTGTATAACTCTTCAACCTACAATCCCTTTATCTGGCCGAGTCGAGCTTTTAAACCTTGCAGTAGTGTTTTATTCATCACTTCGGCTTCACCATTACTCTGTGGATGACCTACTGATGTCAACATGTATGAAATTTTAAAGTCGTTGCAGAATTTTGTCAACCTCGGCTTGTCAAACTATCGCCCATTATATATTATGATAGCTCAGGATAGTCCAAATTGATATATAATCGACTTTCAGATGAAATCCCAAATTTTTGCTTCGGTAATAGTCACCAATGCCTCCGCCTCCACCCATTTAGTAAAATAGTCTATTGCGACGAGTAGAAATTTCTTCTATGTCATAATGATGAGAAATTATCCGAGGATATCCATCCCCCACTAGGCGAAGGGTCATGGCATAGTGATAGGAGCCAATGGAATTAAAGGTTGGCACTGAATATTAGAGGTCCTCTGGCAGTGATCACACTTGTTCACCAGGTCGGTAGCATCTTTTTGCATGGTCGACCAAAAATACCCTTATCTCAATATCTTGTGGGCGAGGGCCTTGCCCCCAGGTGATTGCCATAGACTCCTTCATGAACTTCTTGTAAAGCATAGTTGGCTTCCGAGGGGTGGAGGCATCTGAGCAAAGATAAGGTGAATGATCTTTTATATAAGTTTTCTTCATATACGAGGTATTGCGGAGCGAGATACCTCAGCTTCTTAGCTTCGTCCTGATCAGCCAGTAGAGTGCCATCTTACAAGTAACGTAGAATGGGGTCTATCCAACTTGGCTCCAAATCTACTTGCATCACAAGAGCCTCTTCGATGCTCGGCTTCTCCAAAACCTCAATGTATGATCTTCTTTTTAAGTCTGTCGCACCAAGGGTTGCAAGCTTAGATAGAAGGTTGGCTCGTATATTCTCTGCTCTGGGTGCTTGCTGAACATCTACCATGAAGAAGTTGGAAGCTAAATCCTTGTCCTTCAGCATATATTTAACCATGTTCGGTTCTCAAGCTTTGTATTCTCCTTGAACCTGATCGACGATTAGCTGTGAGTCGCTTTGAACTCTAAGGGGCCAGACTCCCATCTCTTTTGCCATCCTGAGACTTGCTATCAATGTTTCATACTCGGCTTCATTATTGGAGGTTGAAAAAATAAAGTGCAGAGCATACTCCACCACCACTCCTTTCGAGCTGATTAAGATCAACCCAACTCCTGCACCCGTAATATTCGAAGACCCATCGACATGCTGGACCCAGCATTCGTCAGTCGTAGGAGCTATTACATCGCTTGATTCCTCATCTAGAATCATGTACTCCAGGATAAAAATTCACCAATGCCTGAGCTTTGATGGATGGTCTAGGTAAATATTTAATGTCAAATTCTCCTAATTCAATAGCCAATTTGGCTAACCGCCCCAAGGTATCGGATCGATATAGTACCGACCTGATTGGTTGGTCGGTGAGAACAGCGATGGTGTGTGCTTGAAAATACAGGCGCAGCTTCTTTGAGGATATCAGGAAAACATAAGCAACCTTTTCCAGCTTCGTATACCTGATTTTGGCATCATGAAGTACCCAACTCACATAATAGATCAATTTCTGCATCTTGACTTTTTGCCAGATGAGAACTGAGTTTATTGCCGAAGGAGAAACAGCCAAATATAAGTACAACAGCTCTCCCAATTTTGGCTTACTTAAAAGAGGGGAAGAGCCAAGGTATTTTTTAGGTCATTAAAGGCTACTTGGCATTCCTTCGACCATTGAAAATTCTTTGGCTATTTTAGGGCTTTGAAGAATGGGAGACTCTTCTTCGCCGATTTTGATAGAAACCTGTTTAAGGCTACGATCCTCTCGGTAAGCCACTGCACTTCTTTAATCATTCTTGGAGGCTTCATTTCTTGAAGAGCTTGAATCTTTTTTGGGTTAGCCTCAATCCCACGCTACGATACCATGAAGTCGAGGGATTTTTCAGAGGTGACTCCGAATGCATATTTATCTGAATTGAGCTTTATCTGGAAGCACCGCAATGTAGAAAAGATTTCTTGTAGGTTCTTGGCAGCTCTGCTCTTGACCAGCATATCATCTACGTACACTTCCATATTCCTGCCAATCTGATCTTTGAAGAGTTTGTTTACAAGTCGTTGGTAGGTCGTTCCTACATTTTTCAGACCGAACGGCATGACCCTATAAACAAAAAGTCCTTGGTCAGTTATGAAAGAGGTTTTCTCCTCGTCCTCGAGTACTATTTAGATCTAGTTGTATCTCGAGAAAGCATCTATGAATGATAGGAGTAGATGTCCCGAAGTCGCATCTACTAGCTGATCTATACGAGGAAGAGGATAGCTGTCCTTCAGGCATGCCTTGTTGAGATCAGTATAATCGATGCATACGCGCCATTTTCCACTAGCTTTTTTGATGAGGACGACATTAGCTAGCCACTATGGATAATAGACCTCTCAGATGAAACCAGCCTTCAGGAGCTTATCGACCTCTTCCTGTATCGCCTTCTATCGCTCAAGGGCGAAGTTTCACTTCTTCTATCTGATCGGACGATAGTTCAAATCCACATTAAATCGATGGACCATAACCTTAGGATCAATGCCAGGCAAGTCTAAAGCCGACCAAGCAAATACATCAGCATTGGCCCGTAAGAATGAGATAAGGTGGTGACGATCCTCTTCACACAAGTTTGAACCAACCTTCACAACTTTGCTCGAATCATCCTGAATTGGCACCAAGATCAATTCTTCCATCGAATGACCCCTTTGCTCAGTCAACTCATCCCGTACATCCAGCTCATTCAAAGATTGTTCTTCAGCTGTTACTCCATGCAGAGTTGCCATATAGCACTCCTTTGCGACCGACTAATTTCCTCGAAGCTCACCGATCCCATCGGGGGTCACGAACTTAACTTTCAAATGATAAGTCGATACTATAGCTCGGAGGGTATTCGGTCCTGGCCGACCTAGGAAAATATTATAGATAAATGGGCTATTTGCCATAAAGTAGGTTATTTCAACTTCGGCTTCCTTCGGAGCCTGTCCGACTCTTGTTATTAACGAAATAGTCCCTTCTACTAGGACCGTGCTATCGGAGAACCTGACCATGGGTATATTCCTCTTCGTTAGCTATTTAGGGTTCAAGTTTATTCGAGCAAAAGCATCATAAAATAAAATGTCTACTAGACTTTCATTATCGATGAGGATCTGATATACATCATAATTAGAAATGCTCAACGAAATAACTACGAGATCGTCATGTGATTGACTTATTTCTTGCAGATCATCCTTAGTGAAGATAATTTCATCGTCAACCTTTCTTTTCTTTGGTCCTTCTTTCCTTGGTCTATTCCGATCGGAGGTGTCTCCTCTGAGGTGCCCTCCGATGGTCATTATGATCTCCCCTGCCACTGGCTATTCTTTGTGAGTTTCATCTTGTCAAGGTTGTTCGCGATGCGAATTTAGAATTTGCTATTCATCAATGTAGCGTCGAAGCCATCCTCGTCTGATCAATGCCTCTATTTTCTCCTTGAGCTACCAGCACTCCTCGATGTTATGCCCACGATCATGGTGATATCTATGAAACTTTCTTGAGTTCTTTACTCGGGCAGGGGTCACCATCTTTTTCGATTGTGGTATTTTTTCGTCATTCTATCTCCATTAGAATCTGAGCTCAAAGAATGTTACGAGGGGTGTAACAGTGAAACCTTCGAGGTGGAGTCCTAGATCGGCATTGTGATTTTGGAGATGTAGGTCGGCCACTCCAAGGTGAAGTTCGAGAGCAACGGGGATGTGGCTCTTCATGCAGGTGTTTCACATGCCAATACTCTTTTTTCTTCTTCTATTTTTGAATTGACTGTGATCCACCATCATGGTTTCCTCCTTACCGATCTCGAGCTTCCTTAGCTTGAGTGTACTTTTTTGCGTACTCCAATATTTTGGCAAAGACTTTTGGATAATTCAGGTTAAGGGAGAACAGAAGGTCATTCTGGAGGAGCCCAGCCTTGAGTGCTGTCATGGCGATCGACTAATCTAAGTTTCGAACTTCCAAGATGGCAATATTGAAGTGGTTGATGTATTTTCGAAGAGGCTCGTTCTCCCGCTATTTGATACTTACAAGAAAGTCCAAATTATGCATTACCGATGACTGCTAACAAAATAAGCAACGAACAAACGGCTTAACTCGTAGAAGGAATCCATGGAGCCTAGCTTCAAATTCGAGTACCAATGTCGAGCTGCTTTCCTCAAAGTTAAGAAAAAATCTCGGCATAAGATTGCATCACTAGCTCCTCGTAGATGCATGAGGGTTCGAAAGTTGTCCAAATGGTCTACGGGATCGATCGTTCCGTCATAAGGCTCCACCTAAGAAATTTTAAATCAGGCGATAGGGGTTCACTCATGATTTTTTGGGTGAACGAAGGGTCGATGTTGAACCCCAGGTCATCCTCTTATTGCTTTGGTGTCTGCAACATGTCTATCTGCTGTTGCATCTTCTAAAGCCTTTTTTCCATGCTATCTTCTCGGACAGCTTGGCGCCGAGGAGTCGTATGGTTCGAAGTAGAGTCTCTTTTAGAAACAAGAGTAGGAGAGCATCCAAGTCTTTGATGAGGAGGGCTTATAGATCAGCTATGACAACTGGCTTCCATCCTTGGGCTTCTAGGGCACCATTCTTCCAAAATTCCTCGGGCTGGTCTCGAGTTTTCGTTGATCGGATGATGCTCGTTGGCCTGTTGTATTTCTCTTACGATAGCTGAGAGTGCTTGCACCTGTTGAACTAGCATATTGTATTGCTCTTAAGAGATCGCCGGGCCTACAGGTGGATTCTCCTAAATCGAGGGTGGTGCATTGGTCAGCTAAGTATTGTTGGTTCGTCTATCACTGAAATGTTGAGATGCATTTGATGCTCCTCTGTGAGTCTTCATGATGTCTGGTGATGAGCTTTCTTCTCTCAAAAATTGAGCCACGAAATTAGTCGAGGGCCCTTTCTCTAGCGCCAAGTGTTGCTCCTGATCTCCCCGCCTGAGATCGACCGTCAAGAAATATGTGGTCGAGGAAGAACTACTGCTGGAGCTTCGCCCAAACTCCTGCAAAAAGTCCTCACCGAGGTGTTCTTCGGGAAAGATCCTCTGACGATCAAGTTAGAAAATAGAAGAACAATGAGAGGAGAAAGCGTCAAATTGAGTGCATACCTGAAGGATCCTAGAGCCTCTTTATTTATAAGAGAAGAATTTGAGTCATATTTGTCTCGGACTCTAACAACTTTCTAGATTTGTCACTCTAGATTGATTCGGAAGATTTCTTTTCTTCTTTGACATGCCAAATCAAGAAGGGCTCCTTTCTTAACTAGACTTTCCTAATTTGGGGAGGAGAGAAAAGTAGGTTGGTCGGTAAAGGGTGATCTATGGTAGATCAGCAAATGATGAGCTATAAAAGGTCATGCGACTCTGACATTTAGGGCTTGCCAAGCATCCATCTGATATTGGTTGGTCACATACGGCCTATAGTAGGTCATGCGAGATTGGTCGACGGCATATGAGCTATTAGTAGGCCGTCCGGACATTGGTCGGCTAAAATCAACTATTATCGAATAGATCGGTTGTGGATAACTTTCCTCCGATTAATATTGAGGAGTTCTTTGATAATAGCTCGATCAAATACGATCTATGGTGAACTACTAGCGAACTAATAACCTACCATGGCGGCCGGTCATGTGTGGCCGACCTATTCCGATAGGTCGGCATGGATCAAGAAATGTCAGGCCGAGGATGAGCTATAGCCGATCCACAACAAATACAATCATGAAGATCAGAAAATAATGCATCATGACATGAGAAAGGGACATGACGAACATCCATTAATTAATAGCACATCGTCTTAGTGCTCAGCAATAAAGAAGATGATCTAATCTACTATACTATTCATTTTTGATAAACATGCGAATATCCAGAGAAGCACATCTTCTAAAGGTTCTGTAAGCATTGCACAATAGTAGATGAATTGAAGCTGTCTCAGCTCACCCGTGCAACCAACTCATAATTGTGAGAAATAAAAGGCAAAAATATTTGTTGGAGAAGATTATAAGAGAAAAAAAGAAAGAGAGGAATATTACTCCTATTCTATCTCCTTAATACTGATTACAACCAACTCCAAAATAAAAACTAACTAACTAACATGACCCATTACGCCCACTACAAATAAACATAAAATTTAATTTAATAAAAAAAATGGCTAACATCTTTCTCTTAAATTAAATTTTGTATACACCTAGTAAACCATGTAGATACACAAAAGCATCTATCTTCAAAGGCTTAGTGAAGATATCCGCCACTTGATCTTCACTCCTATAATGCACCAATTCAATCACCTTCTTTTCCACTTAATCATAAAGAAAGTGATACCATACATGAATGTGCTTGCTCCTTCCATGGTTCCCTAGATGCTTTGACAACTTGGTGGCAGAATTATTGTTACAAAAAAATTTTGTGGGCACATCTTGCTCGAATTCTAAGCCTTATAGTAAATTTCTGAGCCAAACTAACTGAGATGCACATGCTACCATTGCTACGTACTCTGCTTCAATTGAGGAGAGGGCTACAATATTCTGCTTCTTTGAAAACCATGAAATAGCTCTAGTGCCTAAAAAGAAAGCATATCTAGATGTACTCTTTGTAGTATCTAAATTACCTACATAGTCACTATCAATAAAATGGGTTAAATATAATTTTTCTCTATTAAAAAAAATATCATACTCCTTAGTGCCATTCAAATAGTGCAAAATCTTCTTTGCAACTTGTAGATGTACTTCAGTTGAGCTCTCCATGTATCTGCTAATCAAGTTCACACCATACATGATATCTAGCCTTGTTGCTATCAAATACATTAGGCTGCCAATAATCTACCTATTGTAATTGCCATCAACTTTGTTACCACTTCCAACTCTTGTTAACTTTAGGCCGAGCTCAATAGGAGTACTAACAAGTTTACTTTTATCCATCTTGACTTTTTTTATCTTCTTTTGAGAAAAAAAAATGCCACTCTCCGTCTAATCAACCTCAATGCTAAGATAATACTTCATCAAACTCAAATTGGTCATGTCAAACTTTTCTTTCATAGAGCATTGAAATTCATGAATCATATCCACATCATTAACAATATAAACAAGATTATCCATATACAAAAATAAATAATCAAAATCTTTCCTCCATCACTATATTTAACAAATAAAGTATGCTCATAGGGACACTTTACAAAACCATGTAAATCAAAATATGACTCTATACGGCTATACCAAACTTAGGGTACTTGCTTTAGACCATAAAGAGCCTTTTTGCATCTATAAATATTATGTTTTTATTCTTTTTTAACAAATTCAGATGGTTGCTTAACATATACTTTTTCTTTCAAACTTTCATGCAAAAAAAATATATTTAATATCTAATTAATAAACATACCATGAATTTTGAGTAGCAAGAGAGAGGATAAGTCTTATAATTTCTTGCCGAGCCATTAGTGCGAACACCTCATCAATCATAATTAACTTCTTTCTGTTTGAAGTCTTTTGCAACTACTCTTGTTTTATGTTTCTCCATACTGCCATCTCATCAATCATAATTAACTTATTTCTGCTTAAAGTCTTTTGCAACTACTCTTGTTTTATGTTTCTCCATGCTTCCATCTGACTTCAATTTGGTCATGTAGACTCACTTCAAATCAATAGCTTCATGCCTAGGAGAGAGATCAGCCAACTCCCAAATTTCATTCTTCTTAATAGATTTAATCTTCTCAACCATAGCTTTCTGCCACTTCTCATCATGAGTGCCTTCTCATATGTGATAGGATCATCTTCTACAAATAAAGCAAAGTGCATCTGCTCCTCACCTAATCAACAATCTGCTCATGATCTATAACAAAGTCCTTCATCCTTCCTGACTGCCTTCTAACTCTTTGAGAAGTTCTTGGGGCTGATGTGTCTGATGCTACTGATGAAACAGATACTCTAATTGAATTGTCATACTCTCTAACTAGAGACTATGGTACTGATGTACTAGGCTTACTTATTGTACATCTATACTATCCTCCCCTACAACTATTAAATCAATAGCAATGTATTCTCCTGCATTCACATTCTACTTGAAAGCTTTTTCTTCATCAAAAATAACATCTCTACTAATTACAATTTTTTTTAGAAATTAGATTGTAGAGTTTATAAGCCTTAGAATGCTCACTATAATGAATAAATATGCAGGCCTCACCTTTATCATCCAACTTCTTCCTCTTCTCATCTAGCACATGGGCATATGCAACACATTTAAAAACTCTAACACAAGATGCCTCTGGCTTGTAACCAATCCAGGCCTCTTGAGGATTTTTGTGATATAAACTCTTTATAAGACACAAATCAAAATATAAATACTCCAACATATAGCTTTAGCCCAAAACTTTCTAGGCAAAGACTTAGCTTTCAATATGCTTCTCACCATGTTTAAGATAGTTCTGTTCTTTCTTTCTACAGCACTATTTTGCTGTGGATTATATACAACAGTCAACTGGCCTCTAATTTCATAAAAATCACAAAACTGAGAAAACTTATTTGAAGTGAATTCTCCTTCTCTATTAATCCTCTAGATTTTAATAAAATGATCACTTTCTTTCTCAATGAGAGATTTAAAACTTTGAAAAATTGAAAAGACTTCAGACTTCTCTTCAAGAAATAAATCAATGTCTTTCTAATATAATCATCAGTAAAAATAAGAAAATATTTTTTTTTACCAAAAGATGGATCAATTGGCCCACAAATATCTGCATGAACAATCCCAAGTAGCTAATTGGCTCTTTTTGCTTGTCCTCTAGGAAAAGAATCACGATGTTGCTTTTGAAAAATACATTCTTCATACAGCTGATCAGGATGATTGATAAGTGGAAGACCTGTAACCATCTTCTTCTAATACAATAACTTCAAACCATAAAAATTTAAGTGCCTATACCATAGATGCCATAGCCATGACTCATCTTTTACAACAGTGCTAAAACAAGGCAAACTTTGAGGAGAAATCTTCAAAAAAAAATCATATTCTCAGCACACTAGCTACCACCTTCCCGTTGCCATCTTCAATTCTATAGCATTTATTCTTCAAAGATATCTCATAGCCCTTTTCTACTAATTGTCCCAAACTTAACAAGTTGCTTTTGAGCTTAGGAACATAAAAAACATTAGTAATAAAAAGCAAGGCTGCCTCCCTTAGTCTAGATTAGTATCTTTCCAATGCCCTTGATCTCAACAAAAGAATCATTACCAAATGTAACTTTTGAAAAAAAAGATTCATCCAATTCATAAAATAAGGACTTGTTACCTGTTATATGGTTGCTAGCCACTGTCTCAAGATCCCATAAATTTTTAGATTTATCTTATACGATGTTGCAAGTAAGTAATAAATTCTTAGTTCCTTCATGCTTCTCCTTTTCAATATAATTTGCTTATTCTTGTACAGCAGGATTTTAATAACATTCATAACTGAAATTACCAAATTCATTGTAGGTATAACACTGAATTTGAGATTTATTTGTAATCCATCGCCGACATCCACATCCATGACCATAAAATTGGCCTCTGCTTTGACTACGTCCCCCAAGATCACCATAATTCTAATTTTCTTTTTATATGGTATTGTTGTCTGTACCTCTGCCTCCGCTGAAACCTTTGCCACCTCTACCTCTGCTACTATTTCTACCTCTGCTACTATTTCTACCTCTACTATAACCATCACTAGTCTGTGCCTTTGATTGCAAAGCCTGCTCTGTAGAAGTGTTTTTATTAATCCTTTGCTCATGGGCCATCAAAGACCCCATCAACTCATCAACTGACATATCATCTAGATCTTTTGCTTCTTCAATAGAATACACCACATGCTTAAACTTCAATATGAGAGATTGGAGGATCTTTTCAATCACCTTCAAATCTGGCATCTCTTCTCCATTGGATTTCATTTGATTCACTTGGCTCAGGTCTCAAAAATGAAATTTGGGATACTTTCCATTAGATTCATCTTCAAGTTCTCAAACTCTACCCGCAATGCCTATAAGTGGACCTTCTTTATCTTGGTTACTCTTTAATATTTTTTTTCAAGGATTAACCATGCCTCATGGGAGGTCTCTACTGCTACAATCTTCTCAAATATACTTTCATCAACTACCTGATGGATGAAAGCAAATACCTTCTGATCTTTCTTTCTCTTATCTTTTAGATCTGCCTTCTTTAGTGCATGAAGAATGGCTTCTTCTTTCTCTATGGGCTCCTTAAATCCCTTCTCCACTACATCCAAAATCTATTGAAATATGAATAAAACCTTCATCTGAGTCAATGATCATAGTTCTTATTGGTGAATCATGGAATTTATGGTTGGGTCATGCCACTATTCGATCCCGATGTCATCTAGGGTATTCTCCTTTCCCCTCTTCTGCTTCCACAATCTCTACTTCAATTGGATCTAAAATCACTGCCAGATCTTTGGGCTCTGATACCAGATGTGAGAAATAAAAGACAAAAATATTTTCTGAAGAAGATTACAAGAGAAAGAGAAAAAGAGAAGAGTATTACTTTTATCCTCTACTTCAAATTTCTCTAGGAGGAGAGAATAATATTAATTACAACCAACTCTAAACTAAAAATCAACTAACTAACATGACCCACTTAGATAAACATAAAATTTAATTTAATAAAAAAAATTGCTAATAACAATAGTGGCAGAATCCCCCTCACTGAGATGCGATCCACTCCCAGGGTCTGCCTCATGTGCACAATACCTGCCCAAGCTGCTTGAAACTCCACCCCAAAGATAATGATATCCATCAAATGGCTCCTTCTCACTATAATAAGCCTCAAGTCAAGACCTTGGATCACAAAACCAGCACCTCCCCTATTGCCAGAAATGCTACCATCAAAAGTTAATCTTAACAACATCCAAGGGTGGGGCTCCAGGTGATGAATACCCTGTGAGTCGCTCTAAGAGAATAGTGGGGGTCCCAGGTATCCCAAACCATCAAGATCGAGCTAGTAGGTAACTAAATAATCTCTATAGTATGAGTCAGAGCTCTCTCTAGAGTAATGCGGCCAAACTACAATTTGAACTCGAAAACAAGGATGTTCCTGGCCAGCCAAATATGGTATGCGATATAAACCATGATAATACTAATAGACCTAGATGTCTCATCCTGAATACTCCTCCGAAGAGCCTCAAGGAAGAGCTCGACCACTGTCAAAATCCTATCCCATATAATATTTTATAGTGCCCGCCTCATATGATTTTTGTTTGCTTTTGAAAATTCTGTTGTTCTTTTGAGCAAACAAATATATGGTATATTTTTGAGTTAGGGCCTAGCTTAAAGGCCAGTAGCCAATCCTGAGATACATTATTATTATTATTTCCACTAGCTATATTTTATTCTAAGATAAAGTAAGATATATGACTTTTTTGAAATTTTTTTTCTTTTAAATTACTACCTCATAATTATATTGTACTAATAATTTTTTATATTCTATATCATGGCTATGAGAAAGGTCCATGCAGTTGTAGTTGCTCTTCAATAAGAAAATAGTATTTTTTAAAAAATATTAATTTAGAATTTATTTAAATGAATGAATTGAATCTAATTGGATTAATGAATTTGACTGGTACAATAAGTTAGATAGTAGGATTGTAGATGGGACTAAATTTATATTTACAAGTATCCAAAAATAATTTTGGGGCAGCATAGTCTGAATCCTATAGTATATATATGTATATACATACATACATACATACATACATACATACATACATACACATATACATATACATATACATACATATATATATATATATATATATATATATATATATATATATATATATATATATATATATATATATATATATGTATGTATGTATGTATGTATGTATGTATGTATGTATGTATAGTCAGGTTAAAATCAAGTCAACTAGATCTGAACTCAGATCCGATTAGATCAAAACTCTAAAATAAAAATTCTGTATCAATGATCTAAGCCATAAAATATGATCTACTATTTCAAAACTGCTTGTACATAAAAAATTATATAATTTGGAGACCTCTAGCTTATGCATTAAGTTGTCAAAAATTAGACAGTTGATATAAAATTGAATTAAATATAATTTTTAATCACTTGATGCGTAAGTTAGAGATCTTTAAATTATATAATTTTTTAGTGTGTAAGTATTTTTGAGGTAGTAGATTATATCCAATGGTTTGGATTATTAATGTAAGACCTCCATTCTTCAATTTTGATCTGATCAGATTTGGACTCAAATCCTATCGACCTTATCCAAGTCTGCCCCATATATATATATATAGACATACACACACACACATATATATATATGTGTGTGTGTGTGCGTGCGTACAAAAGAAGTCCTGGCCGAAGGCAGCTCCAATGAAAATCCTCCAATGCTCAAGTCAGTCTCAGGCAATAGATGAGAATGAGTGAAGAGAAAATGATGGCATACCTTTGAAGGTCCCCCTGTGGCTCCTTTTATAGATGGAGGCGGTTTAGTTTGTTAAAAAAGTTTATTAGATGGATCATAGCTCGATTATATTTTGAATTGAGATTCGCCAAATTATCTGATTGAGCCTGCCTTATTTATTTTGGCACCAAATTGGGTGTTATAGATATCACCGTGTTCAAGTTGGAGGTTTAAGCAAGATTGGTTGGACATGACTAAAAATGTTGATAAATTGATAAGCCTTGGTTGACTGAAAAAAATATGTTGGAATCATTGAATCCTGTAAAACATCCAAAGATTAGGCTGAAGTATAAAAGCAGCCAAAGTTTGAAGTTATCCATGATTAGATTGAAAGTTAAGCAAAGGACTACTGCTGAAGCCTAAAGGATTGGTTAGTGTATAAGGTTCGGTCAATCTACAATAAGGTTATCCTCTGCTGCTTAACTACCAATATAGTCATGCTGATGACAGGATTGACAATACTCTCTCAACATTACTATACCGATGTTACATCTAAAATAACCTTCCAACATATGTCCTCCTACTTCCGAGTTCGGTCCAAGCAAAGGAAGTATATAAGTTTCTGAGTGGCCAAAGATAATTTCTTACAGCAGCTAGAGTGGCTATCATAATTTCCAAGAAGGAAAAAGTAGTATCATGGGCAATCATGATCGTAGAAGTCAAAAATATCAACAAAATTCAAAAATGGATGACTTATTCCGATTTTGATGACAATCATTAATGGATTGATTGATGCCATCTGTAAACTAATCGAGACTCTAATCAAGACTCACCAAGTGTCAACTTTCAGATGGTTGAAGAGATATGTGATCATAGTCGTCCAATCATCTGCTTATAAAAAAGGGTTTTACTCTTCCTCTCTTTTTTATGCTGCCAGGATTTTGTTGGGGGTTTGCCTTTTCTTCTCTAATCGGTTCTTCCATTTGAGATTTCTTCTAATAATTTCTCAGATTTCTCTGATCCCCGACAGTCATTTTTGGGTTTTATTCTTTCTCATATCACCAAGATCATTCTAGTGGTTCACTCCTCTATCTAGTTAATCTCTCTGCTTGATGTTCTTTCTAATTTTCTCTGAATCTTCTTTGGTCATTGGCGATCATCTATGGGCTATCCATCTCTGTCATTTGCATTGTTGCAGATTGGTGTCTTTTCCTCTCAATTTTTTTCTTTATTAGTCTCTTCTCTGATTACTATTTATACTTTTTAATGACTTGCTCTAGAAGTTACAGGGAGGGGTCTCCTGAGTTGACTCCCTTGCGGGAGCCTCAATCTAGTTCTTGGGTATCATTATTTTTACCTGATGTGACAAGATCTAGTTTGAGTTTGGTTGATTTGAGTCATATTCATGCTTAATATAGGATTCCTAACTCGATAGAATTAGAACTTCCTGAACCCAGTGATAGGATAAGTAATCCTCCTTCAGGAAGGATCAATTTATATGAAAAGGCTTTTAAGGCTAGAGTTAGTTTACCGATTCATCCCTTTATAGTTGAACTTTTTAGCTTCTACAATATCTTCTTGTGTTCAATTATTCCTAACTCTTTTTGCTTTATCATCAGTTTTATCATCCTTTATTTCTTTGTCGGAGTTCAACCTACTATTTCATTATTCCGATCCTTCTATTCTCTTAAGAGAAGTATTGGTGATTGGTGGTATGTGTAACATCCCATCCCTGAATCCGGGTGACGGTGCCATATCCTATCTTTATCTAACGGTTAAGAGGATTTTTCAATCATCATTGAGCTAAACTATACATTAGTTAATATCCTGCTCTTAATTAGGTTGAACCATCCGTTCTTTTTCATCACAAGCATTTTAATTAAATCCTCTTGACTTGCGAGAAACCATAATCTCCACTCATAACTCATCAAATCATATAAACAAACTCAGAGTTTCAATAACAAACCATACTTCATACATACATTCTAGTCATTAAACCATTTTTTTGATACAAACCTTTCTAAAACAAAATATAATATATACAAATAATAGTTTATAATTTAACTAACTCAGCTATACAATACTTCTCAAAATACATCTCTTTTACAAGCCAACATTATCAAAAATACTTTCTCCACTGGAAGTGCTAGTACATAAGCTGATAAAATATATCTCCAAACTCAATTACTTCGTAACTGCAAGTAAAAAAAGTGAGGGGAGAGACTTGGGGAAGCCTTAGTGAGTAAATAATCAATCTAATAATGAAAAATAAAAATGCTTAACTTATAATTCAATATAATAATAACAATCAGAATATAACAACTATTTTTTATACTTCACAAAGCCGAAATATATATATCTCATTGGGTTAAAACATAATACCAAATTACTGAAATGTAAGAACTGCTTTGATTGCTTCATAAAGCCAAAATATATATCCCATCGAGTTAAAATATAATACCATATCACTGAAATATAAGAACTGCTTTATTTGCTTCATAAAGCTAAAATATACTCCACTTGGTTAAAGCAAAATACCAAACCATGCCATACCAATGCATGCTTTCTTCTCTGCTACCATCGACCGAATCTCAGAGCATCCCTTCTAAGATAGTCGATAAGTAGTATGTCATGATGCCATATGATGTAAATGAGCTCCACTGGGTATTCTAATACATTGCCAAGCCCCCCACTGGGTATTCTGATACACTATCAAATTTCTGTCAAGCCCCATTGGGCATTCATAAATGCAGACTATGGAGGTATCAGCTCATGTCAATGCAAATGCTCATGCAATGCAAGAATGCACCCCATAGGTTGATCACTCCTATGGATAATCTTTTTCAAAAATAAAACTAGCTGAAATTCTCCAAAGCTGAATAGTAAAGCCCATAATTTTAATCCCTGCTTTCATGTTTGCAGAAGTATATATATAAGCTAAAGGATACCAAAGTTAATTACTTTTCAAAGTAAGTTATTTCCATAACAAAATATAATAAGAAAAAGACCAAGGTAAGATATGAAAACCCACTCACCTCAATAGGCTACTAGACCACTTTGATACCAAATTTCCTCAAAGCACCCTTCCAACCTCTTTTTCTTTTCTATATTATAAATAAATACTGATTAAAACTCATATCATACAATTCAGGATTAGAACTATACTTACTTTGCTTCTATGATCTTAATTTAATCTTTCAACTATTTCTTTCTACTTACTTTTGCTTGCTTTAGCTTTGGTTTAAATTAATAAACCTCAGCCTAACTCACAAATTTTCAACACTTAATTCTATTTTCCTTCTCATAATTGGTTTTAGATTAAGCTGATCAGATTATCAATCCATTGCTAAGCCATCTAAACCATTTCAATTCATAACTAAATCATCTAAACAATTACAGCATCATAGTATCATAATTCAACTTCAACTTCAATTTTAAACTAAATGGCTTACTTTACTATAACCTAGGATCTGCTATAATACTTAAAAGATCAATTAAACTTGGTTTAAAGTGAAGGAGCCTTACCTTAAGTGATTAAAAATCTGCTGCACAGGCTTTCTTCTTCTATTTCAGCAACTTCCAGCTCTTCTAATCAATCTATAACTAAATCCTCTACCTCTAACCGAAATTCTATTTGAAATTAACTGAGAATAGGACCTTCTCTACCCTTCCTTCTCTTCCTAACTCTCTACTGTGTTAAAGAACTTAGAACAACTACCATAAGAACCAGAGGCTTTTTATTTTGGAAAAAAATAAATTAAGAAAAAGAGTTGCTAGATGTCAATCCAACAAGAATCCACCTAATTCTCCACTTAATAGGTGTTGCTCTGATAAAATTTTCAGCTGTTTCTTTATATAACCAAGTTGCTAAGTCATCCCATCAAAAATTATTTTTAAAAATATCACTTAAAACCTTCTCAGTCCAGAGCTGCTCTCAGAAATTTTCACAAATTGAGACGTCTCAATCTCAGTTGGAGATGTCTCACCTCAACCGAGATCTCTCGATTCAAAATCGAAACATCTCGCTCTTAGAAAAATAGAAACTTGATTTCTGTCAATTGAAACTCGAGTCATCTCATACTCTCTTCACACTTAGCTACTCTCTTCACACTCAGCTTATTTATATTTCTTTTATTAATTTAATATTTAATTTTAAAATATAAATATAAATAAGGAATATCCTCCTATTTGGAGCCAATAAAAATATCACAAAAATCAAATAAGAGTAAGATTCTAAAATTTTGGTTCTAGTTTAAATTTTCTCAAATTCGATACTTTTAAAACATTCTTGCTTCAGAATAAATAGGTTAAAGAGTCTTCATAATTTGTTAAAAATTATTTTGCAACTCATCAATACCTAAGGATCAATTACCATCAATTTTTATTTCAAAATAATTCATATTTTATATATCTCCCCATACAGGTGCTAGCTTTCATACTTAAAAAATTGTCAGGATCCAAAATGACAAATAATCATAATTTATACTCAAATGGCTCAAATATATCATAAATAAATTGTTATGCCACACCTACACAACCATAAATCTTTTAATTTATTATTTGGTTGATCTGGGATGTTACAGTATGTCTCTCCTCCAAAAAGGGCCAAAGCTCTATTGAAGGGGGCTCCTTCTTCAGTTTATAATTAATGGAATGATCAATTTTTTTTTGTATCTGGTCCTTCTATTGATGACTTGAGACTTTCTCATTAGGGTCAGCCGAGAGACTCTATCACATAGGTTCCAAACTTGAAGAGGAAGATCTTAAACATTATGCAATTTTGAAGAAATACAAGAATCCTCCATTGGAGGAGCTGTTATCGGAGCAGGCTCTTTTTAATGCTGGCCTTAGTTCAATCAAACTTAAAGGTGATAATTTTTTTTTCAACTGACTTTTTTTGCTGATTTTGATTATCCTTTTATTTTTACAACCATGATACCAAAAGAGCTAGCTGCACTGAGGAGGGGTGCGGATAAAAGAAAAGCATCTCCACCAACCATCAAGGCCCCCAAGAGGATAAAGACCAAGGAGGAGATCTAAAAGAAGGCATCGGCTTCTAGTCCCAGTCAATTAGGGGTCATTTCTTGTTCTCCAATTCAATCTTCATCTTCGAAACTTGATGCTCCTCCGATCCTCCGTGTTGATTCTATTTCAATAGGGCCCGATTCTTCAGGAGAATTTGTGAAACAAAATCAAGATTCGATTGCAATGGGCGGAAAAGATTTTTTTGATAAGTGGAGGATTGCCCACTATTCTTTCAAAAGGATGCGTTATGATTCCGATTTGCAGAAGGTTGAGAAAGAGAGCATGGCTAAGCAACAGAAATGGCTAATTACTTCTTTGATCCAAGTATGTTGTTCTATCATTTTGTTCTTCTTCTTTTTTTTTCTCTAGATGTAGATAGGTCATTATACTACTACTGTCATTTGCTGAAAAAGAATTGGCTGTGCTGCAAAGTAAATGTGAGATGGTTGAAGCTTCCAATATTAAGGCTAAGGCTGAAGCTACCGAGGCAAAAGTCAAAGCTGCTACAGCCAAATCTAAGGTAGAGGTAGTAGAGGTCGAAGTAATTCATTTGAAAAAAGCACTGGAGGAAGCTGAAGCTTTGAAGGTGAAGGTAGAGGCTAGTTTGAAGAAGAAATGGCAAAAAGCTCGATTCAAGACTATTGATCTTGAAAAGAAGATGGAGGATTAGGTCGCCAAAGCTAGGAAGGAAGCAGTGGTAGCTTTTAAAGCTTTCAAGAAATTTTCTCAGGAGAAGATTAATTTTGGCCAAGAAGCTTATATTGCGGGTCAAGATATCCATCGTCATCGTCAGAGAGTGATGATGCATTTTTCGGAGTTAGACCTGAGCCTATTGGACAGAGAATATGATGAGGGAGAAGGAGCCGAAGGAGATTTGTCTGGTGATAAAGTTGGACTGAAAGTTTAACATCATCTGCTGAGAAGATTCCTATTGAATACTTCTTGAGCCTGCTCCAATAGAGCTTCCGACTGAGGCTATTCCGACGTAATCATAAGAGAATGCAGAGCAACCAACCATAGCTATTCCAGGTCCTTCAGGTCCCTCCTATCTTCTTAATGAGATCAGTGATGTTTGAAGTTATATTTTTCTCTCTTTTTTACATGTAATGAAAACTTTTGTTAATGGAAAGTGTTGGGGATAAATTCGCTTCCGCCGAAGTCCAGTCTGATGCTTAGCCTAATGCGATAGGTAATCATAAAAAGCTTCGATTGAAAATTTTTCCTCCATCTACTGAATCCTGGCTGAACTTCTTTAGCAGTCGAACACCTCCAGCGGCCGAACCCCAGCCGAACTCCTTCAAGCACTCAGACTCCCTCCAGTGGTCGAACCTATTCCGGACTCACTCTACTGATCGAACCCCAGTCGAACTCCTTCAAGCATTCGAACTCCCTCCAGTGGCCAAACCTCTTTCGAACATCTCCTTTAGTCAAATTTTTCAAGGAGCCAAACTTCTTCCGAACTTCTCCTTCAGTTGGATTCCTACAGGAGTCGAACTCCTTCCAGATGTCTTCTTCAGATGGATTCCTCTAGAAGTTGAACTTCTTTCAAACCTCTCCTTCAGTCGAATTCCTCTAGGAGCCAAACTCCTTCTGGACGTCTTCTTTAGATGAATTTCTTCAGGAGCCAAACTACTTCCAGATCTCTCCTTCAGTCGAATTTCTTCAGGAGCTAAACTTCTTCCGAACATCTTCTTCAGTCGGATTTCTACAGGAGCCGAACTTCTTTCGAACCTCTCCTTCAGTCGAATTTCTATAGAAGCCAAACTTCTTTTGGACGTCTCCTTCAGACGAATTTCTCCAGGAGCCAAACTCCTTCCAAACCTCTCCTTCAGTCGAATCCTCAAGAGACCGAACTCATCCTTCAATCGAATTTCTACAGGAGCCAAACTTCTTCCAAACTTCTCCTTTAGTCGAATTTCTACAAAAGCCAAACTTCTTTCGGATCCTTCTTCAATTGGATTTTTATAGGAGCCAAACTCTTTTCGGACTTCTTCTTCAGTCGGATTCCTATAGGAGTCAAACTCTTTCCAGACTTCTTCAGACGGATTCCTATAAACGATCCTACTACTGGATGGTTACGATTATCATTTATCAGAATGATTACGACTATCATTTATCAGGATGGTTATGACTATCATTTATCAGTATGCTATAGATGACCCCACTACCAAACGGTTACAACAGATTCTGTCTATAAAAAGAGATCCTCCAGATACGTTTTTTCTAAGCTCTCTTCTCCTTCCCAAAACTCTATTGAAATCTTGCCTGAGCACTCCATTTTTATTGATCAGAAGATCTGACTTGATCATCGGAAGGTCCTACCGGAGCCACAACCAACGACTCCAAATGGAACTTTATTTCGTAGGTCACCGATGGCGATCTCTTCTTTTCTAACTCCAGCTCGATCTGACGCCAATCAGATTCTGCACCAACAGAATTGATGCTAGAAGGAAGAGCCCAAACCTCCATTTCTGAGGTTTTCTTATTCTTAAAGAAGTGCTCAACAGTAATCTCTCTTTTTTCTCTCTAGAGTTCTTTTCGAAAAAAGAATACCTCTCAGAAAAGCTTCAACCCGACGATCAACGGCCTCTGTAGCTAGATCCCATCTAGATCCATCTATTTCCACCCTAGCTCTGGCAATTCAAGCTCCACCTATAGCCATAGTGGATGTGGAGTAGTTCAACCTGCTAGTCTAGTAGATTCGCAGTCTCATGGAGGCAGTGCAGGCCATACATCGGCAGACTCCGATACTAATTTGACTGGAGCAGACTTTTTCGGAGCCTTATGATTCGATCGGAGGATGGCCGACTCAGGCTAGCCGATCGATAATCTACGAAAAGGAGAAACAGAAGGCGAAGAGCCATTACTCGAACCATGATTCGATCCCAGGGGAAGCTTTGCCTCCGTCCCATCAGAAAACTCTAGAGATCAACGATCATGAAGATCTTCTGAATCAAAGGCTCCAGAAAATGAGTTGATAAATTGAAGAGCTCCGTCATACTTCCTCCTCATACGGTAATAATATTTGTACTGATTCTTCTTTTTCTTAGAGGATTATGCAAGAGCCCATTCCACTGAACTTCAAGCTTTCTTAATTTGAAAGCTACGATGGAACTTCTAATCCGATCAATCACCTGGAGGTCTTTTGGACCATGATGCTACTCCATAGCACACCAGACGCTATCTTATGTCGAGCTTTTCCATCTACCTTGAAGGAAGCAGTAAGAAATCGGTACTTGATATTAAAATCGGATACGATCTTCTCTTTTGATCAGATGAGCCATCAGTTTATGGCTTACTTCATCAGCAGCCGACGTCCGCATCGAGGTTTGGATTTTCTAATGCATATCAACCAAAAGAAGGAAGAATCTATCCAGACTTATGTCATCCGATTTAATGCTGCTGCATTGAAAGTTCGAAATCTGGATCAGTCTATTGCAATGGCCACACTCAAGAGTGGCCTTCAGAAGAATGATTTATTATTCTTTCTGAAGAAGAAGTATCCCAGAAACTTTGCCGATCTGCTAACTCGGACTGAAGGATATGCCCAAATGGGAGGAACCTTCAAATTGAAGAATGAGGAAGCCATAGGAGAGCGACAGATGGGAGAATCTAATAAACCCGCAGCTGATGGAGAGTCGAATGAAGTTTGGCCATGCTCATGAATTTTTCTCGAGCGCAAGCAAGCTCGAACTCCTTCTCGAGCTCGTCATCAAAGAAGCCCCGATAGAAGGGCACAATGAAGTTCTCCCCCCAGAAGGTTTCACAACTATACCCCCCTCAATGTTTCAAAAATGCAAGTATTGATGGAGATCAAGGAGCAACTGTTAAAGTCAGAAAGGATGCGCACTCACCTTGGCAAGTGCAATCCTAACAAATACTGTCTCTACCATTGTGACCATGGCCATGATACCAAAGAATGCATTCAGCTCCAAGATGAGATCGAGAAGCTCATCAGGAGAGGTCGGTTGGATCGATTCCTCAGACATCGGCCTGAAGCAAGAGAATATTGACTGAGGGCACTACCATAGCCTAAATCACGAAGAAGAGAGGAACAACAAGAAGATCGACCATCTTTCGACATCATCAACACTATCTCTGGGGACTTTAGCGAGAAGAGGCCAGCAGATCTGGGGGATCAACAAAAAGATGGAAGGCTGAAGAACCCATAACCTTTACTGAGGAAGATGCACGGGGAGTATAATTTTCGTACAATGATGCGGTTGTAATCTTTTTAAATATAGTGAACTTTGATGTACATCGCGTCCTAGTTGATAATGAAACTTCGGTTGATGTCTTATTTTATGATGCTTTCTCCAAAATATCAAAATCTAATAGTCAGCTTGGACCAATAAACTTCTCCCTAGTAGGCTTCGCTGGTATTGCAGTACCAGTTGAAGGTGTAATGACTCTAGCTGTGACTACCGAACAATATCCAAAATAATTTAGAGCGCAGATAGATTTTCTGATAGTAAAGGTTCCCTCTGCTTACAACATAATTCTCGACCAACCTGATTTAAATGCACTTCAGACGGTGGTGTCCACTTATTATTTGAAGATGAAGTTTTTGATAAGTTATGAGATTGTAGAGGTCAGAGAAAATCAAGCTCTGGCAAGACATTGCTACTCAATTGCCCTACGAAAGGAAGCATAGTCCGACCCTTGTCCTATTGACGGGCTAGATGTCCATGATGACTTTACCGAAGAATGGGATGAGCTCCTAGAAGATCTTGTGACCATCCCTTTGAATGATGGAAACACAAAGCATATGGTGCAAATTGGCTCCAATCTGGAAGATGAAGTTTGGGAGCAGCTCATCACCTTCTTACAAAGGAATGTCAATGTCTTCGCTTGGGTTTCGATGGATATGCCTGAAATTTATGCCGAGGTTATAGAACATCGGCTGGCCATTGACCCCAAGCACTGACTAGTGAAAGAAAGAGTTTGAGGCCATGCACCAGAAAGACAAAAGGTAATAGCAAAAGAAGTTGACAAGCTTCTCAATATCGGATTTATCCGAGAAGTCAGCTATCCGACTTGGATCTCTAACGTGGTCCTAGTCAAGAAAGCCAACAGCAAGTGGAGGATGTGCATCGACTTTAAGAAGCTTAATAAGACCTATCCAAAAGACAGCTATTCTTTATCCAAAATCGATCAACTGGTGGATGCAACTTTAGGCTATGAGCTCCTCACCTTCATGGATGCCTTCTTTGGCTACAATCAAATTCGGATGGCACCGGAGGATAAGGAGAAGATTGCTTTTATTACTAACCATGGTCTTTACTGTTATAGGGTCATGCTTTTCAGGCTTAAAAATGTAGGCGCAACTTATCAATGCTTGATCAATAAAATCTTCAAGAAGTAGATCGACCGCAATATGGAGATTTACGTCGACGACATGTTGGTTAAAAGTCGAAAGACTATCAATCATGTCGCCGACCTTGAAGAGGCTTTCGATGTGCTCAGAAAATACAAGATGAACCTAAATCCAACCAAGTGCACCTTTGGAATAGCCTCAAAAAAAATTTTGGAATTCATGATCTCGAGATGAGGGATCGAGGCCAATTCAGAGAAAATTCAAGCTATCCAGGAGATGACCACTTCGAAGTCCATCAAGAAAGTTCAGCGTCTGATCGAAAAGATGACGTCTTTGAATCATTTTGTCTTTAGATCAGTCGAATGCTGCATACCCTTCTTCCAAATCCTCAGGAAGTTGAAAGATTTTTACTAGACTCAGAAATGCCAAAAGGCATTCGACGAGCTCAAGAACTACCTCGACTTGCCCCCTACTAGCCAAACCCAAATTTGGAGAGAAGTTGTTTCTCTATCTTGCAGTCTTCTCTACGGTACTAGCGACAGTCCTGATCAAAGAAGAGATGAAAGTACAGCGATCAATCTACTACATAAGTCGGATCCTAAGGGATGCCGAGACTAGATATACAAAGTTAGAAAAATTAACTTATGCTCTACTAATTGCAGCAAGAAGACTTCAACCTTACTTCCAGGGATATGCTATGATGCTCCTTACTGATTAGTTGATTAGAGCAATCCTTCATCAAATGGATGCTTCCAAAAGAATTGCAAAATTGGCCATTGAATTAATGAAATTCGACATCAACTACCAACCTCGGCCAGCAATTAAGGCTCAGGCACTAGCTAACTTCATAGTTGAATGCACTATTTTAGATGAAGCCGAGCTTGAACAGAATGGGACCAGCAACCCGTGGTTACAACCGAGCCTTCCTGAAGAAAGTATCGATCTTTTCTAAGGTTTTTGGACCCTTTACATGGATGGTTCGTCCAACTCCATTGGAGCAGGTGCGAGGTTAGTCTTAGTCAACTCCGAGGGAGTCGTCGTCAAGTACGCGCTACGCTTCGAATTCTCTGCAACTAATAATATGACCGAATATGAAGCACTGATTATCGAATTAAAAATAGCAAAAAAATTAAAAGTAGATCGACTTCAAGTCTACAGTAATTTTTAATTAATAGTCGGCCAAGTTAGTGGCAACTATGAAGCACAAAAAGAAAGTATGATGAAATATCTTGAGAAAGTAAAGGATTTGACTCCAAACTTTGGTAGTTTTGTCATTCGATAGATTCTGAGGGCAAAAAATACGAGAGCTGACCTTTTCTCTAAATTGGCTACTTCAACCCCAGCTGAATTATTCAATAAAGTATTTTATAAAACTCTAAAATATCTAAGCTCAAAGGAATCATAGCTTATTATGCAGACGGAGCTCGAGCCGAGCTGTATTAACCCGTTAGTTGCCTATCTCAAAGAGAAAATTCTTTCTCATGATTCAAAAAAAGCTCGAAAATTCAGGAATCAAGCCTTCCGATATGTTTTGTATGAGGACAAGTTGTATAAAAGATCGTATTCGCTACCACTGTTGAGATATCTCCGACCTTCAGAGGTCGACTTCGCATTATGGAAAGTGCACGAAAAAATGTATGGAAGTCATATATGAGCCAGATCCCTATCATAAAAACTACTTCGATGAGGGTACTATTGGTCGATCTTGTACCATGATTTTATGGAATACGTCAAGAAATATGACCACTATCAGAGAAATGCAAATATACAAAGACAGTTGACCTCCGAGCTTACTCCACTAAGCGTCCCTTGGCCATTTGCGCAGTGGAGAATGGATATACTTGGCTCTTTTCCAACGATATCCGAACAATGAAAGTTTCTCCTGATTGCGATCGACTACTTCACCAAATGGATCGAAGTCGAACCACTAGCAAAAATCACTGAGACCAAGATATAAGACTTCGTCTGAAAATCAATCGTCTGTCAATTTGGTCTGCCCCAAACTCTCATAACAGATAATGGATAACAAATCACTGGGATGAGGTTCGCTGAGTTCTGCGAAGATCTAAACATCTTCCATCACTTCACGTCGGTAGCTCACCCACAGGCAAATGGGAAAGCTGAGGTGACTAATCGAACCCTATTGTAAGGCATCAAGATAAGACTCGACAGAGCAAAGGAGGTCTAGATAGACGAACTTTACCATATCCTCTAGGCATACCAAACTACTCAAAGGCTACCGACTAAAAAAACATCATTCGTCTTAGCCTTTGGAATGGAGGCAGTCATCCCAATTGAGTTTAAACTCCCATCAGCGTGGATTGTGGCCTTTAATGAGCAACATAACTCATAGGACCTCAGAATCAACCTCAATCTATTGGAAGAAAAAAGAGTGGAAGCTCAGATTTGGATGGTGGCCTACAGGCGAAAGATGACCCGATATTTTAACTCCAGAGTTAGATGTATAATATTCAAAGTGGGGGACTTAGTACTTTGGTGAGCCACCATCTCTCAGCCTTAGAGCCAGAGGAAGCTCGTCCCAAATTGAAAAGGCCCGTATGAAATAGAGGAGGTCATTCAGTCCGAAACTTATCATCTGAAGAAGCTCGGAGGAACAACACTCCCACGACCTTAAAATTCAGAAAATCTGAGAATGTACTACTAGTAATTTTTCTTCAATAAAACTTCTCTATTTCAATATTATGGTTTCTTGGTGCAAAAATTATGTGATAATAGAAAAGAAGCAATCAATAGTAGCCATGTTAGAAACAGAAGTAGAACCTCATCCTAATATGAGCAAGTCTAAGATCTCATTCATTTTAGACGAGATGAGGGGAGAGGCCCTGACAACGGTCCTTATGCGCTCCTATAGCCCGTTAGGAATAGGAGAAGAATCTCATCCTAACATAAGCAAAGTTCAAGACCTCGTTCATTTTAGACGAGATGAGGGGAGAGGCAATGGCCCTTATGCATCCCTACAGTCCGTTAGAAATAAAGGAGAACCTCATCCTAATATGAGCAAAGTCCAAGGCCTCATTTATTTTAGATGAGATGAGAGGAGAGGCCCTGACAATAGCTCTTATGCGCCCCTATAGCCCGTTAGAAATAGGAGGAGAACCTCATCCTAACTTGAGCAAAGTCAAAGGCCTCGTTCATTTTAGATAAAATGAGGAAAGAGGCCTGACAATGATCCTTATGTGCCCCTATAGCCATTAGAAACATAAGGAGAACCTCGTCCTAACGCGAGCAAAGTCGAAGATCTTGTTTCTTTTAGATGAGGTGAGAAGAGAGGCCCCGACTCGACTAGAGATAAGATCTCTTCCGAGCTTCAACTTCAATAACAACGGAAGATAAGATCTCTTTCAACCTCGGCAAGAGATAAGATCTCCTTCAACCTCGATTGGAGAAAAGATCTTCTCCGAGCTTCAACTTCAACATCAATAGAAGATAAGATCTCCTTCAACCTCGGTTGGAAATAAGATCTTCTCCAAGCTTTAACTTCAACCTCAATGGGTGTAGAGCCCAGAAAAAAACTTCGACAATCATCTTTTTGTACTCCCTTCTTTTGAATTTTGAACTTGAAAGTGGGAGAACTATTGTTAGAGATAAACCCAGCTCCCATCGAAGTTCAATCTGATGCTTAGCCTAATGCGACAAGTATCATGAAAAGCTTCGATTAGGAATTCTCTCTTCAACAGTTGAATCCTAACTGAATTTCTTTAGTAGCCCAACTCTTCCAGCGGTCGAACCTATCCTGGACTCACTCCAGCGGTCGAACCCCAGCTGAACTTCTTCAAGCACCCGGACTCCCTCCAGCAGTCGAACCTATCCCGGACTCACTCCAGCAGTCGAACCCTAGTCGAACTCCTTCAAGCACTCGGACTCCCTTCAGTGGCCGAACCTCTTTCGAACGTCTCCTTCAGTCAGATTTCTAAAGGAGCCGAATTCCTTCTGAACTTCTCCTTCAGTCGAATTCTTACAGGACCTGAACTCCTTTCGGACGTCTCTTTCAGATAGATTTCTCCATGATCCAAACTCCTTCTGAACCTCTTCTTCAGTCAGATTTCTTCAGGAGTCAAACTTCTTTCGGACGTCTCCTTCAGATGGATTTCTTCAGGAGTCGAACTCCTTCTGGACCTCTCCTTCAGTCGAATTTCTTCAGAAGTCGAACTTCTTCTGAACATCTTCTTTAGTCAGATTTCTATAGGAGCCGAACTCCTTCCGAGCCTCTCCTTCAGTCGGATTCCTATAGGAGCTAAACTTCTTTCGGACGTCTTGTTCAGATGAATTCCTCCAGAAGCTGAACTTCTTTTGGATCTCTCCTTCAGTCGAATTTCTCAAGGGATCGAACTTCTTTCGAACTCCTCCTTTGGTCAGATTTCTGCAGGAGCCAAACTCCTTCCGAACTTCTTCTTCAGTCAGATTTCTACAGGAGCCAAACTTCTTCCGAATCTTCTTTCAGTCGGATTCCTATAGGAGCCAAACTCTTTTCGAACTTCTTCTTCAGATGGATTCCCACAAACGATCCCATTACTGGACGGTTATGATTGTCATTTATCAGAACAGTTATGACTATCATTTATCAAAATGGTTACGACTATCATTTATCAGTCTGCTACAGATGACCCCACTATCGGATGGTTATAATAGGTTTCATCTATAAAAAGGGACCCTCTAGATACATTTTTTGTAAGCTCTCTTCTTCTTTCCAAAACTCTACTGAATTCTTGCCTGAGCATGCTATTTCTATTGGCCAGAAGAGCTGACTTGATCATCGAAGGATCCTACCAGAGCTACCACCACCGACTTCGGACGTGACTTTATTTTGCAGGGTCACCAGCGGTGACCTCTTTTTCTCTAACTCTAGCTCGATCCGGCATCAATCAGATTCCACACCAATAGAAAGATATTTACATGTCTTTTGTTTTTGTGCCCTTTAGCTAATCCAATGTGAATGTTGTGATCGCAAGTTTGTTCGATATCATGCTAGGCATTTATCTGAAGCTCTTTCTTTGAAAGATCGACTTATTGAGGTTGAAGAGGATTTGTTCCAAGTCCAAGGGAATGCTATTGAAGCTTAAAAGAAGCTTTGAAAAATGGAGAAGAATTGTGAAGAATCTTCTTTTGAAATAAGAAGTTTGGTCAAACAAATTAAGCATATAGATAAGAAATACGCTACTGGGAAGATTAAGTGGGATAAGGAACACCATAGGTGGGATGAAGAAAGAAGCAATATTTTGGAGTCAATTGCTGATAAAAAATGGGAGTTGACATCAGCACGGCCATAATCAAGGAGAAGTTATGGAAGAAACAAGAAGTGATTGATATATTGAAGAGTAATCGGTGGGGATCTATCGATAAGGTTGATATACTTCGGTGTGATCTCCATTTGGCTAAGGATAAAATCATAGAGTTGAAACATTTGTTGGATTCGAAAAAATCGAGTGCTGATGAAACTCTAGAGAAAAAAATTATGAGAGGCTTAAAAAGAAATAGATACGTTGAGACGTGTTCATTGGAGTTTAGTTGATTAGATTGACACGCTTCGATGTGATCTTCGTTCGGTCGAAGATAAAATTACAGAGCTAAAACAAATGTAGATTCAAAAACAAATATGGCGAGACTCTGGAGGAGAGGATTTTAGCTCGTGATACTGTAGCCAATCTCATGAAAGATCAAGATTAAGAAAATTCTGAATTGCTTCATCTCCGTATAGAATTGGCAAGAAGTAAAGCAATTATGAGGAAAACTGAAGATATACTTAAGCAATTAGAAGATGTTAAGAAAATACTTTGAATTCTTTCATATTAAGTCTACAGCAAGGTCCAGGACGACGAACAGAGTCCAACGAGCCCAAAAACATACCAATCAAAATTCAGATGGCGAAGATATGCATGAAAGAATATGCAATATCGTCGGATGGGACCCATGGACCGGCGTTGGATGAAGCGGGCCGCCAGGCCCGACATGCTGCACAGGCTAGTAGGGCCTTGCACACGGGCATGGCCCAGCACCCTATGCAGCCCTACACAATGCAGGCAAGGCCCAGCACGGGTGTGGCCCAATGCACGCATGAATGTGTGCACAGGCCTACTGCAGACACAGCCCCATGGACACGCACGCTATCCATGCGGCACTCTTTTTATGGGGCGTGGTCTATCGTGGACTAGCACTTGTGGACCCTTAAGAGGTCTATAGGTATTTTATCACGATCTATATGGGTGGAGATGCAGATTTGCATGATCCAGCAGCCATGGAGAGCAGCGATCGTGATCTAATGGCCACGGATGTTTTTAACTTTGGATAGGATTGTGGATTCTGATTTGGGATCGGACTGATGCCTTTAAAAGGCCTAGAACAGTCCATAAACTTTGTGCGGCTTGTCAGTGGCTTAGACAGGACTTAAAAAATGATAAAAAGCAAATCAGAAGGCGCCAGCAGACAGTAAGAGCAGGGGCTTTGGGTAGACAGCTAGGTAGTGGACTGCGGTCATTTTAGGAGGTCTTCAAGAGAAAATTTGTTAAGAATAACTTCTTATTAAGAGGATTATATATATGAGTTGAGAGTGTGTAATCTCCTCTTATATCTTTTTCTTTTTCATAGTAAAATTTTACATGCTTCATGAAGGTGTGTCTTTGGACTGATCCACGTACTTCATTGTGTTCTTCTTTTATTTTCTTCTTTTTCTGCCATAATATTCTGGTATGAGATCCTTAATAAGTGGTATCAGAGTGTGCTGATATTCCAATAAATTGATATTTAAGCTAGATGGTATCAGAGTATAGATTACAGTAATGATAATAGAAATTAAAGAATATGAAGAAGATAAGTGCAATCAAGATGAAGATCAATAGGTTCGATGAGAAAGATAATTTCTTCTTATGGTAAGCAAGAATAAAGTATGTTCTCATCCAACATGGGTTGATCGATACTCTCTTGTATGATGAGATGCTAGCCACCATGGAGGTGAAGGATTGAAAGTGGATCTAGATGCAGACAGTAAGCACGATCTGCTTGTACTTAGTAGATGATGTCATTATTCATATACTTTGCGAGACTTTTCCAATAGCACTATGGTCGAAGCTCAAGGAGTTATACATAGCAAAGTCACTCACCAACATGCTATTTTTTTGGAGACAGTTCTATCAGCTGTGGATGAATGAAGGCTAGAGTGTGTAGGAGCATCTATTCAATTTTTAGAAGATTCTCACTGACCTTCTCAACATTGATAAAAAAATTGAGGAGAAGATCAGGACGTTGGTCTTGTTATCATCGCTTCCATTCTCTTTTGAATCTTTGATAACTACTCTTCTTATAGATAAGAGCACTATCAAGATGAAAGATATGATTTCTTCACTACTCCAGAATGAGGTTCTTAAGCGAAAGAACTAAGTCTCAAGTTCAGATGATAACTCGGCACTAATGATGACTGAAGATAATGGCAGTAAAAGATAGAGCGACAAGAGCTCGCGAGGTGCGTAATTCAAGTCCAAGATAAGAGACCAAAGTAAGATCAGATGCTACCAGTGCGACGAGTTAGGATATCGAGTCAAGAATTATCCACAACTCCAAGATTGGATATATGCTACTATGGCGGTGGCTAGTAGCGATACAAAAGATAGTGGCGATATTTTTCTAGTTATTGATGAGGTATCTACTTCTTTCTCCTAGTGGATTATGGATTTTGCTTATTTCCATCATGTATGTTATAGAGAAAAACCGTTTGACTTCCTAGAGACTAGTAAGGATACTATGTTTCTGTCAGATGGATCTAGCTGTGAGATCAAGGATAGTGGGATGGTTAGCATGAAGCTCCATGATGAAATCGTGAAGAAGTTGGGTGAGGTTCGATACATACCTAGTGTTGGTGCAGAATCTGGTTAACGTCGGATCGAGCTGAAATTGGAGAAGAAGAGGTCACCGTGGTGACCTGCAAAAAAAAGTTTCATTTGGAGTTGGTGGTGGTGTCTCCGACAGGACCCTCTGACGATCAAGTCAGCTCTTCTGGCCAATAGAAATGGAGTGCTCAGGCAAGAATTCAGTAGAGTTTTAGGAAGAAGAAGAGAGCTTAGTGATAACATACCTACAGGAATCATTTTTATAGACAGAGCCTGTTGTAACTATCTGATAGTGGGATCATCTATAGCAGACTGATAAATGACAGTCATAACCATCCTGATAAATGATAATCATAACCATCCGATAGTAGGATCGTCTGTTCGTTAAGATTTAATAGTCGAAGTCCGAAGGAAGCAGGCATTGGTTGGTGAAGAACTTTAACATATATCAATTCTAGAGTAGTTAGAACTCCTAAAAAAAATATGGCTAGAGAAGATCATCTGAAAGAAATACTACTTGAAATCTAAAAGTAATCTACTAAAGAAATTCAGATGAAGTTTGGCTGAATCCGACTGAAAGAGATGTCTGGAAGGAGTTCGGCTCCTATAGAAATCTGACTGAAGGAGAGATTCGAAAGAAGTTTGGCTCCTAGAGAAATCCGACTGAAGGAGAAGTCTGAAAGAAGTTCAGCTCCTATAGAAATCTAACTGAAGGAGGCATCCGAAAGGAGTTCGGCTCCTGTAGAAATCTGATTGAAGGAGACATCCGAAAAGAGTTCAGCTCCTAAAGAAATTCGATTGAAGGAGACGTCTAAAAGGAGTTCGGCTCCTATAGAAATCTAACTGAAGGAGAAGTTTGAAAGAAGTTTAGCTCCTATAGAAATTCGACTGAAGAAGAGGTTCGAAAGAAGTTTAGCTCCTGAAGGAATCCAACTGAAGGAGACGTCCGAAAGGAGTTCGGCTCCTGTAGAATCTGATTGAAGGAGAAGTCTGAAAGAAGTTTGGCTCCTATAGAAATTTGACTAAAGAAGACGTTCGGAAGGAGTTTGGCTTCTATAGAAATCTGACTAAAAAAAATGTTCGGAAGGAGTTTGGCTTCCATAGAAATCCGACTGAAGAAGAGGTTTAGATGGGGTTCGACCACTGGAGGGAGTTTGAGTGCTTGAAGGAGTTCGACCACTGGAAGAAGTTTGAAAGAAATTCGGCCGCTGGATGAGTTCGACTACTAAAGAAGTTCAGTTGGGGTTCGACTGTTAGAGAAGTTTGATTACTAAAGAAGTTCGATCGGGGTTCGACTGCTGAAGGAAGAATTTTCAATCGAAGCTCTTCCATGATTATCAGTCGCATTAGCCTAAGCATCAGACTGAACTTCGATGGGAGTGAGGTTTATCTCCAACAATAGTCCCTCCACTTCGGAGCTCGAAATCCAAAAGAAGAAAGTATAAAAAAGATGACTATCGAAGTTTTTTTTTGGGTCCTGCATCCATTCAGGTTGAAGCTCAGGAAAGATCTTATCTCCAGCCGAGGTTGAAGGAGATCTTATCTCCTATTGACATTGAAGTTGATGATCAAAGGAGATCTTATCTTCAGTCGAGGTTGAAGGAGACCTTATCTCCTATTGACGTTGAAGTTGAAGCTTGAGGGAGATCTTATCTTCAGTTGAGATTAAAGAAGATCTTATCTCCTATTGAAAGATTCGAGCTCGAGAGAGATCTTATCTCCAGCTGAGGTTGAAGGAGATCTTATCTCCTGTTGAGATTAAAGTTGAAGCTCGAGGAAGATCTTATCTCCAGTCGAGGTTGAAGGAGATCTTATTTCTTGTTGAGATTGAAGTTGAAGCTTGGGGAAGATCTTATCTCTAATCGAGGTTAAAGGAGATCTTATCTCATGTTGAAGGATTGGAGCTTGGGAGAGATCTTATCTCTAGCCGAGGTTAAAAAAGATCTTATCTCCTATTAAAGTTGAAGGAGATCTTGTCGAGGTCTCTCCTCTCACCTCGTCTAAAATGAACGAGGCCTTCAACTTTTCTACGTTAGGATGAGATTCTCCTCCTATTCCTAATGGACTGTAGGAGCACATAAGGACCATTGTCAGGGTCTCTCCTCTCATCTCATCTAAAATGAATGAGGCTTTCGATTTTGCTCATATTAGGATGAGATTCTTCTCCTATTTCTAATGAATTGTAGGGGCACATAAAGGCCGTTGTCATGATCTCTTCCCTCATCTCATCTAAAATGAACGAGACCTTCGATTTTGCTCACGTTAGGATGAGGTTCTCCTCCTGTTTCTAACGGACTGTGGGGACACATAAGGGCCGTTGTCAGGGCCTCTCTCCTCATCTCGTCTAAAATGAATAAGATCTTTAGTTTGTCGAGATTTATATGATCATTTTTTATTGCTTCTTTTCTATCATCACATAATTTTTGCACCAAGAAACAATAATATTAAAATGGAGAAGTTTTATTGAAGAAAAATTACTCGTAGTATATTCTCAGATTTTCTAAATTTTAAAGTATGAGAGCATTATTCTTCCGAGCTCTTTCAAGTGATAAGCTCCGAGATGGACGAACTTCTCTATTTCATACTGGCCTTCCTAATTTAGAGCAAGCTTTTCCTAGCTCTGAGGCTAAGAGATGGCAGCTCGTCAAAGCACTAAGTCCCCCAGAGATAGTATTGATGATGTTGAGAGACGGCCGATCTCCTTGTTGTTCCTCACTCCTTGATGGTTCTGGCTGTAGTAGTGCCCTCAGTCGATCTTCTCTTGCTTTAGACCGATATCTATGAAGCATTGAGGGGGGCGCAGTTGTGAAATCTTCTAGGAAAAAACTTCGTGCCCTTCTATCAGGACTTCTTTGACGGCGAGCTCGAGGAGTTCAGGCTTGCTTGCGCTCGAAGGAAGTCCGTGAGCACGATCGAACTTCATTCAGCCCTCAATCAACTGTGGGTTTATTAGATTCGCTCGCCTGCCGCTCTCCTACGGCTTTCTCATCCTTCAATTTGAAGGTTTCTTCCGCTCGAACATATCTTTCAGTCTAAGCTAGTAGATCGACAAAGTTCTTGGGATACTTTTTCTCCAGGAAGAATAACAAATCATTCTTCTGAAGGCCATCCTTGAGTGCGGCCATTGTAATAGATTGGTCCATATTTTGGACCTCTAATATAGTAATATTAAATCGAGTAATATAAGCTCAGATCGATTCCTCCTCCTTCTGCTTGATATTCATTAAGAAATCCAAACTTCGATGCAAACATCGGCTGCTGACGAAGTGAGCTGCAAACCGATGGCTCATCTGATCAAAGAAGAAGATCATACCCGACTTCAACGTCGAGTATCAGTTTCTTGCTATTTTCTTTAAGGTAGATGGAAAAGCTCGGCATAAGATGGTGTCTGATGCACCATGGAGCAGCATCATGGTTCAGAAGGCCTCCAGGTAATCGATCAAATCAGAAATTCTATTATAGCTTTCAAATTGGGGGAGCTTGAAGTTCGGCAGAATGGACTCTTGCATAATTCGGAGAGAGAAAGGGGGATCAGTACAGACTTCATCATGGCAAGCCGGGGTGACGTGGTGGAGTTTCTCAATTTGCCAATCCATCTTCCATAGTTTTTGATCGAGGACATCATCTCGATCACAGATCTTGGAAGGCTTCCTACTATAGATGGGGAAGGTCTCTTCCGAAGAAGAATCACGATCCGAACAAAGATCCTCTGCTCTCAATTTCTCCTTTTCAAAGGCGATGGGTATGCTAATCCAAGTGCTCTTTCTTGGGATTGGTTTCTGACATTTCGATGGTGAATTTTCTGATAGAATTACCATCGAGAGCTGTCGCATTGTCTGCACAATCTCGATGAAGTCCTGAACCCGCTATATCAGTAGATTAAACTACTCCAGATCTACCATGACCACCAGTGGAGGAGGAGGTTGAAGCATCGATGCTGGAGCCAAAACGGGCGGGTCTGACTTGGATCTGACAGCAGAAGCGGTAGATCTCAGGATAGTCATCTTTTTTAGAAGCATTTCTTGAGATTGAGAAAGAGTACGGAGATGGATCTTGAAGAAGAAGATCCATAGGATCGGCTGAGCACTTCTTTAAGAACAAGGATACCTCAAAAATACAGATCTCTTCCTGTAGCGTTAATCCTATTAGTATAGAATCTGATTGACGTCAGATCATGCTAAAGTTGGAGAAGAAGAGGTCGCCATCGGTGATCTACAAAATAAAGTTTCATCCGGAGTCGGTGGTGGTGGCTCCGATAGGATCCTCCGATGATCAAATTAGCTCTTCTGATCAATAGAAATGGAGTGCTCAGACAAGAATTTAGCAGAATTTTGGGAAGAAGAAGAGAGCTTAGCAAAAATATATCTGAAGGATCTCTTTTTATAGATAGAGCCTGTTGTAATCGTTCAGTAGTGGGGTCACCTATAGCAGACGGATAAATAACAGTTATAACCATCCTGATAAAGGACAGTCGTAACCATCCGATAGTGGGATCGCCTATTCATTAAGATTTAATAGTCGAAGTCTAGAGAAAGCAGGCATTGGTTGGTGAAGAACTTTGACATATATCAATTCTAGAGAAGTTTGAACTCCTAAAGAAAATACGGCTAGAGAGGATCATCTAGAAGGAATACTACTTGAAATCTGAAAGTAATCCACTGAAGGAATCTAGATGAAGTTTGGCTGAATCTGATTGAAGAAAACATTCGGAAGGAGTTCGACTCCTATAGAAATTTGACTGAAGGAGAGGTTCAGAAGGAGTTTGGCTCCTATAGAAATTTGACAGAAGGAGGCATCCGAAAGAAGTTCGACTTCTATAGAAATTCGACTAAAGAAGATGTCCAAAGGATTTTGGCTCCTGTAGAAATTCAACTGAAGGAGAGATTCGAAAAGAGTTCGACTCCTGGAGGAATCCAACTGAAGAAGACGTCCGGAAGGAGTTTAGCTTCTATAGAAATTCGACTGAAGGAGAAGCCCGAAAGGAGTTTGGCTCCTATAGAAATTTGACTGAAGAAGACGTCCGAAAGGAGTTTGACTCTCATAGAAATCTGATTGAAGGAGAGGTCTGGGAGGGGTTCGACCGCTGAAGAAAGTTTGAGTGCTTGAAGGAGTTTGACTGGGGTTTGATCGCTGGAGGGAGTCCGAAAGGAGTTTAGCTGCTGGATGAGTTTGGCTGCTAAAAAAGTTCGATCGGAGTTCGGCTGCTGCAGGAGTTCGGCTACTAAAGGAGTTCGATCGGGGTTCGACTGTTGGAGGAAGAATTTTCAATCGAAGCTCTTTCATGATTATCAGTCGTATTAGGATAAGCATCAGACTAGACTTCGGCGAGAGGGAGGTTTATCCCAAACACCCAGCTTTAAGAAGAATCTAGTCTCACTGAGCAGACTGAATTCGATCGGCTTCAGATGAAAAACTAATTGAGAAATTTTAAAGATTATATGCTGTAATAGAGTGGTATTAAAAGAAAGAAAATATGGAGAACACTATCTCATGATAGGAAATCCAGTGCGAGATGGAGCTCTAGGTCAAGATGGATCGAAAATAGGATGGAAGACTCGAAAGGACATCATGTGATGTCGTAAGATAAAGTTTCTATTACCATAGAAAGCTACCCCGAGCAGATCTCATATCAAAAGAATCACAGCAATCGATGGAGGTGGGATCGAACAGTCTGGCTCGACTTTTATATTTGCTCATCCATGATCAGCAGACGATTACCCCAGGGCATGGGGGTGCTAGATGAATTCTTGGATAGGTGAAGACTAAATATCAAGTTGAGATGAAGATTATTGAGAAAAATACCTCGAATTCTCTCATATGAAGTTCACAACGAGGTTCAGAACAACGAATGAAGTCCAACGAGCCTAAGAATATCTCAATTGGAGTCTAGATGGCGAAGATACATACGAAGAATATGCAATATCATTTGATGAGACCCACGAACCAACATCGGACAAAGAAGGCTAGCGGGCTGCCAAGCTCAGCGCGCTGTGTGGGCCAGTCCTGCCTTGTGCATGGGCACGCGAGCATGGCCCTGCATAATGCAGGTGAGGCCCACCGCAGGCGCAACCCAGTGCACGCGGGCCTACCGCGATGTAGCCCCGTGGGCACGCATGCTATCCATGCGGTGCTCTTTTTTTGAGATGTGGTCTACCATGGACTAGTGCCTGTAGATCCTTAAAAGGTTTATAGGTATTTTATCATGATCTACATGGGCGGAGATGCGGATTTGCACGATCCAGCAGCCATAGAGGGCAGCAATCGCGATCTAATGGTTGGAGATGTTTTTGACTTTGGGTAGGACTATGGATTTCGATTTAGGATCGATCTGATCCCTTTAAAAGGCCTTGAACAGTCCGTAAGCTCTGTGTGGCTTAGTAGTGGCTTAGACAGGATCTGAAACATGATAGAAAGCAAATCAAAAGATGCCAGTGGACAGTAGGAGCAAGGGCTTCGGGTAGAAGCTAGGTAGTGGACTGCGGTCATTATAGGAGGTCTCCAAGAGAGTTTGTTAAGGATAACTTTTTATTGAGAGGGTTGTATATGTGAGTTGAGAGTAGATAATCTCCTCTTGTATCTCTTTCTTTTTCATAATGAAATTTTGCATGCTCCATGGAGATGAATCTTTGAGCTGATCCACGTACTGGATTGTATTCTTTTTTTATTTTCTTCTTTCTTACTATCGCAATATCCTAGTATGAGATCCTTAACAAGTAGTATCAGAGTGTGCTGATACCCTAACAGAAGATACACTTAAGTAATTGGAGAAAGCTAAAGATGATCTCAAATGAATGAAGAAATTGCTTATTATGAATCAGTGAACTACTGATCTTGAAATAGCAGATATAGTAGCTATGGCAATCAAGACCGGGTTTAGGATGGATGGGCATTTGGTTAGGCGACTATTTTTCGTTGTTGATACTTCTTCGCCTGAAGTTTCTGGTTCTAAACAAGTTGAACCAGATACTACTGCTATAGAATAGTTGAAATTATCGAATGTACATTTAGGTAACTATTGAAATGTCTTGTCCTATTCTGAGATATCTGCTATTGTAACTTTGTTTTGCATTTTAGTTTATGAGATGGACTTTTTAAAATATACATTATGTTTCTTCTAAATCTTGAGCAATTTTTTAATTACCTTAATGGATGAATTTTAAGGATAGGTTCCCAAAATGAATAGCTAAAATTGATGGGCTGAAGTTCCTGTAACTAAGGTCTTCATGGGTATTGACCTACTGAGAAGCATGTTTCACCTTCGAGGGTCCTAAGATGTTATCCCCCACTGTTTAGTCATGAAGGCCTTCAACCTGTGGTGTTGTCTCTTACAATTGTCTTCATGGGCATTGACCTGCTTTTTGGCAGGTTCAGCCCTGGGGGGTCCTAAGAGGTTATCCCCTAGTGCTTAGTTATTTTTTTTGTCGAAGCTTTATATTTGTATAGCTAAGGTCTTCATGGGCGTTAGACTTGTTGAAAAGCAAGTTTGGCCTTTAGGGGTCCTAAGAGGTTATCCTCCAGTGCTTAATTATCATTTATCGAATCTTTGAATTCGTATAGCTAAGGTCTTCATGGGTGCTGACTTGCTAAAAAGCAAGTTTGGCCTTTGAGGGCCCTAAGAGGTTATCCTCCGCTGCTTAGTTATTTCTGTGAAGAAATTAGAAGAAAAATGGTTATGTTAAGAAATTCCAATATTTGATTGTTGTACCTGAAAATCATGTTACTGTCCGACAGTGGACTATTAGTATAAAATTAAGAGAGAGTTCTCCTGCAAGAATAGTCATTTTTATTGATAAACTATTCATTCATTATTGATAATACATATAGAGGTTTTCAGAATTCTAAGGCTTTGATATAGATGTTTCATCCAACCATTGCAAACAATATGTTCCAAGTCTGATGACTTCTTCTACTTGATAAGGGCCTTTCCACTTAGATGCCAACTTTCTATGTTCAATAGGTTATGAAACTTCAGCCCGATGTAGGACTAGATTACCAACTTTGAACTCTTTGCTCTTGACACGAGAGTTGTAGTATCGGACCACTATTTGTTGATAAGCTGCTGTCCATACTTGGGCTTTTTTCTTGAACTTCTTCAGGTAGGTCTAGATTTGGCTGAAGTTGATCACTATTGTTTTGATCATTATAGCTTTCAACTCGATGCACAGGAAGTCTGATTTCTATAGGAATAATAGCTTATGTACCAAAGAAAAGGTTGAATGGTGTCTCTCCTGTAGGGATTCTTTGAGTAGTTCTATAAGCCTAGAGTACGTTGAAGAATTCTTCTACCCTAGCTCTCTTAGCTCAGCCAATCCTAGCTTTCAAACCCTGCAAAATAGTTCTATTAGTTACCTCGACCTCATCATTGGCCTGTGGGTGCCCCACCGAAGTAAAGTGTTGGGAGATGTTGTGGTTTTGACAAAATTTGACAAACTTGGAACTTGAAAATTATTGGCCATTGTTAGTAATCAATGCCCGTGAAAGACTGAATCTACAAATAATAGACTTTCAAACAAAATCCATCATTTTAGCTTCAATAATTTTAGTCAGAGGTTTTGCTTCGATCTATTTGGTGAAGTAATCGATAGCCACAAGTAGAAACTTCCTCTATCTTGATGCTTGCAAAAAAAGATTCAAGATATCCATTCCCAATTATGCAAATGGCCAATAAGTGAAAATTAGAGTTAGCAAAGTAGTTGGTTGATGTTGGATGCTGGCATTTCTTTGACACTGATCACACCATTTGATGAAGTTGGTGGCATCATTTTGTATTTTAAGCTAGTAGTAACCCTATCGGAGTATTTTATATAGGGCTGGAAGTGGGTCGGGCCGGATCGGGTTATACTCCTATCTAAGTTTGGCCCAAAATTATTTTTGGGCTTCGGGCTGGGTTTAGGTCCGAAATTTTCTAAAAGACTTAGGCTCAAGCCCATCCCGAGCTGGCTCAAACTCGATTGGGCCAGCCCACAACCCACACATCTCTTAATTTTTTTTAAAAAAAAATCTAACCCATTCCGATGGCCATCCACGATGACAATGATGCCTGCTGGGTCACCTCCGAGTGCCACAACCATACCAAAGCCGATCGATGGTACTCCCATATCCTCCACGATGCCAAAATCCAGAATGAGGAGGAGGATGAGGCCCCACTGGAGATTGCTGGGGGGGGTTCACGGGGGCTGGGGGAGGGTGAAGAGTGACAAGGGTCAGGATCGGAGATGGGACGACGAGGGGGGGATTCACACAGGGGCTGGACAGGGCCGAGGGCTGGGGGTGGGTTTGCATAGGGGGCTAGGGGAGGGCGGAGAGGGGTTTCGCAAGGGCTAGGACTGGAGAGGGATGGCGAGGGGGGGTTCATGCATCGGATAGGGGGAGGGCCGGGGGTGGGTTTTTGTGGGGGGCTGGGGTAAGGCAGAGGGGCGTTCGTGGGGGGTTAGGATTGGAGAAGGGGTTGAGGAGGGGTGGGTTTTCCGAGGGGAGGGGGGAGTGGGGTGCGTTAGGGTGGTGGGGGTTTTAATCGGGTTGAGAAATGGGCTTGGTTTCGGGCTAAGGCCTGGGCCAGACCAAAGGTAGGCCTGAGCCCAGTTCGAAAGTGAAATAGGTCTTATTTTTTGGCTCGAGCCCGATCTGAATGGTTTTGGGCCGAGCCCAAAGTCCAACTCAAAGCCGGGCCTGGCCGAGCCCACTTCCAGTCCTAATTTATAGGCTAACGATCTGCCGCTCAAATAATTTCTATAAATCCCTTTAATATATGGCTGAGGTTAGAATTTGATATCAAACTTTGGAAGTTCAATAGCCTATTTTGCAAATCTTCCAGAAGTATCAGGCCTATGCAAAACAGTATTAAGCAATTGATCAGTTAGCACTATGATTGGATGTGTATGAAAATAAGGTCGAAGTCTTCAAGTTGGATTACAATGGCAAAGATCAGCTTTTCCAACTTCACATATCTTGTCTTAGTGTCATGAATGACTAATATAGTATATTGGTCTCTAGATTTTATCCTACTCACGAACTAGTACTATACTTATTGCAATTAGAAAAACTGCAAGATATAAATATAGTTCTTCATCAACCTTCTACTTGCTAAGAAGTGGTGCGGATCTGAAATATAGCTAGCTTTAATTCTTCAAAGGCCTGCTGATATTCTTTAATCCATTGAAAGTTTTTTTGTTGCTTTAAAGTTTGGAAGAAAGGAAGATACCTCTTGGCTGACCTAGAGATAAATTTATTTAGTGAAGCTACTTTGCCAGCAAGACATTGTATTTCTTTTATGTTCTTTGGTGGATTCATTTTCAAGATAGCTTGGATTTTCTCTAGATTTGATTCTACTCCATGACTGGATATCATGAAGCCTAAGAACTTTCTTGATGCAACTCCGAAGGCACATTCGCTTAGATTCAATTTCATCCGATATCTTTTTAATGTAATGAAGGTCTCCTCAAGGTCTTCTATGTGGGTTCAGGAAATTCTATTTTTGACAAGCCTGCCATCCATATAAACCTCTATATTGCTACCAATTTGATAAGATCTTGTTCACAAGGCGTTGATAAGTGGTGCTTGCATTTTTAAGAACAAAAGACATTATCCTATAACAAAATAAGTCTCAATCAATAATAAAAGCAGTATTCTCCTCATCTTTGAAAGACATTCAGATTTAGTTATATCATGAGAAGGCATCCATGAAGATAAGGAGTTCATGTCCCAAAGTTGGGTCTACTAGTTGATCGATTTAATATAGTGGATAGCTATCTTTTGGACATGCCTTGTTAAGGTCTATGAAATTAATGCAGACACTCCATTTGCCAATTTTTTTTTACTAGGACCACATTCGTAATCCACTTTAGATAAGCTACCTCTCGAATAAAGCTAGCTTCAAGGAGTTTATCTATTTCTTCAGCAATCATCTTTTAGTGTTCAAGTGCAAAGCTTCTTTTCTTCTGCTTGACTGGTCGATGGTTCGGGTTGATACTTAATTTATGTGTCATTATCTTTAGATCAATGCTAGGCATATTAGCCGAAGTCCAGGCAAACATGTCAGCATTATTCTACAAAAAAGAGATTAGATGTTCTCTGGTTACCTGGTCAAGGTTCGACTCGATAAAAATGGTATGGTCTTTGTTGCCATCTAACAATGGGATTGTTTGTAGGTCTTCTATCGGCTTCCTTCTTTCTTTTGACAAATCATCTCTAACATCTAACCCATCGACTGGATAAGTTTATGATGATTTTACTCCCTAAAGTGCAATAGAATAGTATTGTCTCGTCAAAAATTGATCATTCTTAACTTTGCCAATTCCGAACGTAGTAGGAAACTTTATCTTCAAATAGTAAGTGGATACTTTTGCTTGAAGTGTATTAAGTCCTAGACATCCGAGAATGGCATTGTAGGTAGAAGTAGACTTGTCAATGGGTCAAGTTTGGATCGAAACTTGAATATCCAGATCTGAATCTAATTTTAGTTACTGGTACCAGATCTAGACCCGAATACCTGATGAGTCTGGTCTTGAAGTACCAGACCCGGATCCTAATGGATCTCGGGTATTCGAACCCGATTCCAGGAACCAAAACTAAGAGAGAGAGATTGAGAGGGAGATCGAGAGGGAGGAGATGGTTGCTCGCCGACCGCGAGCAAAGGAGATCGAGAGAGGGAGGAAGGGAGGGAGGGGTCCGGCCTTGCCACCATCGCCAACGAGGAAGATTCAAGAGAGATTGAGAGAGGGAGGGAGGGAGGGAGGGGGTCTTGGGTCCGCCTCATTGGCAAGGGAGAGGAAGAGAGAGGGAGGGAGGGGTCTGACCTTATTGCCATCATTGATGTCGCCGACGAGGGAGATCGAGAGAGGGAGAGAGGAGAGAGGGGTCCAGCCTCGTCGTCATCGCCGACGAGGAAGATCGAAAGAGGAAGAGAGAGGATGGGAGGGGTTCAGCCTCGCTGCCATCATTGACAAGGAAGATCCAAGGAAGATCGAGAGAGGGAGAGAGAGAGGAAGGGGGTCCCAGGTCCAACCTCGCTGGCGAGGAAGATCGAGAGAGGGAGGAAGGGGTCCAACCTCGCCGTCATCGCCGACGAGGGGGATTCGAGGGAAATCAAGAGAGGGAGGGAGCCGGCGAGGAAGATTGGGCATGGTCCGTCGGAAGATCGAAGGGGGTGCGGGAGAGATCAAGGTCCAGCCATGGTCCACCGACGAGGAGATCTCACGATCGAGAGGGAGAGGCGGGGAGGATGGGAGGGAGAGGTGTTGTCGGGAGACACAGAAAGAGAGGGAGACAGAGGAAGAGAGGGGTTTAAGAGTTTTGAACTCAAAATATTTTTTAATATTTTTATATATAATATTATTATATTATATTATATATATAATTTGGGTCTTGGATCTATTGGGTCTAGATACTAAATATCTAGATCCTATCCATTTATATCATGATTTATCGGATCTAGATCTGAGTTCGAATAAATGGGTCCAATACAAGTACCAGATCCAAATCCATCAGATAAATATCCATGGATCTTGGGTCTAGATCCGACCCATTGATAGCCCTAGGTAGAAGGAGCCTGAACCACCAGAAAATTGATTTGAGCCTTCGATTTTTGAGAGGAATGACTAGCTATTATAGTTAGAGTGATAACTCCTTCGACTAGTACTAAGTCTCCAACGAACCTCACTAGTGGAAAGTCTATTTGCCCAAGTTGTTCCAATGGTATATTCATTTATGAAAAAGCATCGTAAAATAAGATGTTAGCCAAACTTCCATTATCAATAAGAATGTGGCATATATTATAATTTTCAATATTCAAAGTTACAACTATCGTATCATTATATAGGAACTGAACCCCTTCGGCATCTCTATCAGTAAAGATGATGGGTTCTTCAATTCTTCGCTTCTTGGATGATTCAGCCAACTCCCTTTCTTGACTTTCTTTGATTATTGCATTTATTATCCCCACAGGAGATGGATTTGCAGATGGTTCTCTTTATTATTGCTCTGGTGGGTGAGAGGATCTTCATCGCTCCCTGGCCGATCTTGCTACTACCTGATAAACCGATCCAGCCGACTATGCCTAATAAGATCTTCAATTTTATTATGAAGTTGGATATATTCTTCAATTTTATGGCCATAATCACGATGGTAAAAGCAGTACTTATTTGAATTTTGCTGCATTGGATAAGATCGTAGCTTTCTTGCTGGAGGCAGCTTATCCTTGATTACCATCATTACTTGAGTTCTAGGGATGGTTAACGGAGTGTAGTTGTTGAACTTATGGAAAGGCGATGTATAGAGCTCTTTCCAGAAACTCTTCAACTCCTAATTTTTAGGGGGAGTTTGGGATCTTTGGCACTTTGGTGGGGAGCAAGAAAGTTGCAAATTCTTCATTAAAGACTTTGTTTCCTTCTTCCTTTCGATAGTTATCTCAGTCAAGGATTTACCCTCAAAAGCTTCATCTGTCCTTGCATATCTCTCCGCTCAGTCAACATATCTGCAAAATTGTGAGGGTATTTCTTCTCTAAGGAATATCAAAGAGCATTCTTCATAAGACTGCTTTTTAGGACAGTCATGGCAATCGATTAATCAAGGTCATGAACCTTTAAGATAGCTACATTAAAATGACCAAGGTAAGATCAGAGAGACTCCCCTTCTTTTTCCTTAATATTGCTCAGAGAATCTGAGCCTTTCCACTACCTTCTACTACTAGCAAATGATTGATAAATATACTACTTATTTGATTAAAAGAATGAATCATCCATGACTTCAAGCTTGAAAACCAATGTCAGGCAGTCTCTTTCAAAGTGGCGGGGAAGGCTCATCATAGTATAGCATCAGAAGTTCCATGAAGCAGCATCAAAGAATTGAAGCTTTCCAAGTGATCTATGAGATTTAAAGTCTCGTCATAACTTTCCAATAGTGATAGTTTAAAATTGCTGGGGAGTGGCTCCTGCATAATCAGGATATTAAATGATGGGTTAGGATTAAATCCTTCATCCTACACAGAAGTTCGATTACAGAGCGCTTCAATCTGCTCGTTCATCTCTCGTTGATGGCTGATATTTGCATCTTAATCATTACAATCCTCCGAATGTTGAGGGAAGAATCGAGAGTTGGGGGTGGAACCTTGCCAGGAGCAAGGATTGAGAGAGTGCCGCCTTCTTTCTGAGCTGCTAGGGTGATAATAATAGCTCTGTTTCTCCAAAATTTTGCGAGGAAATCTATGGTTGTTCTTTTGATGGTGGAGCGGGTTGTTGTGAGGTGCTATTGGGTTTGGTTCCACCATAGGAACAACATCGACGAGTTGCGCTACCACCGACGGTATAGGTGCAATGTTCATCTGATGGACTCCCATCATGGCTGCTTGTGCAGTGGTGATATATTGCATGGTCTGAAAGGTAGTGGTCAGATTCTGGACCTACTGGAATAGTAAATGAAATTACTCCATGCTGATGGTTGCTGGTTGTTGTTGTGAGACCTCCGATAATGGTGCTGGAGTGGGATGAAGAGATACATTTTCCACCTGTTGCAAAGAGCCAGTGGCCTGAGATTGCCGGGAAGAACTCTTTTGCAAAGTCATTTTTCTTGATCTGCTGCTCCTCAAATTTAGGTTTAGGATCCTTCCTCTAGCACCAATCTGTTGATGCTGAGATCTACCTATCGGTTGGAGTAGCTGGAGCGGTGGCACGTCACTCCCGGAGAGATGATCTATCAAAAAAGTCCTGGCTAGAGGCAGCTCCGGCGAAGATCCTTTAATGCTCAAGTCAGTCTCAGGCAACATATGAGAAGGGGTGGAGAGAAGATGATAGCAAACCTTTGGAGGTTCACTTATGGCTGCTTTTATAGATGGAGGCAGTTTAGATTATTAGAAAAGTTTGTTAGATGGATCATAATACAATTGTATTTTGAATCGAGATCCACCAAATTATCTGATTGAGCCTACCTTATTTATTTTGGCCTCAAATTATGTATTGTAGATATTATCATGTTCAAGTTGGAGATTTAAGCAAGATCGATTGGCATGACTAGAAATGTTGATGGATCAATAAACTTTGATTGATTGAAAAAAAATGTTGGAACCATTGAATCTTATAACATGTCCAAAGATTAGACTGTCCGAAGTATAAAAGCTGTTGAAGTTTGAAGTTATTGTGATTAGATTAAAAGTTAAGTAAAAGACTACCGCTAAAGCTAGAAGAATCGGTACAAGACTTAATCGATCTGAAATGAGATTATCCCCCACTGCTTAGCTGTCGATATAGTTATGCTGATGACAAAATTGACGATACTCTCTTAATATTGCTACGCCGATGTTACACTTAAAATAATCTCCCACATATATATATATATATATATATATATATACATATATATATATATATATATATATATATAGATTAATAGACTAAAAAATATTTATGAATAACACGGCAGATAATCTTTGATGGATGAAATAGCGGCCATCCCATCCATATGCCCTCTTGTGTACGTGCACGTGCACCTCACGTGCGCAGTACCGGTGGTGACCAACGGCGTCCGTAAGGATCGAAGTCCAAAGACAGCTGCAGCCGCTGCTTCACCTGCAAACCCTGTCGGCCGACTGTCCTCGGCGCCGACCTTCGCCAAGCCGCCATGATCGGAAGCAATGTCCTGCTTCCGAACCTAAGCGCCTATAAAACCTTAGCCACCTTTAAACCCAAACGAGCTTAAAGACCTTGTCCAGCCCCGAGAGAAGGCTCCTTTCCCCAATATCCAATTCTCGCCGCCATGGATCCATCAATCATGAAGCTCCTCGAAGACGATGTGGTCCTTATCCTATTCCCTCTCTTAGTTCTTTCGTGCTAAATCCTCACTCAATGCGAGCCTATTTGAACTTTTTGCCTCAATTTGAGCTGCCCCAATTTTTGTTCAAGTTGCTGAGTATTTTAACCTAAGATTGCTTGATGTTTGCGAGCAGGACGAGAGCATGCATTCCGGTGCGGATGTGGAGGCATTCACAGCAGCCTTGAATCGGGATATCGGAGGCGATACTGCTGCCATCTCCCAGCCCTCGGAGCCCGATACAGGTAAAATATCCTTCCGTTGTTTCATGCTTCAGTTCACTCTCTTTTTTCTGAAAAAAACTAAAATTTTGATGGCTACTTAAACTACATAGATCATTATGAAATTGTCTCCTTTAAAAAAAAAAGAAAAAGAAAAATCGAAATTTTAGCTTCTTAAATGCCAATTAGCTGGAGGAACAGGTTTAGCGGGAAGTCAGTAAACGGGCTATATGGTGGAAGGAATTGTTATCTCAACTGCTTTTTGCTTTCTTATGAATAACCCTGTATTTTTACAAAAAGGTTTTGCAATATATTTGATGAGGAATGTTCTGAAATGGCGCAAGGCATTGGAGGGGGAATGAAGTTGATAAATGAGGTATAAAATGTTAGCTGTCATAATGGACTTATGAACTTAGAAAGGAACTTATCAGATGCCTAAATATAGTATGGATTTATTGAGGCGAAGGATCTGGAACACAGTGGCTGAAAAGATGATCATAGTATAGGAATTTCTGATATCAATCTGCAAAAATCATAGGGTGTGCAACCAATTATTTTATGTTATGAGCAACCTCTTGGATGCACATTTTGCAAAGTTCTAAAGCAAGCAATTAATTTGCTGTAAATTTGATGGTATTCTTCACAGATTCTTTAAAGCTTTCTAGACTTAGTCTTCTAGAGCCTTCTATGTGGAGCTTAGATTGACACAGATGTAAATCTTCTACTAAGATGTGGATGCCGGCTCGGATTCAATCCCACTTGCATGACATTGGAGGGTTTCATTTCATGGTTGCAGAAATGGCAAGAATAACATTATCTAGTTGGCTTTCAGTGACTTTTTTTTTTTTTTTTTTTTTTTGTGTGTGTGTAGGAGCTTGATTAGAGGTTTTTGAAACTTTAAGGAGTTGCTATCATGGTTGTGAGCTGAGGCAAGGAGTGCCTTGTTTGATTGCCATTTAGTGAAATGTATCTACAATGTAGTTGTTTGTTGCCCATCTTACCAGGGTTGACTGATTTCTCTTCCTCTTCCTGACATGTAGATCATGTGGAAATCATCCTGGTTTCTTCTCTGAACAACAGCTTTACCTTGTTGTAATCTGTACCACCTCAAAGAAAAACCTTCATTCTTTTAATGCAAGACTTCTTGATTAGTGCATCAGACTCATTGTTGTGGTATCTAGAGTGTGCCTGTCTAGCAATGGCTGCATGTGTGATATTATATGTAGGGTACGAGCTAGGATTTTTATCTTGGGACTGTGGCAACTAAATACATTAATGAAAGTTTCCTTATCAAAGAGTTAAAATTTTATTGATGCAAAGTGTTAATAGATATTATAAAATTAAAGTCCTGCTGACATATGGAGGAAAAACGTTATCCTAATACCTCTAGTGGGAACTGTTGCAATGATTATAACATAAAACAGATTACAGTTAATGTCACTAAATAGTTTTCAATTGCACTATTTTTTTTTTAATGAGCTTCTGAGAGACTTTACTATTTTTATTTATCACAAATAAAAAGAAACAAATGCTTAAGGAGAGAACACAATGTACTTGAAGAGATAGCAGACTGATCTGACTAAAGAATGGCTTTTCTTATCCCTTTTTTAACTTTTCCTTTTTTAAACTTTCAAGCTCAGTGCTTAAACATACTTACTATTGATATAGAAAAGGAATAAGGATATTAACATTTAAATAGGCTTGAAATTAAAATGAATGATCAGATATGTCAACAAGGTTTTCTGGATTGCCTACTAATATACATACGATAACAGAATTTCACCAGTTAGAGTTAAATAAAGATGAATATCTTATCACGTCAATAAAAATGACAAAGTTTTTACATCCAAAAAGGGAAATAAGAAAGGGAGAAATCTGAATTCTGTATTTTAGAAAAGTTTTAAAAAAAATCATATGAAGCTTAACTGTCTAACTTTTGGTCCTCTTTAAGAAGGGAATATTCCTGCCTTATAAAATGCCATCATCCCCTATGTCCTCTATCTTTTCCCTGATCAACAGACCTAGTCCCTTCCACCTATGTCTTCCTTGATAAATGGATCTCACTCTTGTCCTTAGCTACCACTAACATTCTCCACACACAAAATCACATGATTGGCTCTCCAATCGAACCTAGTTCCCAATTCTATTTCTAATCCAAGTGCCCTAGCTTCGTATGATTACCTCAAGAAGACCCTGGCATGGGAAACTTCCAGCTAATACAACATACAAAAAATAGAAATGCATAAAATTTCAAAATATGATGACATCAAGAGAAGATTGACTAGTCACTAGTCAGTAGCACATTTTAAGTAGTTGGGAATTCAAGTCTCATCAATTCTGATAAGGTGTTTCTTGACAGGACACTTCAAAAAACTGTGCTAAAAGCTGCCACTTCTAGCTGACATAAACAGGACACTCCATTTGTGAAGTGCCACAGAGTGTTATGTCATGTGTCCAATAAGTGTTGGCACTTTGAAGCTCCAGAAAATTGGAGTATCTGGGTAAAGGTTACACATACTGATGTTCATGGTTCAAAAAATGAAGGAGATGAATGCCATGCTGCTGTAACCTTTTATTTGGTTAATGCATTTTTTCCTATACAATTATATGACACTTTGCAAAAGACAAATCACCCAATCTCTACGGAATTCTGCAGAAAGTGTAATGGGCACTTAATGATAGCCTTCCCAGATCTGGCTTTCATATGAAGGCCTGTATGGTGGTTATGTAGCAAAAAGTTACTCGTACACTTTTACCATGGTAAACATTTTTTTTCTCATCATCAGTTATTACGCACAAATTGACAGCATGGTTTATGTTAAGCTTGACTGGATAACTCTGGCTACTTGTTTATATTGTACAACTATAACGAAAAGTGATATTATTTATTTTTTTATTTTTATTTTTAATCTTCCATAATGCATGTCTGCTTTTTATTTTAATTATTTTATAATACAATTTTCACTCATTATCTGTTTTGACCTTTACATGATATCAGTTGGAGTATCATCCCAAGGGAGCAGTTCTGCATCAAAACAAATACTAGGACAATGGGAAACTTCGATGCAGGAGGACAATCCTGGTCAGCAAATCCAACAAGAGGAGCAACAACATTTGCAGTCCTTAGAGCAGCAGTCATCTCAAACAGAATTGATACGACAAGAATCTGGTGCCAAAGATCATCAAGAGCAACAAGTTAACACCCAACCAGAATATGACCGGTTGCTGTTGCAACAAGAACAGTCTCATTCTGATAACCAGCAGCGGCAGTCAGAACCAAATCCCCTTCAATTTGTTGAAAAAGAGAAGGCCAGCACATCTGAACAAACTAGCGTTCAGGGCCCAAAACATGACATTACTCAGCATACTGGGATCCAGCAGCAGCATACAGTGCAGCGGTTGAATAGTCAACAAGCACCAGCTACTAACCAAGCAAACAGTTTTATGAGGAGGATGAAAGTTAATTCTAGCATACCATTCCACATGTTGATTCCAATCTTACGCCCTCACCTGGATAAAGACAGATCCATGCAGCTTATGTCCATATTTACAAAACTGAGGGTAGGTGTTTCGACATTCATATTCTCGATATTTATTCGCTACTGCTTAGCTGGAGTTATGGTCATTAAGTCAAGACTGAGATTTCAGAACTAGTTTGGCAAGATTTTATATGACCTGCCAAAATCAGGGAATTAGGTCAATGTTGCATCTATGAAACTTCTGAAGGTGCAATAGAAAAAGATGAGAAAATGATGGTGAACTGAATATTTTTGTATAATTTAGGATATTATAAGCACTGTTTAGTGAATAACTTGCAAATTTGCAGCAATACTGAGAACCATTTCCCTCAAGAAAACAGTTATATGAGGGGGATGAAAGTAAATTCTACCACACCATTCCACATGTTGATTCCAATCTTACGCCCTCACCTGGATAAAGATAGATCCATGCAGCTTATGTCCATATTTAGAAAACTGAGGGTGGGTCTTTTGACATTCATATTCTTGATATTTATTCTCTACTGCTTATCTGAAGTCATGGTCATTAAGTCAAGACTGAGGTTTCAAAACTAATTTGGCAAGATTATATATGACCTGCAAAAATCAGGAAGTTGGGTAAATGTGGCATCCATGAAATTTCTGAAGGTGCAATAGAAAAAGATGAGAAAATGATGGTGAACTGAATATATTTGTATAATTTAGGAAATTATATGAATTGTTTGGTGAATAACTTTAAAATTTGCAGCAATACTAAGAACCATTTCCCCTAACCTCCCTGACAAAATCTGGAATTTAACTTTCAGTGAGAGGTATGAGAATTATGTGGACATGCTGTAAGTTAACTGCCTTCCATAAATTGATCTATTCCATGGCTTGACCTGATTTTGCATTGCACTTGTTGTTTTACCTAGACCAATGAAGTCAGCAAAGAAGACTTTTTAAGGGTCATAAGGAATATTGTTGGGGACCAGATGCTTAGGCAGGCAGCTCAGAAAGTTCAAATGCAGGCAAGTTTTATGGAATTTTGGTTGTTTTAATTTTAATAATCTTGGAGTTCATGGCCCTTGATTAGAATGATTCATTGCAGAAGATTTATGATGCCAGCTGATATAGATGCCAAACACTTATTGTTCTGGTATTGAAATACATTTAATTCTTTTTCACAATTTGCTTTTGTTAAAATTTGTTAGCAGCTTCATGCCCAGTCAGGTCGAAATGCACAAACAAATCCAAACCAATACTCCTTACAGGCTCAAGCTTCGCAGATTTCAGCTGGTGGTGCTCAACAGTTCGTTGAGTCACAAGCAGTTCCACCTCTTCATTTAACACCATCATCTCAGAACCAGAAAGGCCCCAGATCTCCTCCACGCCAACCTTATGCTCCTCTTTCAACAGTCCAAATGCAGTCTGATACTTCAAACCTTGCAAGCAATATTCAGAAGTCTCGAGAAATTGAGAACAAGTCAGATGCAAAGGGGTATGTTACCCAGAATTTTCCTGGTAATGTTAATACAATGAATGCAGAAAGAGACATTTCTATGAATTCGCTACAAGCAGTTAACAAGCCGCAGCAACACACACAACTTCCACAGACATCTTTCTCAATGTATGGAAGCACTCAAAGTAATTTTCATGCCCATCCATATCCTAGGCCATCTATCAGTGGTGCAACAACCTCTCTTAAATCACAAACTCAAGATTCACTTACGAGGCAAGCTCCACATACTCAGGGAGTGGTTATGACACAACTGGGGCCAACTCAGCCTGTGAACATGATGAACATGCCTAAATCTGAAGTGCAAAATATTACCAATGAAACTAAGAGACTACAAAGTGGATCCTTGACAAGCCATGCAGCATCGCAACATCACCCAGTGGCGTGGCAATTATCGGCAAACAAAGAGCAGAGGAGCAGTGCTTTGCCGCCAATGCCATACGTGAAACAAGAAGTTGCTGATCAACCATCTGAACCTCCTCACAAGTCTCAATTCACAAGTCCAGGGGGCTCTTCATTTGGTTCAATGCATAGCAACCAAGGAAATCAAAATCTTGAATCATCAAAGGAGGAAACTTTGGAAAAACAGTCATCTAAACTGGGATATTCTACACCTGCAATTATGACAGGAAATAAAGTTCAGGTTTCAAGTCCCATGGCAATCCAAGGGGACCAACCCATGCAGGTTAGCATTTACCATTACTTCCATGTTTAATACAACACTGATCTTCATCCTTCATCTAAACATTTTAATTAGCTGTATCTCTTGAAGTCTTTTGAACTGGAACTCTGAATTTATAGTTGAGAGCATCAAAAAGTCAACATGGAAAACATTGCTTTAGGTCAATGAGATCTTTGTTTATATATATATATATAGGGGTAGACTTGGATATGATCGACCGGATTTGAGCTCAAATCCGGTCAGGTCAAAACTGGACAATGGAGGTCTTACATCAATGATCCAAATAGTTAGATGTGATCTATTACTTTAAAACTGTTTGCACACAAAAAATCATATGATTTGAAGACCCCTAGTCCATGCATCAAGTGATCAAAAAATATATTTAATTCAATTTATTTAGGCTGTCCAATTTTTGACTACTTGATGCATAAGCTAGGGGTTTTCAAATCATGTGATTTTTGGTGTGCAAGCAGTTTTGAGATAGTAGATTACATTCAAAGGCTTGGGTAGGATCCATATTATAGAGTTTTGACCTGATGGGATTTGAGTCCTAATCCGATCGATCTGATTCTAGTTTATATATATATATATATATATATGATACATATTCTCATAATTTGTTCATGGGGTATTTATAAGTAATTGTGAGATGGATGTCTCAGGTTGCCATATTCTTTAAGATGGAGAAAGGAATTTTGCTTGCATATGTGAGCATGCATGTAGTGTAACTTTAGGATTTGCATATTTTCCCATGCCAACAGCAGTCAAAATCTCTGGATCATACATTTTTTGGATGTCATGATACTTTAGTCCCTGACTACATTCATTATAGTCGTAAGTTAATTGTAATGTTTGGTTATATAACAGAGGTGAATAATTGTGCTACATGCAACCAGGGAAACATCTTGTGCCTTGGGATGGCTGCAGTATCTTATTGAGATCATTTTTACCATGATTTCTAATAATAATATTATTACTAAACACCATATTAAAACTTAAGAAGGTCAATTTGGAATAGGATTCAATATTTAACATAGTATCTTGCTATCAGTTAGAATGAGTTTTCACTTCTAGCAACAAAATTCCCTTAAAATTTGTAACTTTTTCTTGAAAAAAAAAAAGGACTTCTCTTATCTGTTGTCAAATGCTTATGACTTTGTAGATATGGCAAAGAGCAACACACTTCATTATGGTCTTTAAAGACCATTAAATTTTACCTGTTTATTCTTTGTTGATTATCCATGTTGGACCCAGAATAATTCAGTCTGGTTTTTGCCGTTTGACTGGTGTTCTGATTCTTCGATTTCAGAAATAGATATTTGTGTGTTTTGAAGTAGTATTAGCATCGTTACCTCTTTAGGTCTGAGTACTACATGCAGGTAAGTGACTCAAGGACATGCCTACCAACCTTATCTAATGAGGGCGAATTATTTTTGAAGGAGAAGAGTTATGCAAATTTTTAGATGTCCTTCCCTTCTTAAACAGAAGGCCGAAGTTGTAGAAGAGCTTTGTGAAACTTGGGATGTTCTTTGCTTCTTCAACTGGAGGACAAAATTATCATTGCATTTTAAATCATGCTAATAATTAATATTTGCAGTTTAATGAAGAGATAAATTTACCTATTGATCACCTTTCTTTTCTATAAATTGGTTTGTTGATTACACTATCTTAATAAGAAATACACTTAGCTTCTTTTTTTTAGTGATAAAAAATGCATTATCATAAGGTATAACAAAAAGAGAAATTACACATCCCCACCCAAGAGGCAGCTCAATTCAAGTGGCATCTTGCTGTTCATCTCGGGCATCGAAACATAACTGTTGAGCCTCTTTCCACAGGTTGCTAGGTAATTTGCAGCCTGATTAGCTTCACTAAAGGTGCACAGACTTACGAGAACCCTCAAAAGAACCTAAAAATCTCTAATTTCATCAATTAGAAATCTCAAGTACTATGAGGTTTGCATGGAATGTTGATTCTGATGAATCTACTTGTTAGATTTACTTGGACCTGTTGAGTCTCGCACCAAGCTTGTAGAATCCATTTGACATGTACTTGTGAGTAGCATGCATGTCAGAGACTTCAACTACTAATCAGCATAAATGTCAGATACTTCAAATACTAATCAAAATTTTTCATTGGAAATAAGATTTAAAAATTGCTGGAGTTTAACCTATGGAATACTTGTGACTGCTTTCTAGAATCAATTCAAGCACCACTTATTTACTACCATATACCTTTTAGTCATAATTATTGGAATATTTTAAATCAATAGCAATACAATAATTTGTTAGAACTTATCAATGAAGGAGCACTTTGTTAATTGTATATAGAAGATAAAACACCTTAACAAATATTATCTTTCAACATTTACAATTCTATAGTATTAAAAAAATAAACTTAATCAACAATTTTACCCTATCTATGCCCAAATTTATTTATTTATTTATTTTTTCTATTGCCAAAGCACTTGCACAGATGTCTGTTCGTAGCTCTAGTTTCCATGTCCATTTAAAACTGTCACCTGCATGGTCTTTAATATCAATAGGTCATCATTCGGCATTTCAAATATCTTGACCTGCTTATACCACCTTAATAAAAACACATCTGAGAGGGATTGCCCACTCTTTAGAAGTATGCATGTGGAATATTGTCCTGAATTTCTGAACTATTGGCTTTTAAATTACTAGAAAAATTTTATCGAACTACTGGTTTTCTAGAAAAAGCTTCAGCTCTTTCTTCTCACCAGCGCAAAACAGCATTTTATTACAATGGCAGTATTCTCATATAATGTGACATTAATTATCCTAGAAATAATAACTTGTAAATTCCTTTGATTACAATATGGAATCAGATGCAATCTCAGATTTCATCTGCAACCCCACCACTTCAGGGTGGACCTGCTACAAGAACTCCCCAAAAGAAACCACCAGCTGGGCAGAAGAAGCCACATGAAGCACTAGGCACTTCCCCGCCCGTGTCCAGGTTAGCCTCATGTCTGTAGTGTGTTTATTTTTTGATTCATACAATATTTTCCATATGTCATGTTTTAGTATAAATGACTTCCACAAATCTTTTAAATTATACCATTAGCAAAAAGCAAAAGACGGCTGGGGCATTTCTTGATCAAAGCATTGAACAACTAAATGATGTTACAGCTGTCAGCGGAGTTAATCTGAGGGTATGAACTTTCTCCCTTGTGTTTCCGTATGGAAAATATGTGCTTTTGATTATTTACTGAGTTCATTGTTAAATATTCATACCTGGAAACTTAATTTCATGTTGGTTCTTTTAGGAAGAGGAAGAGCAACTGTTATCAGCCCCCAAGGAGGAGAGTCGAGCTTCAGAAGCAACTAGAAGAGTTGTACAAGAAGAAGAAGAACGGTTGATTCTGCAGAAGGGTCCTCTTCAGAAAAAGCTAGCAGATATCAGTTACTTCTTTTTCCACCTGAGCCAGATACAACTCCATTTCTTTTAATAAACTTTTATTATTAAGATGTAATGGAGGTTATAGAACATGAAGCAAATGATCAATGGTGCTTGTGGCAGTGTCAAAATGTGGTTTAAAGAGTATAAGCAGTGATGTGGAGCGTTGCCTGTCAATGGTGAGATATTATCTATTAATTTCCTTTTCTTTTGGGTTGGGATCTGATGTCCTAACCTCATTGGTCCTATTTTGCAGTGCGTGGAGGAGCGTTTGCGGGGTTTGATGAGTTACCTAATAAGACTATCGAAACAGGTTAATAACCTAATATTATTTCCCCTTAGTTTTAGCTGTTTGTCATCTTCTGTTTTTTAACTATGTTATAGTTGTAATAGAGGGTTGATATTGAGAAGACAAGACATCGATTCGTCATCACTTCAGATGTTCGACGCCAGATTTTGTTCATGAACAAGAAAGCTAAGGAGGAGTGGGACAAAAAGCAGGCTGAAGAAGCGGAAAAGCTCCGAAAATTAAATGAAGTGAGTAGTTTGAGTGTCTTATTATTCCTGACTGAACTTTGTTCTACATGGCATCATTCTCTTCCTTAGCAGAACATTCCATTAAGTTCATCTAATGTTTATTTGATCCTTCTTTCTCTGTTTCAAGGTTTTCTATTAAATCGTTGTTTTACTTTGAAAGCACAAAGTGTAGGTGTTTTTTCTTCTAGCATTTGCTTTGTTTTGATTTAGTATTGATAGGATAAGATGTACTTAAATATAAGAAATTATGATTGTAAGCCAGTTCAGAATCTTATGTGAACTTCTTATGATTCTGTAATGAAGAAAGTGAGCACCGAAAAATTCTTCAAATAACACCCAATGACATTTGAAGTGGAATAGTTAGCCCTATATGTTCAGCTTACAAAGGACAACAACAGAAGGAACAGAGAGCAAATAGATATGATGATTGAGCTGCTTAAGTTAAAAGAAATAGCCCATGTACACAGGCCAAGAGCATCTGGTACTGGGGGTTGATTAATATATTTATTAACCTCTATGCTATAAGAGATTATGGCCAGTCTCTGTGGCCGATAAATGTGATTATTTATCTATATCGTGGTTGTCTACGTCCACACTCACCATAACATTTTCAGTGAAGACCATTAATCTTGAATGAAAACTTAAAGCATTGGTCTGTGAAAGTTTTGCCATTCCACGCAAAATGAGATTCTTATATCTGAAGCAGGTATCCCTGCACATTTATTTATGCATCTAGGTACTAGTTTTGGTTATGAATGAAATTAACTAGTTTAGGTGTCAAAATATTGCCTTAACTTTTTCCTTCGCTGTGTTTCTTCAATTTTTTGTTTTTCAATGTTATTTGTTGAACAAAATCCGTATGAGCTATCATTTTCATTATCTGCGATCACAGGTGGAGGGGAATGCAGAGGCTGATACTGACAAGGACAAGGATGAAGGGCGTTCAAAGGCCCTTAAGGTATCATTCTTCAAAAATGCTGCTCTTTATTGGGAGAGTTGTCTGTGTCTTTTTTCCACGGCAGAATTTCTCCACTGATGCAGGCCAACAAAGAAGAGGATGATAAGATGAGAACGACGGCTGCAAATGTTGCTGCTCGAGCTGCGGTTGGGGGAGATGATATGCTTTCAAAGTGGCAACTGATGGCTGAGCAAGCTCGGCAGAAACGGGAAGGACTGGATGGAGCCTCTGGTTCCCAACCTGGTAAAAATACCAGTCACAAGGCTTTACCAAGCTCTGGAAGAATTTCTAGAGAACAACAAGAAGCTGAAAAGAAAGGCTCGTCTCCTGCGGCTATATCTGGTAAGTGTAAGACATTCGTTTCCATTACTGTCTTAATAGTTGTAAATGGTAGGTATAGCCTACAGTTCAACTTCGGTGGATTTTTATTTATTTATTTATTTATTTTTTATTTTTAAAAATACTTTTTTTTTCAACTTATTTTCGAGATTACCGTGCATGTAAAAATTGTCACTTGAAGTGATAATTTCATTGCCACATGGACATCTAACATGGCATCAAAATCGCCACATCAAATGGCGAGTTCACAGTTTTGCCCGTCCACCTAGCATCAAGTGGCGATTTCATTGCCACGTAGACATCTGACGTGACATGGTATCAAAATCATCACATGAAATGGCGGGTTCACGGCCTTGCCAGTCCACCCAGTGATTTCATCAGTTTTTTTTTCTTGGATGGAGGGAGGAGGAGCCACAAACGCTGCGGGCGGGGATGGAAGGGTATTGGGGTGGGGGGGGGGGGGGGATTTTTTTTTTTTTTCTCTTTTGGTTAGCAGATGGAGGGGGGCAGACCCGGGGGGGGGGGAGTTTTTTTTTTTTTTTTTTGGTACAGCAGACGGGGGGGGGGGGGGGGGGGGGGGGGGGGGGGGGGGGGGGGGGGGGGGGGGGGGGGGGGGGGGGGGGGGGGGGGGGGGGGTGGGGGGGGGGGGTGGGTTGCATTGGTGATGGGAGTGGGTGGGTTGCATTGTGATGGGAGAGTATGTAGAGGGGCAGGGGTGGTGCAGGGCAAAGGGAAGGAAGTTTTTTTTTTTTTTTTGGCGGATGGAGGGGGAGGGGGGCACAGTTGGTGGTGGTGACCGACGGGAGGAGGGGGACAAGGAAAAAGGGGAGGGACTTTTTTTTTTTCTTTTCTTTTCTTTTCTTTCTTTCTTTTTCTTGTTTTTTGGCTGACGGAGGGGGTGCGGGGGAAGGTGGTGACAATTGGGCTGGGGAAGGGAGGGAGTTTTTTTCTCCTTTAAAAATGCTTAGAAATAAAAAATAAATAAAAAATAAATAAAAAATAAAATAAAATATTTAATTAGATTTTTGAAATAATGATAAAATATTATTTTTAAAAAAATAAATTTAAAAAATATGTGGGTGGGCATTGAGGAGTGGCGACCGTGTGGAGGAGCCATGGGCGGTGTCGGTGGAGGGTCTGGATGTTCGACGCAAAGCCACGAAAGGAGAAAAAATAAATAAAAAATATTTCTAAAATAATAATAAAATATTTTTTAAAAAAAATAATTTTGAAAGATGCATTGGTACATGCGGAGCAGCGGTCGGGTGAAGGAGTCGCGAGTGGTGCCTAAGGGCGGGTATCGGTGTTCGACGCAGATCCATGGAAGAAAAAAATGAAATGAAAAAAAAAATTAAATAATAATAAAAAATATTTTTTAAAAAAATAATTTGAAAAAAAAATGCTTAAGGTCTAGAGAACTCGTCCGGCTCTCGAGTGCACTCGATGGAGTTGGGAGGTGCTTATTTTTTAAATTATTTTTTAAAATAATATATTTTATTTTTTTTATTTTTTTTCTTCCATCTTTTTAAATTATTTTTTAAAATTAATATTTTAATAATAATAATATTATTATTATTATTATTTTGGATTTCTTTCTTCTCTACGCATCCCTACACGTCGGCCATTGCTCCGCGTACCCCCTGACCCCTGCATGCTGGCGGTCCCTCTCCACCCCGCATGACGGAGGGAGGGAGAGTTTTTTTTTTTTTGGTTCAGCAGACAGATGGGAAGAGGGGCGGGGGGAGGGGGGTGGCAGTGGTGATGGGAGGGTATGCAGAGGGGCGGGTGGTGCAGGGTGAAGGGGAGGGAGTTTTTTTTTTGGCAGACGAAGGGGGAGGGGGCTACGGTTGGTAGTGGTGACCGATGGCGGGGCGGGAGGGGGGGACAAGGAAAAGGGGGAGGACTTTTTTTTTTTCCATTTCTTTTCTTTTCTTTTCTTTCTTTTTCTTTTCTTTTGGCTGATGGAGGGGGAGGGGGGTGCAGGGGGCAGTGGTGACAGTTGGGCTGGGGGGAAGAGAGGAAGTTTTTTTTTTCTTTAAAAATGCTTAGAAATAAGAAAAAAATAAAAATAAAAAAATAAATAAATAATAAAATAAAATATTTAATTAGATTTTTGAAATAATGATAAAATATTATTTTTAAAAAAATAAATTTAAAAAATATGTGGGTGGGCATTGACAAGTGGCGACCGTGCGAAGGAGCCATGGGCAGTGCCGATGGAGGGTCTGGATGTTCGACGCAAAGCCACGAAAGAAAAAAAAAGAAAACAAAAAATATTTTTAAAATAATAATAAAATATTTTTTAAAAAAAATAATTTTGAAAGATGCATGGGTACATGCGAAGCAACGGTTGGGTGGAGTCGCGAGTGGTGCCTGAGGGGGGTATCGGTGTTCGACGCAGATCCATGAAAGAAAAAAAATGAAATGAAAAAAAAAAAGATTTCTAAATAATAATAAAAAATAATTTGGAAAAAATGCTTAAGGTCTAAAAATTCATTTGGCTCTCGTGTGCACTTCTCGATGGAGTTGGAAGGTGTTTATTTTTTAAATTATTTTTTAAAATAATATATTTTATTATTTTTAATTTTTCTTTTTCTTTCATCTTTTTAAATTATTTTCTAAAATTAATATTTTATTATTATTATTATTATTTTGAGTTTCTTCTTCTTTACGCACCCCTCGCACATCGGCCATTGCTCCGCACACCCTCCTCGGTCCCCCGCACGCTGGCGGTCCCTCTCTACCCTGCACGACGGAGGGGAGGGGGAGTTTTTTTTTTTTTGGTTCAGCAGACAGATGGGAAGGGGAGGGAGTTTTTATTTTTTAGCGGATGGAGGAGGAGGGGGTACAGTTGGTGGTGGTGACCAACGGCGGGGTCTTGGCGGGGGCGGGATGGGGGGACAGAAAAAGGGGAGGGAGTTTTTTTCTCCTTTAAAAATGCATAAAAAAATAAAAATAAAATAAAATAAATAAAATAACAAAAAATAAAATAAAATATTTAATTAGGTTTGTGAAATAATGATAAAATATTATTTTTAAAAAAATAAAATTGAAAAATATGCGGGTGGGCATTGAGGAGTGGCGACGTGCGGAGGAGCCGTGGGCGGTGCTGGTGGAGGGTTTGGGTGTTCGACGCAAAGTCACAGAGGGAGAAAAAGAAAATAAAAAATATTTTTAAAATAATAATAAAATATTTTTTAAAAAAATAATTTTGAAAAATGTATGGGTACATGCAGAGAAGCAACGATCGGTCGGAGGAGTCGCGAGTGGTGCCTGAGGAGGGGTATCGATGTTCGATGCAGATCCATGGAAGAAAAAGAATGAAATGAAAAAAAAAATTCTAAATAATAATAAAAAATATTTTTTAAAAAATAATTTGGAAAAATATGCTTAAGGTCTAAAGAATTCATCTGGCTCTCGAGTGCACTCCTCGATGGAGTTGGGAGGTGCTTATTTTTTAAAATAATATATTTTATTATTTTTAATTTTTATTTTTCTTTCATCTTTTTAAATTATTTTTTAAAATTAATATTTTATTATTATTATTATTTTGAGTTTCTTCCTTCTTTACGCACCTCCTGCACGTCGGTCATTGCTCCGCGCACCCCTCCGGCCCCCCGCACGCTGGCGGTCCCTCTCTACCCCGTACGACGGAGGGGAGGGGAGTTTTTTTTGGTTCAGCAGACGGATGGGAAGGACTTTTTTTTGGTGGTGGTGACCAACGGTGGGGACTCGACGGGGGCTGGAGGGGGGAGGGACTTTTTTTTTCCCTTTTTTTTTCTTTTTTTTTCTTCTTTTAGCTGACGGAGGGGGAGGGGGAGGGGGTGCGAGGGGCGGTGGTGACAGTTGGGCCGAGGGGGAAGGGAGGGAGTTTTTTTCTCCTTTAAAAATGCATAAAAATAAGAAAAAAAATAAAAAATAAATAAAATAAAAAAATAAAATATTTAATTAGGTTTGTGAAATAATGATAAAATATTATTTTTAAAAAATAAATTTGAAAAATATGCGGGTGGGCATTGAGTGGCGACCGTGCGAAGGAGCCGTGGATGGTGCTGGTGGAGGGTTTGGTTGTTCGGTGCAAAGCCACGGAAGGAGAAAAAGAAAACAAAAAATATTTTTAAAATAATAATAAAATAATTTTTTAAAAAATAATTTTAAAAAATGCATGGGTACTTACGGAGTAGCGGCCGGTTGGAGCCGCGAGTGGTGCCTGAGGGAGGGTATCGATATTTGACGCAGATCCATGGAAGAAAAAGAATGAAATGAGAAAAAAAAGATTTTTAAAATAATAATACAAAATAATTTTTAAAAAGTAATTTGAAAAAAAAATGCTTTAAGTCCAGAGAACTCATCTGGCTCTCGAGCTTACTCCTTGATGGAGTTGGGAGGTGCTTATTTTTTAAATTATTTTTTAAAATAATATATTTTATTATTTTTAATTTTTTTCCCATCTTTTTAAATTATTTTTTAAAATTAATATTTTATTATTATTATTTTGGGTTTCTTCTCTCTATGCACCTCTCACACGTCGACCATTGCTCCGCGCATTCCTCCGGCCCCCCGCACGCTGGCAGTCCCTCTCTATCCCGCATGATTGCGGGTCCTTCGCCCATACAATCTCTCCTTTTGTTGGTGGGTTCTTCGCGCCCACCCCCTCCGGCACCGCCCGCCGCTCCATGAATTATTATTATTATTATATTTTTGTTTCATTCTTCTTCTCCCATGGATCTGCGTCGAATATCCACACCCACCCTCTAGCACCACTTGCGGCTCCACCATCCGACCACTATTCATCCGCATCCATTTATATATTTTTTAAAATTATTTTTTTAAAAAAATATTTTATTATTATTTTTAAAAAAAAATTTTCTTTCCGCGGCCTTGTGTCGAACACTCGGACCCCCTCCGCCCCCCAACCGGCACCGCCCAAGGCTCCTCCGCATGGCCGCTGCTTCTCAATGCCCATCCATATTTTTTTTAAAATTACTTTCTTAAAAATAATATTTTATTATTATTTTAAAAATCTAATTAAATATTTTATTTTATTTTTAAGTATTTTTAAAAAGAAAAAAAAACTTGCTCCTCTCCCCTCAAGTTCAGTAAAATCGTCATTTTATGTGGGCATTTTAATCCAGCCACGTCAGGTGCTTGTGCGGCAACGAAATCGCATGGACGGAATAAGATCTGGACGGCTGTATATTTAAAATTAACTAATAAAAAATAATAAAAAAATAAAATATCCAACTTGGGCTGGGTGGGTGTCATCCATCCTGATAAAAAAGATTGAACCACTGATTTATATTGACTTACTATTTTAATGTCCCAGGGGGCATGAGAAGATTGGGGAGAAGCCCAGTGGCAGTCTCTCATCCAAAAGTGGCACGCACCATTTCTATCAAGGATGTGATTGCAGTCCTTGAGAGGGAGCCTCAGATGTCTAAATCAACTTTGATCTATCGATTATATGAGAGATTATCTGGCGATTCTGCAGCAGAATAGTTTGAATCTGGACAACAACAGGCATGTCGTACTGGTCATGCTAGTTTTGCCTCATTGTTCAGGATGTCTGCCAACTTAAAATGGTGGAATTCAACAGCACCATCCCGAAGATTATATGGTCAGAGATAAGGAACATGCAGCTGTTTGCATTGGAATCCTCCTAGACTGTATATTTAGCTTATGGTTTCTTATAATTGTGTTGTATGCCAATTGTCATAATTGAAGTGTTGTAATATTTGTGGTGCCCATGGATCATGTTGTAATGTTTATTTGTAGATGGTTGTCGTAATTGAGGGAATAGAGTGGGAAACTCCACCCTTGGATGATTTATGTGTTGAAGCTTTCCTTCTATATGTCAAATGCAAGCTTATAGATGAGCTGTCATTCTTATGGATATGATATCTGGTGGAAAGGGTTTATCCTTTTGCCGCCCAGAATTAATAATCTGGCTAGAACATCAATGGTGTGATTGTTGCATTTAGAAAATAAATTGTAACAAGAAGATCGATCAGCCACTCTGCTGCATTGTTTTTGGTGCAGTTTGTTGTTATAATGATTTTCCTGTAATTTAGAGAGGTGAAAGTAGATTGGATGACTTTGTTTTTGTATCCAGATATAGCTGAATATAAATAAAAATTTGAAACATTTAACTAATATCTATATTTATATCTATCGAAGAAAAATAAATATGAATGAATAACTATCTTATTTATATTTAAATATTAAATTTTATTTATAATAATATTTTTATTTTTAAAAAAATATATATATATTCATAGTATGTTATTAAGATTTATCATTTATTTAATAATATATTTGATTCGATGGTTATAAAGTTTAATTATTTAATTTATATCTATATTTATATTTATATTTTTAGTATGTAATTTATATTCATATTTGATTAAAATAAATATAGATATAAAATTTTATATTTAATTAATATTTATATTTTTTAAATAAAATAAATATAGATGTAGATTTATTGATATTTAATTTGTATCTGATCTAATTTTAGCTATGCTAATTCAATTTTGATTTTATTTTAGGCTAACAGGCCTAGTAAGTGATGTGATCAGATCATGTTACACGCTTTGAGGGCAATCCAGGACAAGTTGACGTCAGCAGCTGTACATTGCATCATAAGTGTCTTTAGAAACGTTGTGCGGCTGGAAGCATGAATGGATGAATTTCTTTAGAAACAGAATTCCTCTTATTTCCTTGGAGAGGAAGAACTGAGCTAATTGACATGTATTTATCAAAAAAAAATATTAAAAAAAAAATAAAAAAAAGAAGAAGAAGAAAAGGAGAAAACTACTGCTGCAGGGGGGAGGGGGGGGTGGGATGTGCAAAGATGTGCTCATTTTTTTTTTTTTTTTTTTTAAGATAGAAAAAAGGAGTTTTATTCACAAATATCAAGGTTTATCTTTTTACCGTCCAGAATTAATAATCTGGCTAGAACATCAATGGTGTGATTGTTGCATTAAGAAAATAAATTGTAACAAGAAGATCGATCAGCCAGTCTACATTATTTGGTGTAGTTTGTTGTTGTTGGGGATAAATTCTATTTTTGCCGAAGTTCAGTCTAATGATCAACCTAATACAATCAGCAGTCATGAAAGAACTTCAGCGGATGAGCCTTAGTCGAACTTTTTCAATCGACCAAACTTTTCAACGGCCGAGTCCAGCCAAACTTTTTCAATCGACTGAACTCCCCAGCGACCGAGCCCAGTCGAACTCCTTCAACCGACCAAATTTTTCAGCAGCGGAACCCCAGTCGAACTCCCCCAACGGTCGAATTTCTATCGAACTCTTCAGGAGCCAGACTCCTTTCAGACTTTTTCTTTGATCGAACTTCTCCAGGAGCTGAACTCCTTCCGAACTTCTTCCTCGATCGGATTCCTCCACCGGATTACTTCCGAATAATCCCCACCAGCTGTATTCCCTTCAGGAGTTCAAACTCCTCTAAAATTGATATATGCTAAAGCCCACCAACCAACGTCTGCTTTCTCAGAGCTACGGCTATTAAATCTCGATGAATGATCGCCATCAGTCTACCACAGGCGATGCTATCGGATGGTATAGCGCTACTGGACGGCGATGGCTGTCACCATCAATCTGTTGCAGGTGGCGCTGCAGGCAGCACCTTCCTCCGTGACTGACTCCGTCAGACCTCGAGCGGCCACTATCAGACAACTGCAGCTGTCACTATCAATCCGCTACAAGTTTCACCTATAAAAAGGGATCCTCCATATACGTTTTCTCTGAGCTCTAAGCTCTCTTCTCCTTTCCAAAATTCTGCCGAGCTCTCGCCTGAGCACTTCATTTTTGTTGGTCAGAAGAGCTGACTTGATCATCGAAGGGTCCCACCGAAGCCACCACCACCGACTCCGGATGGAACTTTGTTTTGCAAGTCACCAATGGCGACCTCATCTCTCTCAGCTCCAGCTCGATCTGGCATCAACCAAATTCTACACTAACAGAATTGGCGCTAGAGGAAGGACCTCTATTTCTGAGGTACCCTTATTCTTAAAGAAGTGCTCAGCCAACCCTGCCAACCTTCTCCTCCAAGATTCGTCTCTATCCTCTTATTCAATCCCAAGAAATGCCCCAAAAGAAGGTGAATATCCAAAGATCCACCGCATCTACTGTCAGATCTGAGCTGGATCCATCCACCCCTGCTCCATCACCGATACTTCAACCTCCACCTCCACCGACGGCCATGGTAGATCCGGAGTAGTTTGACCTACTGATGCAGCGGGTTCAAGGCCTCACCGAGATGGTGCAGGCCATGCGGCAGCCTCTGACGGTGACTCCATAAAAAAACTTACCATCGGGATGTCGAAAATCGATCCCAAGGAAGAGCATTTGGGCTGGCATGCTCGTCGCCGCTGAGAAGAAAAAATAGAGAGCTAAGGATCCAAGTTTGGATCATGGTTCTCTTTTAGAAGAGACCTTCCCCATCTATAGTCGAAAGCCCTCCAAAGTCTGCGACCAAGACAACGTCCTCAATTACAAACTGTGAGAGATGGGCCGACGGATTGAGGAGCTCGGCCACGTCGCCCCGGCTCACCTTGACGATGTCCACATTGATCCTCCTTTCTTCCTCCAAATTATGCAAGAGCTCATCCCGCCGAACTTCGAGCTCCCTTAATTTGAAAGCTATAATGAAACTTCTGATCTAGTTGATCATCTAGAGGCCTTCTAGACCATGATGCTACTCCATGATGCACCAGACGCCATATTGTACCGAGCCTTTCCATCTATCTTAAGGGAGCAGTGAGAAATTGGTACTCGACGTTGAAGCCAGGTACGATCTTTTTTTTTTATCAGATGAGCCATCAGTTCGTGGCTCACTTCGTCAGCAGCCGACGTTCGAGCCGAGGTTCGAATTTTCTGATGAATGTCAAGCAGAAGGAGGGAGAATCCATCCGAACTTATGTCGCCCGGTTTAATACTGCAGCATTGGAGGTCCGGGACCTGAACCAGTCTGTTGCGATGGCCGCACTCAAGGATGGCCTTCAGAAGAATGATTTATTATTTTTCTTGGAGAAGAAGTACCCCAGAGACTTTGCCAACCTACTAGTCCGGGCTGAGAGATATGCCTACGTGGAAGAAGCCTTCAAGTTGAAGGATGAAGAAATCGTAGGAGAGCGGTGGACGAACGAGTGTAATAGATCCATCGCCAATGGAGGGCCGAGTGAAGTTCGGCCGCGCTCACAGACTCCCTCCGAGTGCAAGCGAGCCCAAACTCCTCCTCGAGCTCGTTATCAAGGAAGCTCCGATAGAAGAACGCAAAGAAGTCCTCCCTCCGGAAGGTTCCACAACTATGCCCCCTCAATGCTCCTAAAGCTCAAGTTCTAATGGAAATTAAGAACCAGCTACCAAGATCAGAAGAATTATGATCTCCCCCAAACAAGCACGATCGAAGCAAGTACTGCCTCTACCATCGTGACCATGACCATAATACTGAAGAAAGCATTCAGCTCCGAGACAAAATCGAGGAGCTCATCAGGAGAGGTCGGCTGGATCGGTTCCTCAGATGCCAGCCTGAAGCAGGAGAAGATTGACCAAGGGCACTGCCATAGCCAGAACCACCAATGATGGAGGGACAACAAAAAGGTCGACCACCTCCCATATCATCAACACCACGTCTGGAAGGAGCTTGGTACTTCGGTGAGCCATCATCTCCCAGCTTCAAAGCCAAGAGAAGCTTGCTTCAAATTGAGAAGGCCAGTATGAGATAAAAGAGGTTGTCCAGTCCGAAACTTATCGCCTGAAGGAACTCAGAGAAATAACGCTCCCACGATCTTGAAATATAAAAAATTCGGAGATATGCTGCTAGTAACTTTCCTTCAATAAAATTCTTCTATTTCAATAATATTGTTCCTTGGTACAAAAACTATGTGATAATAGGAAAAAAGCAGTCCATAGTGGCTATGTTAGAAATAGGAGGAGAACCTCATCCTAACATAACCGAGTCGAAATCCTTCAACCTCGGCTGTAGGAGATAAGATCTCTCCCAAGCTTTATCTTCAATCTCGGCTGTAGGAGATAAGATCTTCTTCGAGCTTCAAGCTTGGTCAGAGATAAAATCTCTCTCGAGCGTCCAGATCAACCTCGGCTAGAGATAAGATCTCTTTCGGGCGATCGGCCAATCTCGGCTGTAGGAGATAAGATCTCCCCCAAGCTTCAACCTCGACTAGAGATAAGACATAAATCTCTTCCAAGCGACCGGGCCAACCTCGATTGCAAAAGATATGATTCCCTCGAGCTTCAACCTCGGCCAGAGATAAGATCTCTCCCAAGCGACCGAGCAACATCGACTACAGGAGATAAGATCTCCCCCGAGGAGCTCAATCTTTAACCTCGATTGTAAGAGATAGATCTCCCTGAGGAGCTCAACCTTTAACCTCAGCTGCAGGAGATAAGATCTCTCCTGAGGAGCTCATACCTCAATCTCGACTAGAGATAAGATCTCTCCGAGCGACCGAGTCAATCTCGACTAAAGATGAGATCTCTTCCGAGCGATCGAGCCAACCTCGACTGCAGGAGATAAGATCTCCCCTGAGGAGCTCAACCTTTAACCTCGACTGCAGGAGATAAGATCTCTCCTGAGGAGCTCAACCTTTAACCTCGCTGTAAGGAGAAAAGATCTCCCCCAAGCTTCAACCTCGACTGCAGGAGATAAGATCTCTTCCGAGCTTCAAACTCGACTAGAGATGAGATCTCTCCCGAGTGACCGAGTCAACCTTGGCTAGAAATAAGATCTCTCCCGAGCGATCGAAGCCAACCTCAACGCAGGAGATAAAAATCTCTCCCAAGAAGCTCAACCCTAACCCGGTTGCAGAAGATAAGACCTCCCCTGAGGAGCTCAACTTTCAACCTCGACGAGCAGAAATAAGAATCTCTCCTGAGCGATCGAGTCAACCTCGGCTAGAGTATAGATCTCTTCCGAGCGACCGAGCCAACCTCGGCTGCAAGAGATAAGATCTCCCTCGAGGAGCTCAATCTTTAAACTCGGCTGTAGAGATAAGATCTCTCCTGAGGAGCTCAACCTTCAACCTCGACTGCAAAAGAAAAGATCTCCCCTGAGCTTCAACCTCGGCTAGAAATGAGATCTCTTCCGAGCGACCGAGTCAACCTCGACTAGAGATAAGATCTCTTCTGAGCGACCGAGCCAACCTCGACTGTAGGAGATAAGATCTCCTCCGAGGAGCTCAACCTTTAACCTCGACTGTAGGAGATAAGATCTCCTCCGAGGAGCTCAACCTTCAACCTCAGCTGCAGGAAATAAGACCTCCCCGAGAGCTCAATCTTCAACCTCGACTACATGAGATAAGATCTCTTCCGAGCGATCGAGTCAACCTGGCTAGAGAATAATCTCTTCTAAGTGATCGAGCCAACCTCAACTGCAGGAGATAAGACTCCCCCGAGGAGCTCAACCTTCAATCTCGACTATAGGAGATAAGATCTCCCCGAGCTTCAACCTCGGTTGTAGAAGATAAGATCTCCCTCGAGCTTCAACCTCGGCTAGAGATGAGATCTCTCTCGAGCGACCGAGTCAACCTCAGCTAGAGATAAGATCTCTCCTGAGTGACCGAGCCAACCTCGGCTGTAGAAGATAAGATCTCCCCCGAGGAGCTCAACCTTTAACCTCAGCTGCAGGAGATAAGATCTCCTCCAAGGAGCTCAACTTTCAACCTCGACTGCAGGAGAAAAGATCTCTTCCGAGCGACCGAGCCAACATCGGCTGCAGGAGATAAGATCTCTCCCGAGCTTCAACCTCGACTTAGAAAGATAAGATCTCCCCAAGCGCCCGAGTCAACCTCGGCTAGAGATAAGATCTCTCTCGATCGATCGGGCCAACCTTAGCTGTAGGAGATAAGATCTTTTCCGAGCTTCAACCTCAGTTGTAGGAGACAAGATCTTTCCGAGCCTCAACTCCAACTTCAACTTCGACTGGAGATAAGATCTCTCCTGAGCTCCACCTTCAACCTCAGTCAGAGATAAGATCTCTCTCGAGTGCCCGAGTTAACCTTGACTAGAGATAAGATTTCTTCCGAGCGACCGAGCCAACCTCGACTGTAGGAGATAAGATTTTCTCCAAGCTTCAACCTCGGTCAGGGATACGATCTCCCCTGAGCTTCAATATGAACTGACGTAGAGCCCTGAAGAGGACTTCGGTAGTCACCTTTTCTGCACTCTCTTTCTTTGAGTTTCAAACTCGAAAGTGGGGGGGACTATTGTTGGGGATAAACTCTGCTACTGCCAAAGTCCAGTCTGATGATCAGCCTAATGCAACCGACAGTCACGAAAGAGCTTCAACGGACGAGCCTTAGCTAAACTCTTTCAACAGATCAAACTCCCCAATGGTCGAGCCCAACCGAACCCCTTCAACCGACCGAACTCCCTAGCGACTGAGCCCAATCGATCCCCTTCAATTGGTTGAACTTCTCAGTGGTCGAGCTCCAGTCGAACTTCCCCAACGGTCGAATTTCTGTCGAACTCTCTAGGAGCCGGACTCCTCCCAGATTTTTTCTTCGATCGAACTCCTCCAGGAGCTGAACTCCTTCCGAATTTCTTCCTCAGTCGGATTCCTCCAGCGAATTACTCTCGAATAATCTCCACCAGATGTATTCCCTTCAAGAGTTTGAACTCCTCTGAAATTGATATATGTTGAAGTCCACCAACCAACATCTGCTTTTTCAAAGCTATGGCTATTAAATCTCGATAAACGATCACCATCAGTCTGCCACAGGCGACGCTACTGGACGGTATGGTGCTACCGAGCGGCGATGGCTATCACCATTAATCTATTGCAGGCAGTACTGTAGGCGGTCCCTCTCTTCGTGACTGACTCCATCAGACCTCGAGCGGTCCGCTATCAGATAGCTGTAGCTGTCACCATCAACCCGCTACAAGCTCCACCTATAAAAAGGAACCCTCCAGATACGTTTTCTCTAAGCTCTAAGCTTTCTTTTCCTTTCCGAAACTTTGCCGAGCTCTCGTCCGAGTACTCCATTTCTATTGGCCAAAAGAGCTGACTTGATCATCGGAGGGTTTCGCTGGAGCCACCACCACCGACTTCGGATGGAACTTTATTTTGTAGGTCACCGACGGCGACCTCATCTCCCTTAGCTCCAGCTCGATCCGGCATCAACCAAATTCTGCACCAACAGTTGTTATAATGATTTTCCTATAATTTAGAGAGGTGAAAGTAGATTGGATGACATGCATTTGGATTTATTTTTGTATCCAAATATATCTGGATATAAATAAAAATTTGGAACATTCAACTAATATCTATATTCATATTTATCGAAGAAAAATAAATATGAACATGGGTAAATAACTATTTGATTTATATTTAAATATTTAATTTTATTTATAATAATATTTTTAATTTTTTTAAAAAATATATACTCATAGTATGTTATTAAGATTTATCATTTATTTAATAATATATTTGATTTGATGGTTATAAAGTTTAATTATTTGATTTATATCTATATTTACATTCATATTTTTAGTATGTAATTTATATTTATATTTGATTAAAATAAATATAGATATAAAATTTTATATTTCATTAATATTTATATTTTTTAAAATAAAATAAATATAAATATAGATTTATTGATATCTAATTTGTATCTGGTTCAATTTTAGCTATGCTAATTCAATTTTGATTTCATTTTAGGCTAACAGGCCTAGTAAGTGATGTGGTCAGATTACACACTTTGAGGGCCATCCAGGACAAGTTGACATCAGCAGCTGTACATTGCATCATAAGTGTCTTCAGAAGCATTGTGCGACTGGAAGTATGAATGGATGAATGTCTTTAGAAACAGAATTCCTCTTATTTCCTTGGAGAGGAAGAACTGAGCTAATTGACATGTATTTATCAAACAAAAAAAAAAACAAAAAACAAAAAAGAAAAAAAAAAAAAGAAAAAAAAAAGAAAAGAAAAAAAGAGAGAAAACTACAGCTGCGGGGGGAGAGGTGGGATGTGCAAAGATGCGCTCTTTTTTTTTTTTTAAATAAAAAAAGAGGAGTTTTATTCACAAATATAAATAATAGACAACAGGTTACGAACTTATGATAGAACCCCAACACCGACGGCAACCTCGCTGAATAAAAGAGGCTCAGTTCCAAAAATAAAAAGAAAAAAAGAGTAAGAGGAAGAAACATTAATACAAAAAATTTAAGAAATCCAAGAAATATACAAAGAGGGAAAATACAAACAGTAATATTAATAGATGTGCTTAGTTGCTATACATGTTAAAAGACATTAGATGATGTTGCACAAAATGCGAATCCAGACTGAAAGCCTATCCTATCGCAAGATAAGCATTCTCTGTCTGTAATTTTTCATGCCATGATCTTTTGTAATTTTAGCAATAAGGCTTATGGCTTTTCTAGTACAGTCCATAAAATCTTGAGGTCTAAATACATCGTATAACCATGTCAAATAGAAGAAAAAGCCCCAATGATTGGACTCATTTTCTTTCCTCAAACATCTTGATTGCTAACGTAAAGAAGTAAAATGAGTCAATCTCAATTTAAAAAAAAAAAAAACTAAGATAAATTATATTTTTAGTCCCTCAATCAAGTCAGATTTTGTTAAAAAATCCTTAAACTATAAAAATTTAATATCTAGTCTTTGTACTTTTTAAATCATTTTAATGCGGTCCTTTCTCCATATTTCAACTATTTTTTTCACTGAAAATCTCAGTTGATGACAACCAATGTTCACGTGATGAAAAACATCTAAACGAAGATAATGTGGCATTAATAGAGGTGATGAGGCATGTGGATGATTACATGGCATAATTGGTCAAAATTTTTATTTTGCTAATATGGCGTCTGCTATGAAATTTTTTCTAAAAATATTTGATCACCAATTGACATGTCAGCACCTCTAAGTAATGTGACATAATAGATCAAAATTTTTGTTTTGTTGATGTGGCAATTGTGATAACATAGTATCTACTATGATTTTTTTTTAAAAAAGTGTCCAATCACCTAGTGACATGTTAGTACCTATAAGTGACATGGCAAATGAGTGATGACGTGGCGTAATGGATCAAAAGTTTTATTTCATTAATGTGGTATGGGTGATGAAATGGTATCTGCTATGAAATTTTTTCTCAAAGTATCCAAGCACTGAGTGATATGTTAGAACCCATAGATGATGTGGCATATGGGTGATGATATGGTACAATGGATCAAAATTTTATTTCATTGATATGGTATGAGTGATGATGTGGTTGCTATGGATTTTTTTTTGGAAAGTATTTAATTATCGAGTGATATGTCATTATCCATATACTATGTCATCATCTATATGCCACATCATCACCCATATATAATAGCTTATATTTTTCATTCTCTAAATTTTACAAATGTTCTTATATGATCCTTATACTTTAAAAAATTTCTAATTAGGTCCTTTAATTTTTAAGTATGATTTAATTTAACTATTTTGGCATAACGGTAGAGAATGTGATGATTCTAATACGGGACAAGTTATTAGATGCATTTAAAAAGCCAAAAATGGTAGCAATATTCAAAATAGGGAGGCTGGGTCTAGACCTAGAGATAGTCTCAAAATAGATCAAGTTCGAGAATCTGAAGACCGCTATTATGAATATATCAATAACAATGAAAAAGTATGCAGGCTCGGCATTCTCAATTTCATCATTACTAAGCTTGCAGCTGAGTTTCTCCTTGAAAAATAATAAGTTGATAATCATGGACTATACAACTAAGGGACTTAGGCATTTGCTTAAGTTGGAGTAGAATATGATTAGGATCTCAAGCATTGCTTTATAGTTTAAAAAATTCTTAAATTAGATCCCTTGATTTTTAAATATGATTTAATTTAAACTAATATAATTTCGATAGTTAAAATAATATAAAGAGATTATATATATACCAAAAATAAGAAAAGTTATATTGATAATATATTATTATATTGTTGATTCTACTCTATCTTCAATCATACTCTTAACATATCCTTCTTTTCCTCCTATCTTGTATTAGAACATAAATAAATATATATAGAAAAAAAAAATCTATATCATCAGGACTCATATATAATACTCCATCGTACTTATATAATAAGCATAAACATATTTAAGGTAAATATAGAGAGATTGATATGAACTTAAGAAGAATGTAAAGTAAAAGAGGATAAAGAAAAGAGAAAGAAAACAATTTCAACTTTTAGTTCATTTATTCTCTTGGTTTGCCTATGCTATTCTAGTCGGAGTAAATCCTAAGATCCTTAGTTACATAGTCCACGATTATTGACTTTTTTTTTCAAGAAAAAACTTGACAGCAATAATGAGCCTAGCAATGATGAAATTGAGAACATTGAGCCCATATTTTTTATTGTCACCATTATGTTCACAAAGACGGTCTTCAGATCTTTAAACGTGATCTACTTTGAGACCATCTTCGAGATTAGACCCAACCTTCTTGTTTTAAATAATTATGCTATTTTTGGCTTTTTAAACACATCAATAATTTATCTCATATTAGAATCATGATTTCCTTTGCCACCATGCTGAAAAGATTAAATTAAATCACACTTAAAAATCAAAGGAATTAATTAGAATTTTTTTAAAGTATATAGACCATATAAGAATATTTATTGAACTTAAAGGATGAAAAATATAATTTATTGTATATGTATGATAATATAGTATATGGATGCTGATGATCTATAGATGCTGATGCGTTGATTGAATACTTTCGAAAAAAAACTTCACAATAAATGCTATATCATCGAAATAAAATTTTCGATCTATTATGCTATATCTTCACTTATATACCATGTTACCTATGGGTGTTGATGTATCATTCGATGATTAGATATTTTTTTAAAAAAAATTTATACTAGATATCACATCAGCAAAATAAAAATTTTGATCCGTTATGTCATGGTACTTCCGTTAATACCACATTATTTTTGTTTAAATATTTTTCATTATGTAAGCATTGATTATTAGCTAAGACTTTTGGTGGGAGAAAGTGGCTGGCTGGGAATACGAGAAAGGATCATATTAAAATAATTATAGACTAAATATTAAATTTTGATAATTTAGGAATTTTTAAAAAAAAACTTGACTCGGTTTAGGACCAAAAATATGATTTATCCAAAATCATGATAAGCACTCATGCCGAGTTTCCAACACATACTTCCGGTGGAAACACTAAGCATCCATCTGGGCATGCTGATGGACGCTCCAGACCCTGACAATTATTGGTCCTCTTTTCTTTCCGGAATTGGAATCTCCTCACAAAACGGAAGACAACTACCATCACGGCGATCACAGCGAGCCAAGCCCACAAACTCGTGGGGATCCCGTGGGCGCGCCCTATGAGGCGACGCGCCCAGCCGCCCCCTCCCCACTCCTCTCCGCCTCCGCCCTTTTCCACACTGCAATAATTCTCCGATACTGTCGATCGGTAGGAGAAACTCTCTTGCTCGCTCGCTCGCTCTCTTTCTCTCTCTCTCCCCCTCTTGCGTGAAGACCTGAGCGGCGGTCGGGGGAAGGGACCTGGGAGATCTGCCGCGAGATCTCGCCGGGGGGCCGGCGGCGCCGCCATGTCGAAGGCTCGGGTCTACGCCGACGTGAACGTCCACCGCCCCAAGGACTACTGGGACTACGAGTCCCTCACCGTCCAGTGGGGGTAAGATTGGATTTCTGGAATCACCATAGCCCTGGCTTATGGAAAACGATTTTGCTTCATTGATCTGATCCAGTTTTAGCGGTCCGATGTGATCTGAATCATCTGATAGATTGGATTGGACTTGATTCCTCTCCCTGAAGAATTTGTTGCTGAGCTGCCGCCTTGTTTTAATAATCTAAAAACGTCATTCATCGATGTCTAAATGTTATTCGGTCACTATATCTTTTTATTTTTGCCCTTTTTTTGTCTGAATTGATGTGAAAGAAGGCGATAGTGTATGCTGATTAAAGAAATGAATTCTGGACGGAAACTCAAACTGCCAGAGAGGTCTGAAATATACAGAGGGAGAGTTGCTTTCTAGTCATGCATATTCTCCCTTGATATTTATTTAGCTTTCGAGAATATGATGTTGTTTTGAAATTATGGTGTTTAAGCTGTTCTCCAATAAAACACCGCTTCTCTGTTTATGCATACACCACTTTTAATTGATGACATTAAATTATAATTTATCTGATGCCTTATCTTTCCTTTTCCACTATGATTATTACTCTTAATTTCTGATTTCCAATGAGATGATGGAGAAAGTCATTAACATATATGTGAACCCTATACATCTATATCTTAGAGAGGACAAAGCTTCAATATGTTAGACAGATTGCTTTAACAGCAAAGGGTTACAGATTTAAAATAATGCTGCAATGAATTTGAAGTGTGATAAGTTTTTGAAGTTGAAGATCACTTTCCCACTTTCAGTAATGCTTTTTTTTTTTTGGTGGGTCTTTTGTTAAACCTATAATTTCTGGTACCTCAGAAGTTATTGGTTTGTCAAACTTATAAATTCCCATGGCCCCTCCCAATTATTTTCTTTGAACTTTCTAGCTTCCTTTCACCCTTTCCCACTCAAGTGGGAGAAATCATATGGATAAGTTAGTTCGCTGTCTAAACAGTTCTTTAGTGAATACTGTGCAGACTGATTTTTAGTTCATACTTCGGAGTTTTGTTCTTACTCCAGGTATCACTTATTATTACAAATGTCCTCTCCAGGTCAACCAACTGGTGATATACCTTTTTTACCTTCTCTCCTTCAGAGAACCTTTACTTGAAGATGTTCCATTTTCTTGTGTTGTTTTTGTGCATTTGAAACAAGATTTTATTTCAAAGAGAAAATACAGGGTCAAAATTTTTTCTAGCAAGTCTAATATTTTTCTTCTCCAAATAGTAGCAATTTTGATGGAAAATGACAACAAGGGAAGTTTCTCAAGCTAAGTCAACCATGTCTTAACCACTTTCTCAATGATGTTTGCTCTTACTTTAACAAAACATGAGAAATTACTCTATTTCCTTTTCTTTCCAATCAGTTTTTTCCTTCCGCTGATTTACCTTTCTTTTCTTTCATTTTTTTCACAACCAAATAGATCCTTAATTATATCCTTTTCAAAGCTCCAAAACTTTTATTCTTTTCATAGACATGTTACTGCATACTGTGAGATTGCTTTTCACCCTGTAATATCTCATACTAATGAAATATAGAACCTCATGACACATGCAATAGTAACTACTGATTCTGAACTTAATACTTCGAAGTTAGCAAAATTAGATGCATATTTCTTCTTTGATTTCATACTGGAAATCCTTCAGAGTGGTTAGTAGTAACCCATTGTTACTTGTTGAAGTAATATGATCCATTAAATTTGTAAAGTTGAAGAATAGAAGTACTTCAGTGTTTCTGTGAAAAGGACAAACAGGTTGGATGTGGAGAAAATAAAGTTATATTCTGAGTCTTTTAGCCATCACTTTTCTGAAAAATGCTGCATTTGAATCAAGATTTGCCGTCTTGGTGCCGGCCCCATTTCGGTACCAGGCCTCTTACCGGTGCCAATTTGTTACTGTGTTGGTATGGGGCCGGTCCAGCATACTGAGTGTTGGTAGACCCCCCATACCGCATACCAGTACTGAACGGCAAACCTTGATTTGAGCTAATATCTTCTATGTCTAAGTATTCATTTGTAAGAGTGTAAGACCTCCTTGTTTCCCTGTTTCCCTACCACCTAGTAAACCACATGTGGGACCTATGGCAACATATTTTCTAAATTCCTGTTGTTCTCCAATGGGCTGCAATATTAGAGCTAAGGATCAGCTTTTTAGTAACATGAAATTGGTGTTTACCATCTCTAGTTTCTGAATATGAATAGACTTGGTACCAATCATGCTAGAGAGTCAGCATGTTGTGTTTTGTCCTTCACTTTATATCAGTGACATTTTGTTTGCTAATTAAAAAAAAAGAGTATCTATCAGTACTAAATACCTTTTGGCAAGGTCTCTAGAAGTGAAAATCCTCAGTGAGTTTATTAGTAAACAATGACTTCAATTTCCCCCCGTGTAATTTATATTTTGGATTACAGAATACAGATGTTATGCTTGATAAGTAAATTTTTTCATCAGTTTTGATTATTTTGGATGCTTGAATAAAAAAAAATTATATTGGATGATTCGAATTGCTTTGTTGATTCTTAACTTCTTCAAGATTTATATCTCAGTAATGTAGAATTGAATAATTCAATATTTTTGGAGGTTATACACATTGAAATTGTTAGAAGCAGTTATGCAGAACTGACTATGATACTCTACTTTATTACATTTTTTACTCTATTCTGATACCATTGTAATTTATTTTTTTGGGAACTCATGGCTCGTGTCCTTGGTATCTGGAACTTTTGAGTTAGCTATGAAATGATTTTGCAAAATATGTTTTCCTTTTAGTGAATAAATGTTTTGCTGAGCTGCACTGTTTGCATATAGAGCATTTTGCATGAGTCCGTTGATTTATGATATTGTTAGTTAACTGCAAGCTACAAATAGTCTGAAATTATAGAAAACCAAAATAATTGTGATCGAATAGTTAAAGTTTCTCTCTCTCTCTTTCCCTCCCCCAGTGATCAGGATGATTATGAGGTTGTGAGGAAAGTCGGGAGAGGAAAATACAGCGAGGTTTTTGAAGGTATAAATGTATCCAACAATGAGCGATGCATCATCAAGATCCTTAAGCCTGTTAAGAAGAAGAAGGTATTAAGACATGTATTAATATCTAATCATTCTGTCTCAAAACCAATATAATCTAGTAAATGGGTTTCTTTTTCTGTTTTGCTTATATTGCATGCTTTTGACATTAAGTGTGATGAAGATAACAGAATCACAAACAAGCTACACTAATAAGTTAGACTTGGAGAGAAAGGTAGGAACATGATTCGCCGACCATACTGCCTGGTACTGTTTATACTGTACTGTGCCAGTAGCAAACCGATACTTGGTTTGAGGGGCATATTGAATATTGGTACTGTGAACCAATGCATCACTGTACCAGCATGGTACTCCTACAGGTACTGATACTGGTGCTTTGAACCATGGACATCGCTTTATTTTTGCTGTATGATAATTCAGGAAAGTAGATATATGAAATGAGCTGATGTCTTCTCGGTATCATTTAAAATCATCCTTAAAGTTATTAACAAAAATCAATGCATAATATATTGTATCAATTTAACACTTTCTCAAATTGACTACCTTTAACGGCTGTCTTGTAACCATTCAACTTGTGAACTAATGTTCAGGCATGCAATGATGATATGTTTGTGATTCCACAATACTAGATTATATTGAATATGGCTATTTAAACTCTTTTGTAAAGTATGTACCCTAAAGTCTGAACACGTGTTATGCTCTACTAGCTAAGTTGGAGTTAACCTTCTCAAGTTCTGTTGCAACTGCACCTACATTTTTACACCATTCTGATCCATGGATGATGGATCATTACCAGGTCAATTTGTTAGGGCGTAGAGAAGAAAACCATGTTGATGGCAGGATCATAGTACCACTTGATTGAATAGATAATTGCTGTGAACATTTTGACCGTCCATTTTACAATATCTGATTAAAGCATGGTAATTCCTAAGTTAGCATGGTTTCAGTGTCATGCTTAACTGAGACAGACCACATTATGGTTAAAATGGTAATGAAGTAACGTCAGGAGCAAGACTATATTATTATCTTTATTATTATTATTATTTTCCCCCTCCCCCTTTTCCAAGCACTTTCGAATATAATCCTTTTAGCTATATGGAAAAATTTTGATTATCTGGATATTTCTCTCTTTATCCCCTCCCCTTTATCCTAGCTAAAACCTGCTTCTGATGTTGAGAGGACCAGAAGAGATGATAGAAGTTTTAATTTATTCTTCATCTGTCAACCCTTTTTGACTGGGTATTTTACATCATAAGTCTCTTGAATTCCAGCATGACTTCTAATTCTAGCTTTATTTCCACCACGCTTCTGGCATGGGGGAAGATTCTTTCTCAGATCTTAGAGCTCTCTTAGCTCCTGCATATTGAACCTATTAAAAATATATTTTCTTCATATCTAATGCCTTGGTTGGCAAAATATTTAAATAAAGAAGATTGAACTGTATGGTTGCATACCAGTTGATCACAAAGAATTTGCATCTAGCAGTAATAATCCGCCTTACTCATGTGACAGTAAGTTCTTTATTTTTCAATTTTTTTAGCATGCTTTCATCATATGAATGATTTTTGCACACTGTTGGCACCGTTTCTCAGTTGTTGGAATTACAGGGAAAACAATAATGGCAGCATTTGGCTAAACTGGACTGTCTTTGATGTTCTTAAAAATAATCTCTGTTGCCACCTTTTGCAGATAAAGAGGGAGATTAAAATACTTCAGAACCTCTGTGGTGGTCCTAATATTGTGAAGCTTCTTGATATCGTCAGAGATCAGCATTCAAAAACTCCTAGCTTAATATTTGAATATGTGAACAGTACAGATTTCAAAATCTTATATCCCACGCTGACAGATTATGACATACGCTACTACATATATGAACTTCTCAAGGTTCATTTTTAACTCACTTTTCCCTGTTATGTGTTTCATCATGTGCTTGTTTGTGTACCATATAGTGACCTCTGTCATGAATATTAATATTCTACATATATGCTTACATTGAAAGGAAAAATGCCAAATCCAACTAGGATAAATGGTCGTTTTTGCAAATCACAAATGGCTCGGACGTCATGTATAGCCTCACATAAGCACATAGCTAGCAATTTGTGCCACATGTTTGTTTGCTTAATAGCATGTTTAGGGCCTCTGAACTAGTTTTCAATTTTGAAACATTGGAAACCGTAGTGCGTGCATTGTTATCCTTCATTTTCCTGGTGCTTTTCGACCATAATGCTGTGATATGCTTCTTGTGAGCCCCCATTTCATTTTTCATTCTATTGGTTAATTTTACTCTATTTAAGTTATCTGAAACATGTCTGATGATATTTTAGGGAAAAGATGTTCCATCATAAGTATATCATGTTGCAATTGCGTATCATATCTTGTCTGAATACTGATCAAGAGGAAGCCTACATTGTGCTTCTTTTAGAGCAAGTCTATTGTCCTATCATATTCCTGTAAACATATTTATTAGACTGATATGTCAAGGCAAAATAAGGCATTCTATTCCTTAATAAATCTTGACAAGAAATCAATTAAGTGATGCAGGGTTTATATACCTGCAAAACCTGTGAGAAAATAGTTCTACTTGTAGGTCTGTAGCTATCTAGCATTGTCAAATTCAATGTCTCAAATCAAAAACTAGCAGGGCTCTAATTCACAAGACTGTAACCCATATGGTTTCATCCGTGAGGTAGTATCGCCATCTCGAACCACTTGTTTTGGGGTGTGCCAAACCGTATTAGCGGCTAACCGGGATGGTTTGGCGTTCAAAATGAAACACCCGTGAGGATGGGGGAAGGGAGAGGGAAAGAGAGGAAAAGAAAGAAAGAGGGGGAGGGAAGGAGAGGGAAAGGTCAGGAAGGCCCATCGGAGAGTTGTCGAGACCTTCGGAGCTCCACCCTCCTCCAGAGAGAGGAAAATAGAGAGAGATCAGGGGCGGAAGGTGGAGAGAGGGAGAGAGAAGGAGAGGGAGAAGGCGAGGAGATCGATGGTGACCACTAGAGGGCTGTGGAACACTCTCCATCGGATTGAAACAAAGGTGACTCGGCAATCGGGTTGGTGACTTCACTGTGAATTGATAAAAAATATTAAATTGCAACAAAAATGGGGCGAATCATCCTTGTTTCAATCCGACAGAGGGCTGGGAGAAAGATTCAACCAAGGCATCTGTGGCCCTTTGATGGCCACTGCTGGGCTCCCAGCCCTTACCCTCTCTCTCTCTCTCTCTCTCTCTCTCTTTCTCTTTCTCTTTGGTTCTCCCTCTCACCCCTTCTTCGGTCATTTGAGGGCGTCTGCACCCCTCCGGTGGCCTCCACCAGCCTCCCCCTCTCCTTCCCTCTCTCCCTCCTCTCTTCCTCTCTCTGGTTCTCTCTCCCCTCTCTGCTATGTCGGTTTGGGCCTGGCATGGAACAACATGGGAATGTATCAAACTATGCTGCCGTTTGACCGTTATGGGCCCTGATACCGGCACAGCTAATCTTGATTAGTACGTTCCCACTTTACTTGAATGACGAGTTGATACAGACTAGAGACATCTTAACTAAAGGCTTCACAATGGTATGGGCCATTTTGGGTCTACAAGGCCTTTGCATTAATAAGAAACAGTCTCTTTCCTCTCTTATATGTCAATATACAACAAGGGAAAAGATTGATAAAAATAATAATGAGATGTAAAAAAATATCCAGAAAACTCAGCTTAAGGAATGACATAGAAATCTCACTTATATTTTTTATGAGGTTCAAAGTGTGTAAAAAAATATGTGACAATGATGCAGATAAAAAATGTGCATTGTTAATCCCATTTAATTTTTATACAAATATGAAATCTGGTGCTAAATGCCAATGGTAGGTAGCATACAGTAATATTTCTTATTGTACCCAGGGCTTGGATTTAAGTTCATATTCTACATGCCAATACTGTGCAAATTCAATGGGCAGCATACACTAACATTTCTTACCATAACCAGGCTTTGGATTTAGGTTCACAAAGAATGTCTTGCAGAAATATAAAACTGAAATTTGTTTCTTCTCTTCTATTTCATTTCAGTAATTGTCAAAGGCCTAACTTGTTTGTTCCCACAAGGTGTTATATAAATGTAAATGAATGCACCTTCCATGAAAATCTTAGTTTGATTGCCTTCACATCTTAAAGCCTTGCCTAAGAGTCTCAAGGTGTTTCTATAACGCCTTGTCTTGATGCATGAGGCAATGTGAGTCTCAAATAAGCCTTTTAAACAATGTCCAGGTGTAAAAGCTGTCAGGTGAAGTGGTATTTGCCCTCTCTATGCCAAAGCAAACATGCCCCTCTGTAAAGTACTAAGCTGGTATGTTGGCTAATAATGGTAAAATATCATTTATGTGACATAATTGATACTACTCTTGCCCTTAGTGTCAAAGAAAAATGAATTTAAAATAAAAATGTTGTATTTTATTTACTCTTGACTGTTATTTTGGCATCCAATGAGTTACTATAAGCATAAGCATCCAGACTTGTCCCAGCTATCAATTAGGTCATGGAACCATTGTTGACAATTGTTCCTATTAAGGCTGAAACTATTGTCACCAGAATCACCACAACCTCTTCCAAATTTTTTCTCAAAAATTTCTATGCATGATATCTATGAGTACTGCTTACAATTCCCATCTATGATAAACACTAATTATGTGTGTTTAATGGGAGTTAGTTTTAAGATAACTTCATTCTATTACTGCAACAGTTGAACATTTCCATGTTATTTTTGGTGGTTTTATTGTCCATGAGAATATTGGCATGTTCCTCCCACAACCCACGCTCCTCTCCTCCCACCCCCCTCCTCTTTCTTTCATTCATTCACTCAACCGATCTTTGAATGCATGCTGGACTGAACTTCTAGAAGTGCTAGTTCACAAGTTTCTACAGATGAGTTTTTGGTTACATGCAGAAGTACATATTGCCTACACTGCTGTAATTGGTGTTTATTACAAATGGTTACTCTTCTTAATTGTTGTCAGTTAAATTGCCTTCTTCCCTCCACGCTTCTGATTCTACATTTCGTTGTTTCCTTTATATAAACATCCCTAAGAATTCTAGAATTCTTGTTTGCAACCATTATCAGACTAGGAAAGCTTAATGGGACAACCTTTTAGTTGTAGCACTGTTGACCTGAGGATGCTGAGATTATTTATCTTGCTATTGATTTGAAAATGTTTCAATATTAACCTCTTGTAACCTCAGGCATTGGATTACTGCCATTCACAAGGGATAATGCATCGAGATGTCAAACCTCACAATGTTATGATTGATCATGAACTTCGAAAACTTCGTTTAATAGACTGGGGACTTGCTGAATTCTACCATGCTGGAAAGGAGTACAATGTCCGTGTGGCTTCAAGGTAAGTGTGACTAAATGGAGCTTTTTTCTCATGCCTTAATGCTTGTTTGTTTAGCAATTACCAATTGCCCTCACTCCAACTTGACTATATTTTTTATTTTTCCACAATTCTACATTCCAGTGCTTATTCCATGGATTTTCCTTAAAGAGTAGTCAATCTACTTGCACAACTTTGATGAAGCAATCATTTTTTTCCTCATTTAACCTCATTATCAATGATTTATATATAAATATTTCATTTGATGTCATCATCAACCAAATTATTTTTTCTTTAGTGTCCAATGGGTATTGGGAGAAGAGAGATTTGAGGCACTTCAATTATTTGTTTCAGATAAAAATATGAGAAAGAGGAAATCTGGTCATAGATGGTGGGTGTATGGCAATCTAGCTAAACGTATTGATATGTCAAGACTGAGGACTGTGATATTTACTTGTCAAGAAGTGATTGTTGGATGAGTTGACGCTTTATTGGTTTAGGAACCATGCCAAAAATCATCGATTTTACTTTTTCTGTAATTATGACTTAAAATTATTAATATATTAAAATAGATCAACCGATCCCTCTGAGATAGCTTTGTTACTCAGCAGAATCATTTTCATGTTACATTAGAAGATGAATATTCTCTAGTAGTGATGTAGTCTAAGGTTCATGACTGCACAGAAGTGAGTTTGGATGCTCTATGCTTTCTAGGTAATTGCTGGATTATCCAGATATTTCTGCGAACGATTAGACCCAATTAAAGCATTAAACTGATTCTTCATATACTCCTAAGTCCCCCTTTCTCTGCATCTTATTTTCACCTGAACCCTAGCAACAGCCCAGAGATTGGAGATGGAAAGAGAAAGAGGGGATCACCAATAGCGGCAGCTTTGCCAGCACCAAAAGGCTGGTGGCTCTTAAATACTTTTTTTTCTCTTCCCTTCTCTCTTCTGTGTGTGTTACATCTGAACTGCTATCATTGAGATGATGCTAAACTGGTGTGACTACCATCTGCTGCAGCATTTGCTGTTGCTATGAGTGCGGCCCATGATGGCTGGTATTGAGGTTGCAACCCATGACATCTACTACTGCTGCCACTCAAGAAAATTTAGGAAAAAGTGTGAAAGCTAGATATTATCTTGTATTTCTTCTTGAGTTTACCTAATGTTTGTATCATTCTGAATATAGATGGGATTACTTTCTAGCAAATTTTTTTTCCCCACACTCTTTTTGTTTTGTAATCTTAAGAATTTTTATTTTATATTTTTGGGCCACTTTGAACTCTTGGTGCCCACCTAGGTGTCTACGCATATGGCAGCCCCTTGACCACCTGTCTCCTGCCTAGAATCTTTGAAACCTTGCCATATATAAGCCTGTTTTCCTGCTCCACTAGAAGTTCTTCTTCGCCAGTTTTCTCCTTATCCCATAATGGTGCTGCAACCTCAAGCCTTCAACCTTTGTTAAATGAAGCTGACTTATGGTAGTTGGATCATCACAGCAATGATATGACAGCAATAATGTATTCTGTACATGTTGTCATGGAAGAGAAAAGAATTTAGATAAAGAGAGGGAATTAGGAGAAAATAGAGAGAAATAGGAAAAAGAATTACAAGGGAAGGAAAAGAAGTGTGAGCATAAGAAAGGGAAAAGAGAGTATGCAGCCTTCACTCACTAAAAATCATTTTTTTTTTACCTATCCAAAAATTGCTATCAACAACCGGCCATAAAAGGGGGTATACTCTGGTGGACAATAGATAAACTAGGTGGACTCAAGTTTGGATGACTTTGAGTCCAAGAAAAAAGTCCAGTTCTAATGCTTCGATTGCACTGGAAGAGGGAATAGGTGAATATCATAAAAAAAGCCTAGCTGGATTAAGAAAGTAGCAGCTTTTCACAATAGCAAAGAATGTCATGAGTGATCATAAAGATGAATATTAGATGGGTCAAGCTGGAGAGAGGTGGTTCACACTACCAAATGGAACCACCTGGGAGAGGAGGGTGTGCTGAGGGAGAGGGCATGGAGCAATTCAATATTAGAGGCTGAGTGGTCTTTTACCTAGGTAAAATTGAAAATCAGATTTCTTCAGAACTGAGGGAGTTCAACAAGGACTAAACATGAAATATTATGGATGGTTGGCTTAGCCTGAAGTACCTGTAACTAACACTTACACATGACCATTAGTGTGACACTTGAATACAGCTTCATAAGAATTCTTTTTTGTGAGCACCTGGCTGCTATCACTTGGATGATGCTAAACTGGTGTGACCAGCATCAGCAAATGTTTTTTTTTTCTTCCACCATTCCTTTTGTTTTGGAATCTTAAGAATTGATTTTATATTTTTTGGACTGCATTGAACTCTTGGTGCCCACCTAGGTGCCTAGGCATATGGCAGCCCCCTGACCACCTGTCTCCTGCCTAGATTCTTTAAAACCTTGCTGTACCTGATTCTGCTTTCCTGCTCCACTTGAAGCTCTCCTTTGTCTGTTTTCTCCTTATCCCTCAATGCTGCTGCAACCTCAAGCATCTGATCTTTGTTATGAAGCTGACTTCTGGTAGTCAGATCATTACAGCAATGATAGACAGCAATAATGTATTCCATACTGCTGCGTGTTGCCATGGAAGAGATGAATTTAGACAGAGGGAGGGAATTAGGAGAAAATAGAGATAAATGGGAAAATGAATAACCAGAAAAGGAAAAGAAGAGGGAGCATGAAGAAAAGAGGGTATGTAGCCTTCTTTCACTAAAAATCCTTTTTTTACTATACAAAAAATGCTACAAACAATTGGCAGTAATAGCAATGTTTGAAGTCCCAACAGGATGGAGGCCATCTCGGCCATCTCATCCCATTCCTTTGAGATTCCCGCACTCGGGATGGGTGCAGGAACTCGAAATGCATTTTTGGCCTCTGTCCCAATAGTCCCGTCTTCATCCTGATCGAATCAAGTGCTGGTATGGCTGTCCTGGTCATGCCCTAATTATTTTTCCTTCTGCCGAATACTGATGATACTTCGAATGGCCTATGCATCGCTTTGGGTGGGGGGGGTGAGGGAAGAATGAAGGAAAAAGAAGTACTGGTCTTTTTTGTTTTCTGCTAGTGCATCGACGTCAGCATCGTCGTTGAAGGGAGCACGACCTTCGCCCTTCAATTCTGATTTTCCTAGACCAGAGTACACTGGGAGAGAGGACAACTCGAGAAGAAGGGAGGAGAGAGGAGGGAGGCTGTCGGATTTTTCGACGAGGAGCAAACCAAGAGGGAGGTGAGAGGATTGGAGAGGAAAGAAAGAGGGTTTGGGGCCTTCGGGCTCTGGTACGGAGTTTTCTATGTGGGTTATGCAATGTGATTTGTTTGTTCTAGGTTGCGCGACATCATCCGTTCAATTGCCCCACTGGCCACATAGCTCTTAAAGAAGTCCGTGATTTCTTCGTGCCTAAGCATCGTGCCCGCACTGCACGTCCCATGCACCTCTGATCGCAATGTGCTCGTGACTCCATTCGAACATCACACCCACACAGCTCTCAAAGCACTCCTACGGTCCTACCATCCTATGGTTGTAACCTGTAATAAAAAAAAAAAATCATACGAAAAAAATCATCATACTATCGTAACCATGTTTTGAGGCTTTGAACCTTGACCCCATTCATGCCCACATAACTCTCAAAATAGTCTCAGAAAAAGAGATCATTGAGATCATCGTACCTCGCGATGATTAGAATCTAAATTCAACAACAATAGTAGTATTTATGTGAAAAGGAAGGATAGTGTTTCGGACAAATCCACATGGCCGATCTATTATAAATATATTATTTTTGAAGTTCAAATATATTTAAATAATAAATAGATTAGTAAAACTTTAAGATAAATTTTAAAAAAATCAAATATATATAGGTACCAACTTTGTCATGACCCGAGCTCGGGGTCCTGACCGGCGCATAGGTCAGATTAGCCAACCTAGCAAGCCTAACAAAGGTATTAATTGGGATAAATCAAACATATAAATTCTACCAAAAATTTGATAGAATTTTTCTTAAAAGTTGGACATTTCCAAAGGTACACTTACCTGCTTAACCCAATATATTCTTACATACATGTATATACAGTCATTCCAATTAAATAAACATAGACAAAGTGAGATCCTGCCTGTAGATAATGGAGCACATCTAGAGTTTATAAACAATCAAAATATGTCAAAAGGTACATAACTACAGGATAACAAAAGTAGATGCCACACACGTAAGTGCCGCACTCACTTAAAAGGACATCTGCTCCTATCAAGTTGAGGAATCTGGATCCTCACAATACAAGTATAGCTGAACTAGGATACTCCAACTTCAAAGCTGCAAACAAAAAAAGTGAGGGGTAATGAGACCTAAGTCTCAGTGAGTGATAATATATCTATAACAGAAATGGGACAAGCTTAGGCTCGAGGGCTTTAGATCAAAAGCACTTTTATGACTTTTCCAAAACATAAACATAATAACATTTTCAGTCAAATAGTGTAACGAAATAGGTGCAAAAATAAAATAGAATAAATAAAAGAAAATATTTTCCTTGAACAAGTATAATTCGAATCATCCTCTAAACAATGATTAATGAATAGATCAGGTATAATGTGCTAAATTTTAAAGCAATCATATATCTAACACATGAAAGGAGGTCTCTAATCCAGAACCAAATAGTTACTCGCTTACTCGAGACTTCATCAAAACCGCACGTGTGTATCAACACATCGGGCTAACATCACCCTTGTTAGCTAGGGATAACAAAACCGGCTATGTCATCTAAACATGCCGGGCTAGCATCATCCTTGTTAGCCAGGGATAACAAAACCGGCTATATCGTCCAAACACGTCGGGTAGCACCACTCCTGCCAACTAGGAAAAATAAAACATGGTGCACCAAGACTAATGCCAATTGCCGCTAGCTACAGTGTTCTATCAAAGTTTTCTCCTATAAAATTTTCTATGGGCAATCCTTTTCAAAACAAATGCTAAATAACTTCTCAAACATTGAGAAATGATATTCTAAAAGCTAAAAAATAAAATCAAAGTATTGCTGATGAATATGAAATTTCATCCCGAATTAGATTTACACATATATCCATATTTTTGAGCAACATTTCAACCAAATTCATATCCTGTTTTCAAGCTTACACAAAAGCATATGTATAAGCTGAAGAATAACCAAAGTTAGCTTCTTTCCAAAGTTAATCTTTTTCATAGCAAAATATAATAAGAAAAATACCAAGCTAGATATGAAAACCACTCACCTTAAGCTAGCTACTACAATACCTTAGTGCTTGATTCATTCAAAGCACTCTTCGAGAGCCTTCTTCCTTTCCTATAACATTGATAAACATTGATTAAACTCATATTTTATGGTTTAAGATCAAAACTACATATACTTTGCTTTTAAGCTTTTACTTTAGTTTTTCAACTATTCCCTTCCACTTACTCTTGCTTGCTTTAGCTTAGGTTTAAATGAATTTTAACTTAACTTATAAATTCCAGACATTTAGTTCTATTTTCCTTCTCATAATTGGTTTCAGATTCAGCTGATCATGTTTTCAATTCATTGCTAAACCATCTAAACAATTTCAGCTTTATAAGCAATATAATTCAACTTCAAACTTGAATTCAAACTATATACTTTAACTTACTAACCCCCAATTCTGATAACAATAGTTGAGAACTTACTTTAATTTAATTTAGAGATTAGAATCCTTACCTCAAATGATAAGAAATCTGCTACAAAGGTTTTCCTTCTCAACTTCAGCACTTTCCTTCTTCCACCTTGACTACCACCAAATTCTCTATTTTTCAACTAAATCTTCTTGATCTCTAGCTGAAAATAGACCCCCTTTCAGTCTTCTTCCTTTCTCAGACCTCTCTGAAGAATTCAGTAACCCAAAATAATAGCAAAGAAACTGGTGGCTTTCTTGTTTTAGAAAAGAAATAAACTAAAGAGAGATTGCTAGGTGTCACTCCATAAAGAAAGCCAACACATCTCATCCTTTCTCTTCTAGTTACATGGCACAACCCAAGTAAGCCAGTTATTAAGTTACTTCCAAAAGAATCCATTTAAAAATCCATTTTTAAAGCTTCATAGCCAGCACCGCTTTTCTGTTCTCGCTAGTCAAGCTGGCTCGGCCCCAAGTCGGGTCGGCTCGAATTTTACTCGGATCAGCTCTCTCAGAAATCGAGCTGGCTCTCTCAAGAAAATAGAACACTCATTTTGCAGCCTAAGACTCGGGCCGACTTGATTCGGGTTGGCTCCGATACTCCTATTTTTCAAAACTTTACTTTTGATCACAATGCTTGCTTAATACTCTTATTATTTATATTTACTATTTTACTCTTCATTAACTTTAAAACATAAATATGAATAAGGAAATACCCTCCTATTTGGATTCAATAAAAATATTAGAAAAATTAAAATCTTTAAAAATAAGATATCAAAACTTGGGTTCTAGTTCAAATTTTTTCAAACTCGAAATTTTTAAAACTTTCTTTCTTCAGAATGAATAGGTTGAAGGATCTCACAATTCATTAAAAATCATTTTGTGACTCACCAATACCTAAGGATCAATTACTGTCAATTTTGGGTTCAAGAAGATACATATTTTATATAGCCCTCCATATAGGTGCAAGTTCCCAGACTTGGAAAATTTTCAGGACTTGCAATGGCAAATAGTCACAATTTGTGCTCAGCTGGCTTCAACAAACCTTGACAAGGCAAGTTTATTTCAAAGTAGTTTATAATTGAGATTAGGTGGCTCAAATATACCATAAATAAATTACTATGCCATATATACACGAACACAAATCTTTTAATTTATTATTTTGCTGAGATATATATAGGTAGATTGGGCTTCGATTGATCGGATCCCAATCCATATCCGGTTGGATCTCCAGTCGTTGGATCAGCGCGCATCTTCAAAACACCCCTAAAAAGCAAACGGAGGATTTCTCATGCCCGTTAGCTGAAAAAAGGGAAGGACATATGACGTACGAAGCCTGAAGGTGCCTTCATGCTTCGCGAAGGTGCCTTCAGGGAGGGTTCAACGCACGGAGGTTTATCAAGACGCCTCTTATCTCTTCGAATCTCTCTCTCCTACTGGCTATAAACACCAATTGAAAATAATAAACACTAATTCCTACTGAAATAAACATAAACCATCCTAGGATAAACACAAACACCAAATAATAAACACAGTTTATTATACGTTGTTTGTGTTTATTTTGCAGAGTTTGTATTTATTTTGAGGAGTTTGTGTTTATTTGGCCTTTGGATGACTGAAGGCGCCTTTATATTTCATGAAGGCGCCTTCAAAGACTGAATAAACACAAATTATCCAAAATAAACATAAACTCCGTAGAATAAACACAAACAGCGTATAATAAATAGAAACTTTGTGTTTATTATTTAATGTTTGTGTTTATCCTAGGATGGTTTGTGTTTATTTCAGTAGAAGTTAGTGTTTATTATTTTCAGTTGTTGTTTATAGCTAGCGGGGGAGAGAGATTCGAAGAGACGGGGGCGTCATGTCAATATGATGTGTTTTTTCTCCATCGCGTCTCTTTCTTCTTTTTTTTTTTAACACGCCAGGTCAGCTAATGGTGAGAGAAGTCCTTCGTTTGCTTTTAGGGGCCTCTTGAAGATGCTCATCGATCCAACGATCGGAGATCTAACCGGATATGGATTGGGATCCGATCGATCGGAGCCTAGTCCCTCTCTCTCTCTATATATATATATTAGAAACTCTTGAATTAATTCACTTTGTTTTAGATCCCCCAAAACAATTAGATAGGCTTGAAAGATGGAAGTCTATTACCGTCTTGGCCCAAGATGATGATGAAATTAGTCAATCAAGTGAGGCAACTCAAAGTGAAGAAATTGAATCCGAATCTAGTCTACCAAGCCCAACATTAGAAATCAATAAAATTAGAGGATGGACTAGCTCTTCAAAGCCATATGGTCCAAATCCTTAAAGACCATACTGGCCTAGGCCTATAATGCCAGATCTGGGCCTTGAAGAAGATTTCTAGATTCATACTTGGTATCAGATCTGCAATTTTACTATTTATCTTTAATTTCTGCAATTCTACTATTTATCTTCAATAGATGATAATGTAGAAGATTTCTAGATAACAAGATTTCTATTTTAACCTTTAGTAGAAGCAAGATTTCTTTAGTATTTACTAGTTTGAGTAGTTTTGCTTGACGGTCTTCTGACCACAAGTCGCGTAGCCATAGTAAGTGCCGATTAAAGGCTGTATTGAAAAGCTATTAAGGGAAACAGGCGTAAACCATAGACAGTCCGGATTACTCAGATTGGTAAATTACTATCGAAGTCAGGCTGATACTTTAGGTTATTATAGACATGAGCTTTTTGTCTAGGAATTCTTCATCCTTTTCTTCCTCAAAGGTGGAAGGTACTAGTATGGATGGATCTATAATAGATATCTGCAAGAATAAGGTAGAACCTTGGTTAGTCCCTAAGATATCTCTTAAGTCAGTCTACAAAACAAAATGATTAATTCTAGACTTAAGAATCAAAATGATAGAAAAAACAATTTCAATATCAAAAGAATATGAATTAATTCCATTATTAAATCAATAGTTAATTAGTAGTTTTAAAAATAAGTGTAAATTCCTGCATTTAAGATTGATTCAAGTAGCAGTTAAACCTTTAATTTGTCGAGGTATTAATAGTGCAATACTTATGTGCCTTAAAGATGGTAGGTTTATAAACAGTCAGCTTACAGTAGTTTGAAACCTTGAAATTACTTGCAGAAGTCATTGTAATAAACAACCAAATATAAGTCAAGGTTTTGGATTGAAAAAAAGAACTTTTATTTGAAACTACAGATAAAGTACAACTTAACCATTCGTGGATGATAGTTTGAGGCCTGGAGTTACAAGTCTGAGATTACAGCGATTGAAGATATTGGGATGAAAGGAAGTTGATACAAGTTTTGGGGTTTTTAGGAAGGCTAGATAGCAAAACTTTCTTCTCCTTCGAATGGATTTTCTGCTATGAAGAAGTATATCCTTTTGAGTTCTTTGGATGGCCTTTTATAGATGAAATTCCGGACTTCAGAGTGATTTAAGTCCGCTTCACGAGATGCTCTCCTTGCTTTGCTTGATATGACACAAAGTGGTTACTTTCGGTGGCTTTGACATCAAGTTGGATGGATGCTTGCTTAGTGGATTCTGCAGATACTTTTGGTGGATTTGACATAAAATTGCGTGAATGAACATAAAGTTGAGTGGATGCTTGCTGAGTGGGTACTTTCGGTGGATTTGACATGAAGTTGGGTGGATGCTTGCTGAGTGGATTTTGCAGATACTTTCTGTGGATTTGACATAAAGTTGATTGCCTGATAGATGCTGTCTTTTGGAAAAACCTGATGTGTTTAATCAAGTCCGCCAGAAAAGCATGGAGGAATGATTGGATTTACTAGTCTTTTGCTTTTTGACGACGACGATGAATTTAATTGGGCTTGGGCCTTTTGGAATGCCAGTCTGAATAATTTGCTAGTATCTGTGGATGACGTTGAATCCTCTGTATCTTCTTCAATTGGAGCTAAAAAGTGACTTGGCAATGCAACATTGTTAGGAGTTGATCTTTGGCATCTATAGGTCTTTGTTTGTGGATTATGAAAAAACCCGGAGGTATTGATGATGTTGATGTTGGAGATGAACCAGTTAAGGATTTGTTTGAAATTTGATTGTCTACATTTTGAGGAGCTTGAACAGATGGCTGTGATGATGGATTACTATGAGTAGGGATTTGCATTATCGGGACCTGTAGATTGTTATTGGCTTGATCTTCAACTTTTTGAACTTCTTGAGTGCTTTGGAACTCTTGGACTCTTTGAATTTCTAAGAGATTGATGGTAATGGATATTCTAGTGATAATGTCTTCTATTTCGGTGATGTCGATGATGTCAGTGGCGACGGTAGTTGTTATGGTGCCGATGTTGGTGGTGATGGTGGTTATGGTTGGATCTCTAGGAATGGGTCATCTTCGAATGAAATGAGGGGATCTGAGGAAGAGCTGCAGTAGCCTTTTTCTTCTTCTTCTAGTTTGGAAAGTGATTCCAGGAGGAGCCTTTTATACTCGGTCTTGGATTTAGCTCCAGCTAATTTAGCACTTGTCTTTGATTTATGCTACAAAAAATTTTGTTGTTAAAAGGTCAATTATAGGAGGAGCTTGTAAAGAATATCTCGCAAGCCATTCCAAAACCTTGGGTTTAGTGGCACGGTCCCACCATTTTAAACTTCCTTCCTAAGGAAGGAGGTAGCGGAGGATTCTGGACAAAAGTATATTCCCATGTAAGAATCCAAGATAGTGCAAATTGGGAATAAAACTCAAGTAAAATTGGAAATTTTTTATTTCGAGAAGGAAGAATAGCTTTTTTATTAAATAAATTGAATCCTTCAAGAACAGCAGGGGGTAAGATCTCAAGGCTGGAGCCATAATAGTTCTACCAAGTAGTAAACCAATAGAGAAATTGGTAGGTTGAACCGACCTTAAAATAAAATAAGCAGGAGTGTTTGTGTTAAGGATTTTGATATAAGAAAGTATTGTACCAGGCAGAGATATGGTCCCAATAATTGAAATACTGAGGGGAGAATTCTTGACTAAATCTTTTATAGTTTGAAGGATGATCTCCCTATATGGAGGGAGTGAGGACTTAGGATTTGGGCTGTTGAGTGGGTAAAAAATTTTGGATTAGTTTCATCTATGTAATGTTTAACTAAAATAGATTTTGTGTCTAGTAAAATTAATTCATAAAAAGATTGGTCCTTTTGAGGGTCTTTTGGTTGGAAATGCCAATTTGGAGGGAAGATCTTTACAGCCATAGATTTTGGGTCATTTGCATAAAATACATCTTCAATCACTATTATTGATTGAAGGTTTTTTTTATCAAAATATTGGAAATGTCAATTTGGAGGGAAGATCTTTACGGCCATATATTTGGTTGTTTATTACAGTGACTTTTGCAAGTAATTTCAAGGTTTCAAACTACTGTAAGCTGACTGTTTATAAACCTACCATCTTTGAGGCACATAAGTATTGCACTATTGATATCTCGATGAATTAAAGGTTTAACTGCTACTTGAATCAATCCTAGATATAGGAATTCATACTTATTTTTGAAACTACTAATTAACTCTCGATTTAATAATGGAATTAATTCATGTTCATTTGATATTGAAATTATTTTTTCTATCATTTTGATTCTTGAGTCTGGAATTAATCAGTTTGTTTTGTAGACTGACTTAAGGGGTACCTTAGGGACTAACCAAGGTTCTGCCTTGTTCTTGTAGGGATCTATTATAGATCCATCTATGCTAGTACCTTCCTTTGAGGAAGAAGAGGATGAAGAATTCCTAGACAAAAAGCTCATGTCTATGATAACCTAAAGTGTCAGCCTAACTTCTATAGTAATTTACCAATCTAAGTAGTCCGAACTATCAATGGTTTATGCCCGCTGCCTTTAATGGCTTTTCAATATAGCCTTTAATCGGGACTTATTATGGCTATGCAACTTGTGGTCAGAAGACCGTCAAGCAAAACTACTCAAATCAGTAGATGCTAAAGAAATCTTGCTTTAGCTAAAGGTTTATATATATATATATATATATATATATATATATATATATATATATATATATATATATATATATATAGGAGCATCCAAGCGAGTATCGGGACATTCGATCGAGATAGCCACCAGGATGGGGTGGGATGCAGGTTGTCCCGTTCTAGTGAAAACTAGGATGCCCCCATCCTATGAGATTTAAAACTTTGCATAAGAGGATATACTTTGGTGGACAATAGATGAACTAGGTGGACTCACATTTGGATGACTTAGAGCGCAAGAAAAAAGTCTAGTTCTAATGTTTCCATTGCACTAGAAGAGTGAATAGCTGAATAGCACTGAACAGTCTGGCTGGATTGAGAAATTGGCAAACTGTCCCAATAGCAAAGAATGTCATGAGTGATTATAAAGGTGGATATTAGATAGGTCTAATTGGAGGGAGGTGGTTCACATGGCCAACTGGAACCTCTTGGGAGAGGAGGGTATGTTGAGGGAGAGGGCATGGCACATTTCAATATTAGAGGCAGAATGGTCTTTTTCCTAGGCAAAATTGAAAATCACTTTTCTTCAGAATGAAGAGTGGGGAGTTCAACAAGGACCAAACATGAAATATTATGGATCGTCTGGCATAGCCTGAAGTACCTGAAACTAACACTTACACACGAACATTAGTTTGACACTTGAATACAGCTCCATAAAAACTCCTTGATATTGCAAGGGTCTTGTGCTTAGTCATGCACCTGCAGCCAGCACACAGATCTGGGTCCATATAACATGGATGAAATTGCACTGAAACCAGGTATTAGAAGTCGCTTTGCCCATCTTCTAGGGGTGGTATGGATCTGTCTTGTATCATTTTAACTCCATGGGGATCATCAGTGACCACTTGGAATGAAGTTTTGAAAACGTGGCTGTAGCACACAGCTAGATGAGATATGATACAATAAATATTTTGTCTGCATTTAAAATATTTATATAGTAACATTCACCAAATACAAAAAAAGAGAAAAATTAGAATAAATAAATAAAATATTAAAAGATGAAAATATAATCTGTCCTTGTATATTTGTATAAGAGCTTATTTTTTAACATAGTAGTACTTGTTAACCTGAAAATTTAACAATCTCTCTTATGGACAATGCTCAGATTTTGAGGTTGTGAAGGATAGCATCTACTTGAATACGATACCTCAGATGAACCTTATCATACCCATATAGGTATACTCTACTAGTGTGGAATAGGATCCAATGTATGATGCGGATCCAGATATGTCTAGAGATCCTACTGTATGTGTTAGGTCACCTACAATAGCAACGTCATGCCTTGAACAATTTCGAGGGGTTCATCTCATTATGCAATGTTATCTTTGTGGACTCTACTAGGTTATACACTGTGGTCCCTCTTTTGTATGGCATGAGTGAACTAGGACTTGTCGATAAAGTGAAGACTAATCTGGAGCTATGATTCAAAAATACTTCTACATTATCTTATATATAATACAATTTTAAATATTTTTAGACTTCATTAAATATTTTTTAATTATTCTTTGTCTAATAAATTAATATTTAATTAGAAAATATGTATAATAAATTACTATTTAATTAGAATATATATAGAATATTTATTTTAATTCAGAAAATGTAGAATCCTACTAGAGATGCTAGATGTATTTTTATCTTAGATTATCTTTATTCAATTAATTATTTAAAAAATATTGAAATTCCACTATAATGCAAAAAATCAGTATTTCTACTTTAGAAAATACTTTTCAAATCATCAAACATAGTACCAAGTTTTCATTATTTTTGTATATTTAAATATTTTCAGAAAATACTTGTGCGTTATCAAACATAATACTGAGTTTTCATTATTTGTGTATTATTTAAATATTTTAAATAATTTTTGAATTATTTTTAAATATAAATACTTAGAAAATTAATTTGAGTTCGTGTTAGTGTAGAGCCTTACTAGAGATGCTACTTAAATTTTTCTCCGCCCATGGGTATGCACAAAGGGTCACTTATTTATCAAACTTATTCAAATTTGAGCTTTTGCTTGGTAACAAATTTTGATAGAGAGTAGCAAGCACATCCCTAAACATTTACTTATTTATGCTAATTTTTTATTTTGATTTTATTTGTTATTAATTATACTTAAAAAAATATTTTTTTGTTTAAAAAAATTATAGAATTAAAGAAAATTCATGATTTCAGTAGCGTTGCTAGATCATCTACGGATCTATAGCATATCATGGAATAATGCCAAAATATTAAAAAAAAATTGGCATGGTCTTCCGTATTTTCTCATTTTCTTGCTAATTTTCAGCTGCAAAATAGGAAAAAATGGGAAAATAAAGAAAGGGAGAGGACCATTACCTGTCTTTTATGGTAGATCTAGCCTAGATCTGGTGAAAATTTGACAATTTTTCATAATTTTTTGAAACAATGGGTTGGAGAGGGGCTAAGAAGGCATAGGTCTTCTTAGCCTCCCAATCTCCTTTACTCAAGGTGGCGGGCTGCGGCTATCCGGGCCGAATCAAGGCGTACCATATGGCTCAGAGCGGTTCAAGCTCTATTTCGAACCGAAATGGGGAACTGTTTTGGTTTTCCCTTGGCACGATTCAGTATGCCTTAAATCGGATGGTTTGGGGTGGTATGGTGAACCATGTTTGTTGGTATTACATTTTTTTGCACTGAACTTGCTATAGTTTCTATACTCGCGTTTGCTTCAGGTTGATATGCATTTTTTTCGTGCCCATGTTGCTTGCTTAGCATAAGGTGAATATTCAATTCTTGCACAGCTTCTCAGTTGTTTTGCCAGGATTTGTTTGTTTTAATTTGTTAGGCATTAAGATTGATGACTTCTGGCAAACAGTTGCAAGTGATCTTCCTTCTAATAACCTTCATAATTTTTTGAAGTTATTTAATAAACACTATTTATGTTAGTCTGCTATAATAACAGGTATGCTATACCGAACAGAGATGTGACCATTACCAAATTAATCATGTTGATATTAAGGGGAACAAGAATCATCAACTCTTTTTGCAAGATATTTTTAAATAAATTCACATGATATTTATTAAGTTATTAAATAGCATCCCACAGGTTCTCTGTTGCCAAAGTCATGCAACCGCTGAGTCTCTCAGCTTTTTTGTCTTCCTGAATGAACATTTGTATATATATATAGCTATCAGGGCATGATTATGGTTGGATGTGGCAAATGCTCATGTTTGGTCTATTATTCATCTGCTTGACTACTTCATGTTCTTTTTCTTTTTAAATTAGATATTTCAAGGGGCCCGAACTCCTTGTTGACTTGCAAGATTATGACTACTCCCTGGACATGTGGAGTCTTGGTTGCATGTTTGCTGGAATGGTAAGTGACTTCTCTGCTAACCAAAGCTTTGTTTATCTTAGTTCCTTAGTTATATTAAATGCTATTAGATTGTTTTTTCTTGCTCATTCATGACTTCCTGATCGGTGAGCTGTGACAATTCTCTGCTATTTGATTGCAGATATTTCGCAAGGAACCCTTCTTCTATGGCCACGATAATCATGATCAGCTTGTTAAAATTGCCAAGGTAACAATCATTTTGATTTTTTAGGCCTTCTTGTATTTATGTTGTTGCTAGAAAATACCGGTTTTGTAGTTTTGGATCATCAAATCTTTCCCTCTGTAGATCCATTCCTTTTTTTTCTTTTCTTCCTGATCATTAGGTGAAGCTCTGTGACCTTCTGCTTTATATACATAAGTGCATATATACATGTATGAATGCATGCATGTATTATGTATGTAAGCAGCCTGCATGCTTGTATGTTCATATACATACATTTGTATGTACCTATATGTATGTAAATAAATACATATGTATGTATATATGTGTACATACATACATGTATGTGTGTGTGTCTATGAGTTGGACTATATACTCTAGGTAATTCCTTGAAAAAGGAGTTGGGGCCTGTTTGGATGGTTGGGCCCAAAATCCCATAAGAATCGTGTGTTTGGGCCACACAACCATCCAAATCAGGCCGGTCTAGGCTATATTTACACAAACCCAAAATTACTTATGAAGTGAGCTGGCCCAAATTCCATAGGGAGAAGTATTCTGGGTTGTGTAAGTATAGCCTAGCCCAGCCTCATTTGGATGGTTGTATTGGCCCAAACCTATGATTCCTATGGGATTTTTGGCCTAACCATCCAAACAGGCCCTTAATGATTTAAAATCAACGATTGGCTATCCAAATTCAAGATCCAAGCCGTGGAACATGATCTACTTTATAAAAAAATGTTTAAAAATCAAAATTCATGTGTTTTGGTTGATTTTAACTGTTGAACAATGAGACTATGCTTTACTATGATCTAATCATCAAAATCTAATGAATTGAATCTTCCCATGTTTTAAGATGTGTATATCATGATCCATAAAGTAGACTTTTAATTTGCATACCCTATTATATTTTTTACCATGCTGATGCAATTTATACTGTTTTTGTACCTAGGTCAGAAAATACCAAAATAAATTTGGATCTTCAATTTGGACTGCCTATCATTCATTTTAAAATATTCAACTCCTTTTACAAGGAGTTAACATAAATTGTATAGTCCAATATGTGTACACACACACACGCACATTTTCCATGTTAATTTCTAGTTTAGTATGTTGAGCTTAGTAATATAAGACCTGAACATTGACTTGCATTAGTTTCAATGCTTGATGGTAACTTATGATAGCCACCTTAATCTTAACCTTTATTGGCAATTGTTAGTATGGGAATTTTCCTATACAGGTTACTTATGGATCAAGGTATGATAATCAAATCTTGACAGCTTGCTGAGACCAAGTGCTAACATTGGCCTCCTAAATCAATCTTTTACTATTACAATTACTTATTATCATTTCTGTCATAGAATTCTTAAGGGTCCATATTGTTATTTTATTTTCTATGTCAAAAGATAATATGACAGAATGGATATGGCTGTTTTTCGCGCCATGTCTTGTTCATATCTAATATTGGTATGTATCTATGGCTACTTTGATACGTCATTCAGTTGCTCAACAATGTCTAAAACTGGAAGTCTTGATGTTGAAAGTCATCTTAAAAATCCAAAAAAAGAATAATAGAAAGCTACTTCAATAGACTGGTCAGGCTACCTTTTCTTGTGTGTCTATGTGTGTTGTGTGTTGTGCGTGTATATCTGTGTGTGTGTGAGGGAGAGAGAGAATTGGAGAAAGTCCAATTCAGTTATGAATGCCATTTGAATGTAAATTTTCATTTGCCACAACATCAGCATGCAAAGCGCATTCAGTAGTATTATGTGACTGCTTGATGAATTATTTATGTTGTATTTAATTTTCCAGGTACTTGGTACCGATGAACTAAATGCTTATTTAAATAAGTATCGCTTAGAGCTTGATCCACAGCTTGAAGGTCTTGTTGGAAGGTATTTTTTTTTCTGACATGTGGATTTATAATCAATACTAGAATTATATAATAGTAGGTTACATGCGACAATCACCTTATCTAAAACTTAATAAGAAGGATGAGATGCTGCTGGTTAGCACATTAGTCATTGTCATGCTTGCTTTACTTTCTGCAGGCACAGCAGGAAACCTTGGTCTAAATTTATCAATGCAGACAATCAGCATCTTGTTTCTCCAGAGGTTATAATGATATCATTTGGAAAGCATTCTTATGCAATGAGTTTTGTTTTTTAATTAATTTGTAAGTTCTTTTTATCATTCTCATTAGTTTGCATCATGACTCTGGCTTGGTATGCAGGCAATAGATTTTCTCGATAAGCTTCTTTGCTATGATCACCAGGATAGGCTTACAGCACGAGAAGCAATGGTACTATTTTGAACTTATATTTCATTTAATGGACTTACTTCCTACTGAAGCTTTTGCAGCATTTTAGCTGTGACTGGAACTCCAATGTGGCCTAGCTTTAGTATATACTTTAACATCATATCATCTATAACACTTGTGATTTGTGAAATAAGTTACTTTATTTAGTCAGTAAATTCAAGAATATGTATGAGTCCTCGGACATGGTATGAGTTAATGGAGAGAAGGTGGTCCTCAAGGGTTAAGATAGAGTGTAGTTGATAGGGATGGTCTTTGGTTTGGCCTATGGATGGTAATTGACAATCAATTCATGGGACCTTGAATAATACTCGATTGAAATGTTGAGAGTAATCATCTAAATGCAGTATGACCTTCCATTTTAGTGATGCCAAAAGGATTTGGTTGTGCAGTTTGTAATGGAGTTCAAGCTAATGACCTCCTGGAGCAGTTATCTCCAAACAATGTGGGGATGTGTGAATGCTCATCACTGCTTTATGATTTCCTGTGCATGGTTATGAGTTCCAACATGAGACCTTCCATTTGGCAGAAGAGAGACACGGAGGAAACACAAAGCAGGATGATAGAGGTCACTAGTTCTATAATGTGAAGATTTCTGAATAGCACAATTCTGCAAATCTCATTTTCACTGAATTATGGTATCCCTTTGTAGCCAACTCCATAACAAATACTGCACCATGAAGCCTCCAACATACACTAGCTGTCTCTGGTCAACATTCAGGATCTCTAATATCATAGCTTCTCTCAAGCACCCTGTTAAAGAGTAAAGGCCACCAAATTTGATAGTTTGTTTGTTGAACTTGAACATGCTCTCTAGTTTTGTTCTTCAAGGTCTTCAACTATTAATGAAAAACTTTGGAGGGTAAGGGTCCAAAGATTAATCAGAATATTTGTATGCAAGTTTAGTGTTGATATATGTATATAATTTAAATGAGGCCTCTTTGTTATTGCGATTAATATTTCTTCATGGGTCTGTTGTACTGAATAATGAGAGATAAACCAAGAAAGGTGCAATAAGTGTGGCCACATAGAATGTGCTTATGAGGCTTAGAAAAAATTCAGAAATTTGCAGTAAGTTCTAACATTATTTTATGGGTCATATAGTTGGTCACAAATGGACAATTACCATAAGATGCGGATACCATAAGATGAGGATTGTAGAGATGGTAATATAGGGATGGATGTGTGCCATAATCAAGATGGCAAGAGGTAAACTTTTACATTTAGATGGAAGTTCAACTACTAACCATGATAAAGTTGTAGAGGTTCATTATATAGGAGAACATGGTGCATTGAAGGATTGAGAAAGTTTTGATGTGTGGCTTTGAATAAGTTTGCATTTAGCAGAGAAGGTATTACTACATTAGAAATAATAGCAAAAAGAATTTGAAAAAGAAGGTAATATTTGTTTATTGTTGTACATATTCTGTTCTCATATAATTCTACTTCTAGTGTTCTGACTTGATATTCTTCATATTGTTCAGGGACATCCTTATTTCCTTCAAGTGAGGGCTGTCGAGAACAGCAGGATGCGCACTTAGGAGTGGAGATGCAGGTTATTTTGGTTGCGATATTTTAAGAATGGACGTTGTCGTTGATTTGGGGCACGTCTATTTTATATAAACAAGTCTTGCTTTGGTCGTGATCATTTAGCTGACAGCAGCCCCATGTAGCCGTGATATATTGTACTGTCTCTCACCGTTTTTGATGCGTGCTTGTTACTCTTTGTATCTTTTAGTGTGAACGCATGTGTTTACTGCTGGCTTATCAGGAGATGATTTTCGTTCGTGAGCCATTTGTGCCAGAAAAATTTAGAGCCTATTGGTATTGCTTCCATTTTCTGTTTTTGTTCTTAAAAACCCAAGAAGAAAGGCGAACTAGATCGAGCGTACACTTTAAACCTTTACTTTTTTTTTTTAATTATTTGTAAAATCTTTAGAAACTTTTGAAAGCAATAAAAGAAAGGAATATCAGAAGTTTGGTGCAAATGTTACCTCTAATTTCAATATCAATTTGTAGAGTATAGATTCCGACATCAAGATGATGAATCTTGATAGAAACACTAACAATGGAAAATCCTTCAAAGAAGAGAAGCCGCGGGGCACTAAGCACAAATCAATAAAATAAAAAAATATACGAAGTCCACAATAGCAAGAAAGTTACAAGAGTATAAGAAAATTTCTACAAAATAATGCATCAACAACCTTCTAACTTATAAAATTTATGATACACTAAATCCCAACTTTCTGAAAGCATTACAAATCTTTTATAGCCAAAATAAGAAATATGTGTGGAATAATTATTTTTATTTAAATTATTTTTTATTATTTAAAATAAAAGTAAAATATTTTTGTTTTTATCTTTTTCAAAAATAGAAAAGTCATGCTATGCTATTGCTTGTGCCTCTATCATTATTACCACCATCACCTTCATAATTCAATCATCAACATCTCTACCATCATTATTGTCATTATTTTTTCATGGTTGCCACTATCACTGCTTGCCACCTCTATCACATGATGATCCCTTCTCCTCCACCTCCAATTCAATTAGTATCATTGCTGCTATTTTTTTTTTTGATATCACTACCATAGCAGCCACCATCATCATCTCAATACCACCATCGCTACTGCTATCTTTGTTGTAAGTATCGTTATACCGTCATTGCTTCCTACTAATATCACTACCATTGCACCATTGCTATCACTATTTTTGCCATCATTGTATTTATATTTTTAAAAATAGATAATAATGTTAAACATAATACTTATATTTCTAAAATTATTTTTTTATTTTTGAATAGAAAAAATAAAAGTGATGCTAAAATGCGCCTTAGCTTTTTCTTTTCTGATGGCTCTTGGGAAGATGGAACGCTTGGACAAAGTAAGGTGATTCTCCATGCAAGGATGAGTAGTGGTTTCATGGAATATGAGATTCCAACCACCTTTTCAACATCTTTAATGGCAAGGTGGATATTCTAAACTAAAGAACATTCTAATATTCACTAGATTTGAGATGGATGATGGTCCACGTCGATGGGTAACATAGCATGTAAAATTACATTCACACATGCTTTAATATCCCCAATTGAGGCAACATCATTGCTTGACTAATGGCCAAGCGGTGAGCATGGGTAAGAATTACATCATATCCTATCATTAAAAATATTTATTGATTGTATTCAAAGATCATAATCTCATCATCCTAGATCGTCCATTTGTGAGCGAAAGGATGAGAAGCTTGTTCAGAAGGACCAGGCAAGGGAGGCCCTGCTAGGGGAAGCGAAGACAATACCTCAATTGCATGCGGGGGAGAGCCTACAATCTCTCCATGGTCCTAGCTGTTGCAATGGCCATCTCTTTCTCGACTTTCTTGATTTCGATTAGATCTACCATGATCGTTGGAGTCATCTTTGCAGGTTGACCTCCAGCTCTCACACAAACAGCTTGAGGTGTTTCAGTCGCCACATCCACTTTCTTGGTGATAGCTTCGGATGAAGCCTCGATTGCAACACCTTAGCCTGTGACCTCATTGCATATATGGGGGTCTTCCTAGGGTCAGATACATTCGGCCCAAGCTGGGTGAGCTGTTCTGTTGCCTCGGCTTGAATTTCAACACCAACAAATGGGACCTCTAATACACCTAGAAGCATCTCTCAACTTTCTTGATTTCGATTAGATCTACCATGATCGTTGGAGTCATCTTTGCAGGTTGACCTCCAGCTCTCACACAAACAGCTTGAGGTGTTTCAGTCGCCACATCCACTTTCTTGGTGATAGCTTCGGATGAAGCCTCGATTGCAACACCTTAGCCTGTGACCTCATTGCATATATGGGGGTCTTCCTAGGGTCAGATACATTCGGCCCAAGCTGGGTGAGCTGTTCTGTTGCCTCGGCTTGAATTCCAACACCAACAAATGGGACCTCTAATACACCTAGAAGCATCTCTCAACTTTCTTGATTTCGATTAGATCTACCATGATCGTTGGAGTCATCTTTGCAGGTTGACCTCCAGCTCTCACACAAACAGCTTGAGGTGTTTCAGTCGCCACATCCACTTTCTTGGTGATAGCTTCGGATGAAGCCTCGATTGCAACACCTTAGCCTGTGACCTCATTGCATATATGGGGGTCTTCCTAGGGTCAGATATATTCGGCCCAAGCTGGGTGCGCTGTTCTGTTGCCTCGGCTTGAATTCCAACACCAATAAATGGGACCTCTAATACACCTAGAAGCATCTCTGCATTAGGAAAGCTTCCCTCGATCCTTGATAGACTCGATGTGATGACACCAATGGGTTGATCGTCGGCTTCTGCTTCAACTTGAGACACATTCCTGGTTGCTCTTGGAGAAGATTTGTCTGGAGGGATCTTACTAAAAACATCGAAAGTAGCTAAACCCTGCTCTTCATTTCCTCGGCTCGGTCTTGTATTAGGAATGACCACCTCATGGCCGGTCTTTCTCTTCTTCTTCTTTGGTAGGCTAGCCAGAAGTTTCTTTATAGTAAATTTCATCCTTGCTTGGTCAAAAATTAAGATATGAGCATACATACAAGAAGAAGGAGAAGGAGAAAGAAAAATTAAAGGCTCAATAGAATTCATTCATTCCAATGGCTTCTTTTAAGTTATAAAAATTCTATCAACAAATTATAAAAAAAAAATTCATTAAGGGTGTGACTTGACGTTGCCCTCTATCTCTCCATCTTCTCTTGCATCGATTGAACCCTGCTCAAGGAGGATAAAGTCAAGATAGATACATGACTGAGATCAATCTTCGGGAAGCATACTTCCAGCTTCGTCTTGCACTTATCAAAGATCATGAAGAAAGCTTCTCGACAAGACCTTAGCAGCTCCCGACAGAAGGCCTCACATTGCTTGAAAGCCTCCATGACCTTAGCAACAACTTTTGTAAGGTAATGCTTGGTGGCAGCAGCCTTCTCCACTAGCTGAGATTGGGACTCCCTCACTTGGGCTGCTTCTTCTGTAGCTTAGCGCTTAGCCCTCTTAGTCTTTGCAAGTTGATCCCGCAAGTACATAGCCTCAGCCTCACTCTCCTAGAGCTAGGCAACTCTTATCTTAAAGGAGTTTCCAGCTTCCTCCAGAGAGGCCATGGCTTCGCCCAAAATGATCTATGTGGTGTTAGCTCGAGACTTCTCCACCACAAGTTGCTCCTCTAACTATGCCAGAGTGAAATGCGTAGGCCCCATATCTTAAAGGCTTCCTAAAGATTACCATTAGATCATAAGAGAAATATACCAAAGATAGTTAAAGTTGAGACTTTATCTCGGTGGCATCTCAGAGACAGTCCTTGATGGATTGCATTAATAGCCTCTCCTTGTCAACTAGAGGCACCAACTCTCCCAGTAGCTTCGCATAAGCCTTGACAACTAGATCAATTGCCAGCAGGAGGCTGAGGAGCGTCTATAAGAGCAGGAGTACTCTCTCCTATTACCTTGAGAGAACCATCCTGACAACCTCTACAACTTTGGAAGGAGGGGCACCATGCCTCTTATTCGATCGCTTCTCTTTTTGTTGCTCTATAGCATCGGCAACGTCAAACTCAACAATAATAGCCTCCACAACGACAGCCTTGGCCATGACAACTTCGAGAGAAGGGGATAGGATGTCCTCCTTCTCTTTTTCTCCTTCTTCTTCTTCTCCCTGGGAGGATGGACACCTATTAGCTCCTCTCTGAAGAATGTTAGACCTACATAGTATAGAAAAGTCAGCATGTTTTGCTTCACAGCTTAGGAGTTAAGCAAACAAATTTCTACACTCATATTTAGGAGCTAGATCTCTAGAATATAGCTTCTTGAGAAGATTTTCATGTAGAAGCTTGAAGTATGATAGCACCTTAAGTCATTTCAGCTCCACCGTCAGCTCTTTTGCCTCTAACTGCTCCAGAAGATCTAGTAGCACAGACTTCGTTGGCGATCCCCATGAGGTTGGAGAGGATGCAAAAAAGAATTAGCTCTTCCACTCATGAATGGAGCAAGGGCCAGAAGGAAAGTTGATGATACTTTTCGAGGAAAAGCATACCACTAATTTTTGCTCCGAGGATGCATCTTCATCTAAAAGAATGCTCGAAATATCTTCTCATAAAGAGGTATTCCTTAGAGCAAGAAAATATAAAAGTATCCAACTTTCATCCGCTAAGCATTGGGGATAAGTTGAGTAGGATAAAGCTGATACTACCCTAGTAGTTTGGCAAAAATCTCAGGAATCGAAAGCTTTAGGCCACCCCTCCTTATACAAGGCTACCCCATTTCCTTGAGAGGAAGTTACCCGATCAGAAAAGCTAGGTGTTTCGAGAGCTATGCTTTCTAAGATCCCAAATTTCCTCTGAATCCACTCAAGATCATTTTTCTCTAAGATAGAATTAATAGTATTCGGAGTCTAAGGAATCCTAGGTGCTTCCATAGTGGAATCCTTAGAAGCCCGAGCAAGAGACCTTGGATCAACAAATCCCTATCCTACTGGTTTTTCTAGGGGAGAAGCCATGGAGACAAAAGAAAAGAAAAGAAAGATCAAGAGGAAGAAGGACAATAAAGAAGACAAACCCACTGAAAATCCTTATAAACTAAGGAAAGAAGATCATGGCAACTACCACAATGCTCCTACACCTAGCAAAGTCAACTCCATTTCTGCAAGCAAATGGCGAGGTAAGCAGCATCTATCTCTTCCATGCCATGATAGTACCGCTTGATGATAGTGGCAATTCGAATGAGCGGTTCGATCGACTTGCATGGATCAGCACCCCATTGGACACCAAAATGCTATCCGGATTGGCATTATCAAAACGTCCAATAATCATGCTGGGAAACCCGCATGCCATGATGCCCATTTGAAAAGTGAAGGTGAGTGCATGTCTCCCATAAAAGTGTGCATCCAGTCATCCACTTAAGTTGTGGCCTTCGAGATATAACCATGGTGATGCATGATGTTAGGACTTCCTCTTTTGTTTAGCACTCCAGTTGAAGCACCAGTAGAGGATATACCTCGGCCTAGCCCCAACCCGATGACCCTTATCAGCATCAACCTCGAAGAGTTAAAATCTGAAACTTTGACATCCATCTTGATCACCAATGCTATGATGAATGTAGAAACTCTCTCTACTTTCTTTGTCCAAGCCAAAAGGATACCTCAGCCTCAAAGTGGGAGGCAACCGATACATCTTAAGATGGATCATCCACTATGGCACTGGTGACTTAGTAGCAACCCGATGCATGTCCTTGGTGGAAGATGATGAAATAATTGCCCATCCTCTACCATCTAATCTTTTACGACCATGCTGAAGAAGTTTCAAAGTTTTCTGCCTGCAAGATGACAAACGGCCTGCGCGCTCGCTGCTCCACTTTCTCCTTAATTTACTAAGTGAGATCTATGGTCTCAATAACTCTTGAACATGCGAACCATTATTTCTTAACAATCAGAGCACATCTCCATGACCACTGCACTCAGGAAGGTGATGTACGTATGTTTCTGAAGACGACAGGTATCCATCTTTGTCTATAAAACTCTACTCCTCGGAACCCTCCAGGTAAGAGAACACTTACTTTACATTCCTTCTCTTGGAAATTGATTCCGCATGAATTAGAATCTATTTACTCCATAGAACTTTGAGTTCTTTTCGACTCCACCACCGAGATCTCCATTCTCCATGCAGCATCCTCTATCTTATATTCTCTACTCTCTTCCACCAATCTTCCATACTTCATATTCGACACCACTGCCAAGCTCTATCTAAAAGATCTTTCCTCTTCTATTTGTTTCTATGAGAGATTGATTTAGGGATCGAAGGATCCACCACTGGAGAATCTTTCCATGTGAGGACTTTTTTTGTCTTTGATGATATTGCAGGATTTAATTTAAAAGATCAATCGAAGGCCCGGTACCATCATCTAACTTTAAAGATCTCAATTAGCTATCTTATGGCCACTACTCTCTCCTGGCTCCAGCTTAGTGGTCTAAGCTAGCTTGACTCCCTAGCAACAATAATATCTAAGTTGTTCTACACTTCATCGTGTTTGTTGATGGGAGTTTTGGATCATAGGATCAGACTCAGAGACTCATTAAAAAAAAGATAATTTGGCTGCACTCTTACCAGTACCATCACTTTCACAACCACTAGGATTGGTGAGACTAGTTATCACGATTCTCTACAAACTCTCAAAAGAATAGCAAGATGGAGATGAATGACATGGCATGTTGTCTCCCCCATTACCCACTCTAACTTCTACTTTCACTCAAACTAATGCGGAGTAGATGGCCAATTTATAGTTCGAACTGATTCCAGATACGTTGCATATAGGGTGAGTGAGTCCGGCACCAAATCTCAAAATGGTTCTAGATACAGGGAATTCAAGGTGACTGAATCAAATGCCAAACCTCAAATGGTTCTAGATACACGGCATCCAGGTTGCTTCAGTACCAAATCACAAAATAGTTCTAGATGCATGGCATCTAAGGCGAGCGTATCCAACACCAAATATCTAAATGTTTCAGGATACATGGCATCGCGGTGAGTGAATCCATACTAAATCATTTCATTTAAATCCTTCCATTAATCTCCTTAAGAATTTATCAGTTTGTCCTTTATTTGACTATCATATTATTTTATCATGTATAGTTATCATTTTATATTAGTCCTTGTACAAAGCTAGACCAATGTTCACTACACAGCAAGGCATGCTTTGGTACATCGTTGTCCCGGTCTTGTTTAACATTTGTGAATAATCCTGGGCATAAACATAAAACAACCATTGACATCAGGGACTTGATATGAAGATCAAATGTAAAATAATAGTTAGTTTGGGGACGGAACTCAAATACCCTACTTGCAAATGCATTATAAACTTGACTGCAATATGCAATAGGAAAAAATTTCACCTCCTTACTTCCTTATCTACGCAAGATGTAGCACTTAAGATTTGAGGTGAACTACACATTGGCCTTACTCGACACTCAGTGGCCCTTGTTGCGTGGCACCCAAAGTTGCCAAGCTTGTTGGTTTGTATATGAATACATAAATCAAAATTGCAGGGAATTAAGTATGGTTAGTGTTTTTTACAGCTTGTTTGGCTACTGCTATAGGATTAGGCTGAAAAACCTGTAAAATTTGTGGACTGGGCCATCCATTTATGTGTATCCCTCGTATCAACCAAATTCCATGCAGCCTAAATCTTGTAGGAGCTGCAGCCTAAAAACTAGAATTCGGGCTGGATTTGGATAGATTCTTAGAAAATGCAAGATAGAAGGGCCAACAGCTCCGATTCCTATAAGGTTTTTAGCTCAATCCTGTATCCAAACATACCCTTAGTTTCCTATTGTTTTTGGTATTTATAGTATCTTTTCATATACTATGTTCTTGTCAATGAAAATATTATCTTTTAATTGCATAGATTAAGGACGTGTCTCTTGTCAATAAAATAATTATCTATATGTACAAGGATGCTCTATAGTACTAGAAAGAGACAAACTGTTTTGAAATTCTTGGTTGATCAAATAGGATTTGGTAAATGGAAGGTACGAAAGCAGGTGCAAAAAACTGTTAGCCACCTGCTATGCTTAAATGAAGCATTTCTTGGACCAGCAACTTATTATTCTACCATCTCCTGTACGGCATCAACCATCTTGGATCACTTTTATACTCTTGTAACTTGTAACTAAATTCTAATACTAATAAAAGCTGGGGAAATTTTTTGGCTTCCTCCATTTCCTTAAATTCTTTTTTTTTAAAAAAAATAAAAAAGTCTCTAGTAGCTCAACAATTTTACCAAAATAATACTCAATTTAAAAGTATTTATCAAAATAATATCTAAATCAAAGTCATCCTATCATAGGACGACTTTATGTGCTGACTCACCATCTTCCACGCCATATGGGACGAGCAGTTAGCAACAAAGAGTCGCCTTATAGTAGGATGACTTACTAAGTCGCTCTATAATAGGATAATTCTATAAGTCGCCCTATAATAGGGCGACTCTATAAGTTGCTCTACTATAGGGCGACTTTGATATGCAGCCTGCCCAATTTTGTGCCAAAGGGAAGGAGGGCCGGTCATCCTCCTCTCCCTTTCCTCCATTCTCATCACTGTTAGCTTTAACAATCATCGGTAATCTTCTTCTTGTTCCATGGAGGAGTCTCCATGCCTTCGGGCCATTGAGGGAAGCCATCGAGCTCGTTTTGAGGGTTAGTATCTCGATCCATTTCATTACCCAACCCCCATTATGATGCCCGAGATATTGCATGGCTGATAAACACTCAAATTAAGTCATTAGAAGTACAAATTTAATTTAATTGCTCCTTATTTATTAAGAATTTGATGCTTTCTAATATACTTTATAGGTAATTAAGAGTTTGGGCTCATACAATTCAAATTAGACTTAAATTGACTTAAATTCAAGTGAACCGGACAACCATCTCCTATTCAAGTATGAACGCAACTTACTCATGAAGGGATGAGAAGCAATCTCCTCTTGATCAAGGGCCCAGAATTAAAGAAGACCTTTTACATGGATTCAAGTGTGAACAGGACTTAAAGATCAAGGGCCTAGATTAAAAGATAACCTTTTATATAGATTCAAGTGTAAACATGATTTAAAGATCAATGAATGAGAAGTAAGCTCCCTAATCCAATGGCCCATTTCTTGTTGCCTCTCTTTTTAATTAGTCCCACATGAAAAAAATAAAAAATCTGCCTCGCTCCTATACCTGTAAATAAAATCCATTGCCTCTACCAAGAGATATTTATCTCTCCACACCACGACTCTTGTAGGAGCCTATGTGATAGATGAAAATACCTATCCACAAAATTTTTATTCATCTTTTTCTCACTTTCTTCCATCCTTTCAACATACGAGAATGAGAGTTAGCCAGAAAAAAGTATGCCAGTGGAGAGTCTGTGTTTCTTTTTATTTTCTTATTTCAACTCCAAGTCTTGTTAATAGCTTAGGAGTTAGTTCTTATTTTTGTAATCAAATTTTTATTCCAGTAATAAAATTTTATTTTTTTAATCATCGTTGTGTAATTTAATTTATGCAGTTTAATTTCAGTACATCGGATAGTTTAATTTTCATGCTTATTTATTTTCTGCATCTATTTTATTTACTATAATTTTAATTTTTAGTAATTAGTATAATATTTTTTTTTATGTTCTTAATCAAATTTATATATTTTCTTTAAATCATGTCTAGCTAAGCAATCCTCTGGAATTTGCGATGAAGCTAAACCATGATTAGAAACTCTTCTTAGGATTTTTTCTTGGCTTTATTTTTCATGAAGCTAAACCTTGATCACAGCATGTCATTGGGATATTAAGGCTATTCGATAGAATAGTTAAGAAAAAAAATAAAATTTATAAAAGCTTTTTCTAAACCCACTCTTACCTTTATCCTTGGATCATCTAACTCTAAGATGGGCTAGTGGTTTTGCATTTGCACATCCATTTCTTCTTTTTTTTTTAGATAAAATACAGTCCATGCAATGTCTTAACCACTTAAGCTTTCTATTTAATTTTTGTAGTGAGTGTTAGGCCAATAACTCCCAAACCAGTTGGCTTTGGGCATTAGGTGTAAAACACCCCTTGAGCTTACTGACTTGAGTCAAGTAGGCTACAAGTTGAAACTTGACTGTATTATTATTTAAATATTATTCATTTTTTAATATGAATATTATTGCTTACTTAGGCAATGAGATCCAGTTACTCACTAAAAAATTAATATTTTTTTTTTGTGAAAGTATATGCATCAACATATCCCACTTATACCCATAAGAGGTCGATTTTCTTTAGATATTAGTAGGAAATACTAAAAATATTTAAAAATAAATTTTTATTTTAGACTCAACCTTCTATTGAATTGTATCAATATGCAGTCCCTCGATACTTCTCAATTTATCTAAAGTATGTATCACATGCTGCTAAAATGTCTAATGTTACTCAAGTCTGAAGCATAGTAGGAATATGAATATCAATAAATTTGTAGATACAAAGGATCAAAGGATCAAAGTAAAGTTCAAAGTTCATCTTTCACCTCCCAACTTATTCTATAGTGACTTCAATGAGGTAAGAAAAATAAAAATCCAATAGGTAAAAAAAAGAAATACACCTGATTTGATGTGTCCTTGGTTCAGCAGGTGTTTTCATATGTTCTTTTTGATTCTTCCCTCCAACTTATTCGACATTGACTAAAGTAAAATCTATATAAACTAAAATAAAAATTTAAAATGCAAGAATTTGGGTTACCTTCTAAGAGCGCTAAGTTTATAGTCTTCAGCCAGACTAAACTTAGAAAATAGATCAACCGAGATATATTGGTTCATAGAGAACCATGGCTTCCTCAATAACTTCAGTGAGTAATTCCAAGAATAATTTTAATCATTGACTATTCACTTTAAACACAACACCATTGCTTGAGTTTTCAATTTCTACAGCTCCATATGAGAAAACTTCTTTAACTAAAAATGGTCCTATCCATCTAGATCTCAACTTTTCAGGAAATAGGTGTAATCTAGAATTATACAAAAAACTTTCTATCCAGAAGTAAAAGATTTTCTAAGAATTTTTTGATCATGGAAAACTTTTGTTCATTCCTTGTATACTCTGGCATTTTCATAAGCTTCATTTTTAAGTTCTTCTAATTCATTAATCTGAAGCTTTCTATAGCTTTTGGCTGCGTCCAAGTCCATATTTAATTTCTTGATGGCCCATATGGCTTAGTGTTCTAGCTCAACAGGCAAGTGACAAGATTTTTCAAACACAATCCTATAAGAAGACATTCATAGGTTGGTCTTAAAGATGGTACGGTATGCCCAGAGTACATCTACAAGTTTCAAGGACCAATCCTTTCTATTGGCATTAATAGTTTTATCTAGGATCTATTTGATTTATCTATTGGATACTTCTACTTGCCCATTAGTTTGAAGATGATATGGTGTGGCCAACTTATGGGTGACGTTATATTTTTTCATTAAAGCAGCAAAGGATCGGTTGCAAAAATGTGTCCTCCGATCACTAATGATTGCTCTAGGTGTACCAAAATGGGAGAGAATATTTTGTTTGAGGAATTTAATGACCACTTTGCTATCTGTTGATCTACAAGGAATAACTTCTATCCACTTAGAGACATAATCGACATCTACTAAAATATATTCATTTTCAAAGGAGTTTGGAAATGGTCCCATGAAATCAATCCCCCAAACATAAAAAATTTTGACCACCTAGATTGGATTAAATGGCATCATGTTTCTCTTGGTGATTCGATCCATTTGTTGGCATTGAGCACAACTTCTATAGTACTTGTGAGCATCTCTAAATAAATTAGACCAATAAAATCTACATTGGAGGACTTTTGCATCTATCTTTTTGGACGCGAAGTGACCACCACATGCTTGATCATGACAAAAAGATAAAATACTTCTAACCTCATTGTCCAGGATACATCTCCTAATGATCTGATCAGAATAATGTTTGAACAAGTATGGGTCATCCCAAATGAAATACTTCACTTGGGCAAAGAATTTGTGCTTATCCTGAGTGGTCTAGTGGAAAGAAACTTTACCAATGACTAAATAGTTGACAATATCAGCAAACCATGGTTCAGTGGATACAGACATGAGTTGTTCATCAGAAAAAAAATCATTAACAGATGGTTCATTAGATGGTGCGACTATGATTCGGGATAAGTGATCAGCTACTGTATTTTCTGTTCCTTTCTTATCCTTAATTTCTAGGTCAAATTCTTGAAGGAGTAAGACCATCGAATTAAGCGTACCTTGGCATCTTTCTTTGCTAAGAGATGTCTAATGGCCGAGTGATCAGTATACACAATCATGTGGAATCCAACTAAATAGGATCTAAATTTTTCAAGAGCAAAGACAACAGCTAGGAACTCCTTTTCAGTGATAGTGTAATTAAGCTGTGCATCATTTAAGATTTTACTAGCATAGTAAATAACTATAGGCAGCTTATCAATTCTTTGACCTAGAACTGCGCCTACAATATGATCAGACGCATCGCACATGAGTTCAAAGGGTACAGTCTAGATAGGTGGATGAATAATGGGAGCTGAAATAAGTGCCTTTTTAAGAAACTCAAAAGATTTTAAGCAGTCAGAAGTAAATTCGAATTTTGTTTTCTTTGCTAACAAGTTGGTCAACAGGCGAGCTACTTTGCTAAAATTGGCTATGAACCTTCTATAGAATCCAGTATGTCCTAAAAATGAATGAATTTTCTTAATAGATTTGGATGGTGGAAGACTCACAATCAGGTCTACTTTGGCCTTGTCTACTTCAATTTCTTTTTGTGAAACTACATGGCCAAGAACTATGCCCTCTCTAACCATGAATTGGCATTTCTCCTAATTAAGAACTAAGTGCTTCTCCTTACATCTTTCTAGGACATGTCTCAAATGATCTAAACATTCGGAGAAGGTAGGGCCAAAGACAGAAAAGTCATCCATAAAAATTTTAAGAAATCATTCAATAATATCAGAAAAAATGCTAATCATACATCTTTGGAAGGTTGCTAGTGCATTGCATAACCCAAAGGACATACGCCTGTAGGCAAAGGTTCTAAATGGACAGGTGAATGTAGTCTTTTCTTAATCTTCAGGAGCTATGAGGATCCGGTTATAGCTAGAGTATCCATCAAGAAAATAGTAGAATTCTTGTTCGGCTAATTTTTTTAATATTTGATCAATAAATGGTAAAAAAAAATGATCTTTTCTTATTGTTGTATTTAATTTTCTATAATCTATACAGACCCTCCATTCCGTTTGGGTCCTAGTTGGGATAAATTCATTTTTTTCATTCGGACCACTGTTACCTCAGACTTTTTGGGTACCACTTGAACCGGACTTATCCAAGAACTATCTAAGATAGGATAAATTATTTTATTATCAAGCAACTTCAAAATCTCTTTCTTGACTACATCTTTCATAGTTGGATTGAGTCTTCTCTGAACATTTCTAGTTGGTTTAGCCCCTTCTTATAGGTGTATCCTGTGTTGAACTATGGAGGGGCATATTCTCTTAATGTCAGCTATGGTCCAGTCTATTGCTTCTTGATTCTTTCTCAGAACTACTAATAACTCCTCTTGTTCATGATTTAGGTCTGATACAATAATTATAGGCAAGATTTCTGCTGGACCTAAATAAGCATACTTAAGGTGCTTGGGGAGAGATTTTAGTTCTAATTTGGGTGCCCCTTCTATTGATGGCTCGGATGATGGTTTAGCCATTTTCATGAATGGTTCAGTGGGAAGCTCCCATCTTTATCTAATCCTGTGGTCAATAGGTGTTTCATTGATGTCTTCATATTCATGGTTTAGCCAAATACTTGACTCCAGATCGACTTCTTTATCGCTAATGTTAATGGATTCGTAATTTTCATCTTGGATTACATTTATATTAGCATGCTGGATGGATTCTTATTCTAGATTAAATATATTTAACTCAATGGTCATATTCCCAAAAGACAGCTTCATAAGTCCATTTCTACAGTTGATTTCAGCATTAGTAGTGGCTAAGAAAGATCTTCCTAAAATAACTGGGATATGATCCTTGGGATTTGAAACTAGTTCGATCTCTAAAATGATGAAGTCAACAAAAAAGATAAAATTGCCAATCTTAATTAAAACATCTTCTACCATTCCTTTAGGGATCCTAAAAGATCAGTCTGCTAATTGCAACGTGATCCCTATTGGCTGTAGTTTTTCCAATCCTAATTGTCGTAAACTGAATAAGACAAAATATTTACACTAGCCCCTAAGTCTAGCAAGATCTTCTTAATGTGGATTTCTCCGATAACACATGAAATTATCGAAGATCCTGAATCCTTATATTTTATTGGCATATGACTTGACAAGTAAGAGCTCACGCTTGCAGCTAAGAATGCTCTCTTGGGTACATTGGTGGTCCTCTTTTTGGTGCAAAGATCTTTTAAAAATTTAGCATAGGTCAGTACTTGCTGGATCATGTCTAGCAGAGTGATATTTATCTGGACTTGTTTGAACACCTCTAACATTTTATCCAAATATTCTGATTTTTTTTAGACCTTAGTCGATTTGGAAAAGAAGCTCTAGGAGTTGTGGGTATAGGGCTGGATGTACTATCAATTTCAGGAGCTTGAGTTTGTAAGGTAGGTTGTTCATAAAGTTGTTTGGCAGATGAGTCATCTCTATTGTCAGATGTATCTATCTTGTTATCCACTTATTTTTTTGATCTTAAAGTATGAATGGCATTCTCTTGATTGACTTGATTTTTATGTTGGGATTGTGGACCATTTTGATTTCTCGGATTGGCTAGGCAGCTTACCTCGTTCTCACTCATTCATGGTAGATGCTAGCTGACCTACCTGCATTTCTAGATGGACTATGGCCTGGGTGTTAGCATTTAAGAGTTGACCCAAGGTTTGCATGAAATTACTCAATATAGCATTGGTGTTAGCATTAGATTTGGCTAGGACTTCCAGATTTTTCTCTAAAGAACTAAATTTCTTTTCAGGATTATTGAAGCCTGATGAGTTGTTTAACACAGGATTGAGCCTTAGGTTTTGCTGGTTGAAACTAGGACCGCCTACATTTAGGTTCTGCGATCGTGAGAAGTTTGGATAATTCCTCCATCTTGGGTTATATATGGGTGTATAAGAATTATTCATTGATTTCTAGTATGCAGTATTTACCTGTGCACACCCATTCTTTGTTGGGTTTATCAGGAGTGGACAGTCTTCAAGGATATGGTTTGGTGCATTGCACCCATTGCACATGGGTGCAGACATATGGTTCACATCGGCTGTTCTTTATAGTTCTAAGGCCTCTAACCTACGTGTTAGGGTTATAATTTTAGCCTCTGCGATTAGAGAGATTTGAACTTGGTATATTCCACCTCTTGAAGGTGTTGATTTTTTTGGTTCTCTAATTGTTTTTCATTATAGACTTTTCTTGACTAGATCTTCTAAAAATTGCCAGGTCTCATTGGATTTTTTATACATAAATTGACTTTGGCACATTGACTCTAGCATGATTCTGAAATTTGAATCTAGTCCCTCATAAACTATTTGGCATAGCCTCCAGGTTTCTATTCCATGATATGGGCATTGGGTCAAGAGGTTCTTAAAATGATCGAAATACTTCCAGAATGACTCGCCATCTAGTTGATAAAATTAGTTTATCTCATTTCTAATTCTAGCTGTCTTATGATGGGGAAAGTATTTTTTAAGGAATGCTCTTACAAAGCTCTCGCAGATTATGATAGATTGATTTGACAGACTGTATAGCCACTTTTTAGCATTATCCTTAAGGGCAAAATTGATTAGTCTCAGCTTGATCTCATCCTCAGAAAGTTATTGTAACCTCATAGTTGCACAAACCTCTTCAAATTCTCTAATGAATATATATGCATCCTCTATTCTAGTGAACTTTAGAAGCATATTAATTATTTAGAATTTAATTTTAAAATTATTTGCAGTAGGTTGGAGCAATCTGATGTAAGAAGGTTGGATAGACCTAACTGGGTAACATAAATCCTTAAGAATTTGGGGCTGATTGATTTCTTTCATTTTAGAAACTTTAAGGCTTGACACAAGAATCGAGTCAATTCTAACTAGTCGATCCAAAATTCTTCTTCATGAAGAAAGTGGAGAATTCACTTTATTTTATATATTTTTTATTATTTTTTTAATTTTTTTTAAAAAAAAGAAAAGAAAGAAGAATTAGTTAAGATTTTTTTTTTTGATTTTTTAAATACTTATCAAGCAATTATCTATCCTAGGTTATCCTAATTCTAGATAGCTCCTAACTGTCAAGGTTGCCTTCAAGCACTCCAAGTTCGAAATTGACTAACCGAATCGGCCAGATAAGTGTAAGATCGATGGGAGTCCCCCTATTGCTTTTCTTAAACACCAATTAGATTGGTCAGGTAAGCGAACAAAATTAATTAAAAATCACCTTCCTTCGGATCCAGTCGTTTCATAAACCACTTTTCTAGACACCGACAGGCCAACCAACTTAAACCCGATCTAACTCTTAGATTTTCTTATCCTAATGAGCTCAAGTATTTTTGGGTTGACGTCTAATTGATTTTATTTAAGGTTAGGATGAATGCAAATAAGAAAACTTGTTTGTGGGCTAAGGAAGGATGATGAAATTTCTATCTTATTTTGTTTAGGTTTGTGCCCTTAAAGTAGTTTAGATATGCTTATACACAACCAATAAGAACAAACAAGTTTTAATAAAAAAAATAATACCGAACTAAGATCAAATTAGTAAGCTAAAAGAAAAGAAAAAGGTTAGATTATATATCTGATTTTTAGCACTCATCAATTTTCTACAAAGTAAGATAAAAAAAAAAAAATTAGAAAGATCAGACTAAAATTAAACTAAAAGCACGAAGAACAAGAATTTAGAACATAATTTAAAATACACCAATTTTCTAACAATGGCGCCAAAAATTTGATGTGTCTTAAAATTAACTGCAAGCACACGGTGTACAAAGTAGCACGTTTAGCAAGTACAGATCAATTTCATGAGGAATTGTATTTAAATTACGTTCAAATCCTTGCTCAGGTGAACTTTAACAAAGAGTTTTGAAAAATTGATTGATACTTACTACTACATAGTAAATTAATTTTAAAAAATAATAATTTAAAGATCTAGGACTTTTGAATCCACTAGATCAATGACTTAGAGAGCCTTTCTAAGATTTCTCTTAGAAATTAAGTCATTAGAAGTATAAATTTAATTTAATTACTTCTTATTTATTAAAAATTTGATGCTTTCTAATATATTTTATAGATAATTAAGAGTTTGGACTCATACAATTCAAATTAAATTGAAATTGACTCAAATTCAAGTGAATCAGGCAACCAGCTCCCATTCAAGTATAAACGCGATTTACTCATGAAGGGATGAAAAGCAACTTCCTCTTGATCAAGGGTCCAGAATTAAAGAAGACTTTTTACATGGATGCAAGTGTGAACATGACTTAAAGATCAAGGACCTAGATTAAAAGATAACCTTTCACATAGATTCAAGTATGAACGCAACTTAAAGATCAATGGATGAGAAGCAAGCTCCCTAATTCAATGGTCCATTTCTTGTTGCCTTTCCTTTTAATTAGTCCCACATAAAAAAAATAAAAAATCTATCTCCCTCCTATACCTATAAATAAAATCCAATGCCTCTATCAAGAGATATCTATCTCTCTACATCACAACTCTTATAGAGGCCTGTGTGACAGGCAGAAATACCTACCCATAAAATTTTTATTCATCTTTTTTCTACTTTCTTCCACCCTTCCAACATACGAGAAGAAGAGTTAGCTAGAAAAAAGTATTCCAGTGGAGAGTCTATGTTTCTTTTTATTTTCTTATTTCAACTCCAAGCCCTGTTAATGGCTTAGGAGTTAGTTCTTACTTTTGTAATCAAATTTTTATTTCAGCAATAAAGTTTTATTTTCTTTTAATCATCATTTGTGTAATTTAATTTATGTAGTTTAATTTCAGCAAATAGGATAGTTTAATTTTCATACTTATTTACTTTCTACATCTATTTTATTTACTATAATTTTAATTTTCAGTAATTAGTATAATATTTTTTTATGTTCTTAATCGGATTTATAGTTTTTCTTCAAATCATGTCTAGCTAAGCAATCCTCTGGGGTTTGCAATGAAGTTAAACTATGATTAGAAACTCTTCTTAGGATTTTTCCTTGACTTTATTTTTTAGTTCTTCTTTCTTCAAGATTCTTGCCAAGAGACTTGATGGACTATCATTGGGTTTCAATCCCTTTATAGTTCATGCTTGATTCGGTGCAAGAAGGATAATAGGTAGAAGGCTTTTAATATTTTTAATTCTTTTTCTCTTATTCTTGTGAAAAATTTTGATGGATTATTGTTGGGTCAAAGTCCTTTCATAGTCCATACTTGGGTAACACAAGAGAAGCAGTTGAAAAAAAAATTTTTTAATTAGGGTGAATGTTTGTCTATGCATTACACCTTAATTAAGAAACATCATAAGAGAAATCTTAGAATTGATCTAGTGGATTTAAAAATTCTAGATCTTTAGATTATTATTTTTTAAAATTAATTTACTATTTAGTAGTAAGTATCAATCAATTTTTCAAAACTCTTTGTTAAAGCTCGCCTGAGCAAAGATTTGAACATAATTTAAATACAATTCCTCGTGGGATCGATCCATACTTGCTGGACGTGCTACTTTGTACACCGTGCACTTGTAGTTAATTTTAAGACACATTAATAGCCCTCCATCATAATTCACGAGGCTAGAAAGGCCAGCGGGTGTGTGGTAGTAGTTGCTCTTCCCAACCACAAATCCATCACAATCCAACCATCTACTGGCATCCACTCGAAAAGCCAGCGATCCAATCAGACAAAAGTAAAAACTATCCATTGGTGACCCAGAAAGCCAATGGTCCAATTTTAGTTTTGGATTGCCAACGATCGATCATACACATGGGAGGGCCTGAGGCTGGGGTAGACTGAGGGCTTGGCGACTTCCCTTAATGGCCTAAAGGCATGGGGACTGCTCCATGGGACAACATGAAGAGCACCGATGATTGTTAATACCAGCAGTGATGAGAAGGGGGGAAGAAAGGGAAGGATGACCGGCCCTCCTTCCCTTTTAAAGGGCGCTTTTATAAGTCACCCTACCATAGAGCGGCTTTGATACACCACCTGATACAATACCCTTATTAGAAAAGATGTTTCTAGAGGTTTCTTAAGTTGAAGGTACTCTTGCATTTACAAACCAATGAGGTACTATTTCTTGATGAAAGATCTAATTATAAAAATTATGTCCACCTGATAGAAGACTAGCCAAATACCTAGCTTCAACCATATCTAATTAATACATTAGTTCACATTACAAAAAATGCTTGTCTATATTATACCAGTTTGAATATCAAAAGAAAAGTACTTGTATTAATTTTGATGCTCTTGAGTCAGCGATGAGGTATTGGATGCCAATGAACAGTTTACTAGAATGGCTACCTTGTAACATGGGGGTATCAATAGCTTAATAAGTTAGTCTACTTCAACCCAATTGGTTTCTTGGATACCCTAACCATGTGGAGTTGTGAAGTTGAACTTTGATGCATCATGAAAGAATGAGAAGGCCGGTATAGGTTTCATTAGTCATGATGTCTATGGTAACATTGGTATGAGATCATTTTATGCATTTACGGTGCCTAAAGCTGAATTGAGAGTAGCCTAGAAAGGATCGACCACAACAGTATAAAAGTTATAATGCTCAAAGATCTAATTGAAAAATGATTTATTAACGATCATCGATTGGATTAATAGATGTCATAGTAATGCTGGTATAATTCTAAGCCACTCACTTCTTATGGACATCATACAAGCCAAACTTTTGGAAACTATCAGCTTCTATTAGCCTCTTTCAATGCCTAACACCAAAGTTGGTTTTCATTTCTCATTGTCCATTGACCTCCTCGATGCTAATGTGAGACCTAATCTTCATTTATGTTTGGTTGCATTTTATGAGCGAGTATTGCTATTTCATCTATGCTACCGAAGAGATTTTATTTCATTATAATTTTAGTTCGATAGAATCTGATTAAATGAGTGAATATGGCTATTTTATCTATATCTATTATCATGAAAGCATCGATCTTGTAAGGCAACCAACCTACCCATGTGCCGAGATGAGAAGCTAGGATAAAGACGAAGAATTATCATTGTTGATCATTACAACAATAAAAATATATATATAGGATGTGCAATTAGACTAAAAAAATTATAATATTAATTTTAAAATAATATAAATCAGTAGTTAGTCATTACAATATTTGTTACAAAAAAAAGTGCAGATCGTATAACTATCGAGAGGCGTATATGCTAAGATATTATGGCCTCCTATGCATCCGTCTCTCATAAATGCACATCACCTCTAGCTGGTGGTGGGATGGCTCTGGTACAGTATCAATTGATGCAGAGAGAGATGCTGTCATACTGGCCTATCAATATATGCGTGACATCTACCTTGAGAGGCCCTTAGTCTATCTCTATCCCTGGCCCTCCCATGTGAATCATCGATGTGCTGCTCAACGGATCAATATGATAGCTCTCCAAGCTCAATCATAGGGGCTATAATGCCTATGTCTCAATCGAATCCTACATAAATCTGCTTGGTTATTATACTTAATCATACCATGTTTCTTAGACTTTAGTTGGCATCCATTTAACTTACATGTAATATTATTAGTGAACATCCTGCCAGCCTCCCTCCTCCATGCTGCTATTGCACGTCGCACATTAAACCACTTCAATAAGCATTCAAAAAAAAGATGGACAAGTATGATAACCGGCAATGAGCGAGCCCCCTTCAACACCTTATTGAAACTTTCAGATAGATTCGTATTATTATTCCATACATGCATCCATCCGTGTTATGCGCTAGCGACTATTTACTTGGATCATCAAGTAGATTTCTTTATAGGTATTGAAAGTAATTGAGCCATATTTTTTCAATATGTTGCATGCTGCAATCGAACTTCCAAGGTTGATTTTGCTCTGTAGTTTGATGAAAATAAGCCAAAAATATCATATCATGAAATCGACCGTTTAGGTTTGCCTCTATATGTCTCAGGCATAATCTGTGATATCCATATGGTACTGTCCACTCAACAGATGCATTTGAAACAATAGCTAATATTTTCTTATGTTGGTCTGAGACTATGCCGATCCCCTTTCAATCATGTGCCACATAATAGTACAAATGCTGGTTTTTGCCTTCATAAATGGCAAACGCCAGAGGATGGATACTCTCATTTTCATCCTTCCCCATGGCTATCATCAGTGTACCTTTATATCAATTGTATATATGCATTGTGTCAATACTAATCAATGGGTGGCAGAACTGCAAGCCCTGAATATATGGCCTGAATGCCCAAAAAACTCAATGGAACATCTCGATATTTGACTCTTTTGAAGAAAATTTACAAAAGTCTACCATAGTCCCCTCGTTGGCACGACAAACTATAGCTAGCCAAGGACTTAATGTGTTACAGGACTCAAACCAATCTCTAAACAGCTCACCAATAATAAGTTGTTTAGCTATCCATGTCTTCCTGTAAGGTGCCTCGCATTGCCATGCATGTATCACATATATAAGCCTGACATGTTGATATGGATATAGATGTCTCTGCCCTCACTGGTCCTCTAATGATATCGACAATCATGCATGCATCAAGCTATGGTGATCTCACATCATATCTGCATTCAAGCATATGTATGGCCCTTTATATACTGTAATCTTCCATTACTATTTTCTATTCCAATAGTATGCCCGAAGATGCCAGCTGTAACTCTCTGACTGTTTATAGATGATGCTCCATTTAATTTTGATATGACTTGACGACTTTAAAAGGATGGTGGGTGTGAATGATATATTATTTCACAACATGTTGGACTTTCTCCTTTGACCTAAATACCATTCTCTTTCTTATTTCCTCATTTCCACCAAAGAATGGATGTTCTGGCAATGCTCCTTGGGATGCGACCTCATCATTGTTGGATACATCAACTAGTCCAAATTCAGGAATAAGGGGTGCCTCATGTGGTGGGACATCTTCTTCCATACTAGACTCTCCACTATCACTGCCATCATACTTTGCATTATCATCCGTAGGATTAGGATCATAACTAACAATGGCTTTATTTTAAATAAAGTTGCAAAATCAGCCATTGCGGTTCCCAATCCTCCAAGTCCGGCATGTGTTGCATGTGGTTGATTAATTGGTGTAGGATTGTAAGATTCACGCTCCACATGCTCCATGATAGCTGACACATAACTAGGATTGGCCCCAATATCATCATATATGGTGTTATATGGATATTGATATGCAGACTCTATCTCTACCATTAACTGAGGATTATCAGTTACCAATGCTGCTGGTCCATCAACGATATATATAAGGGTGCCTCAATACTCATACCCAGGTTGATCGGCCATTGAAGCTGTATCAAGTGAAGATCTTCTCATCTCCGACTACGCAAGTAGGGTAGATACAGCCTGAGACACACTCACATGCTGTTTACCACCATCTGAAACTCCTACCACTATCGGTTCAATGAAAATCTCAACCACTCAAAAAAATCTCTATGATGGGATGTCCAAGGTGGTGTCCATGTTCTGAACATTTTTAATAGGTACATCCAAATACTGTAGAGCATTATTCATCAGAAATCTATATATTAGAGAAACTTTATAGTAATTGGGGTTTCATTCGATGACAGCATAACAGACTCGCACAAGTTTTTGGTATGTTGCATTACGATCCACCATGATCATCCAGGTCCTTCCACCATCATAACATGCATCGTTAGCATCACGATTGATCATTCCATTCTAATAACAGATAACAGTGACATGATTTGGATTCATTTTATTGAATATTTTTATGAGAAGTAACCACATGAATATATGAATATATATTTACTAGAAGAAAGTACTTAATATTTAACATGACTTACATAATAAATGCATCCTATCAAAAACTAATAGGTAAAGTTAGGTCCTATCATATTCAAAAATTGCATTAATTCTATAGGTAATTATAGTAATCAAACGATATGCAATAGGGGTCGAAAAAATTTTGGTAGTATTTTTTCTTAGTTCTTTCCATACTGCTAAAGATGTATGAGGAGAACTAAAGAAAAATACTATTCAAAATTTTTCTTGAACCCTCTATACATCATTTAATTACTGTAATTATTTATGAAATTAATTATAATTTTTAAACTATCCAAACTGAACAATCAATTGACCAATGTACATAATACTTCCATCTGTACAAAAATATATAAATGTATGGATGTGGTAGAATATGTACATTAATCAAAAGATGGGTTTACGGTTCTATGTAATGCAAAATATTTAAAAATAAGTGACTGAATATTTAAAATTTCAAGTTGTCTAATTGCCACCTAGTTGAGTAATGTATACTGTATTTCATGTTTAAATAATGGTATAAAAAAATAAAAAATAAAAGAATCAAGAAGAAGGAAGGAATCATATACCAGCCAATATGATGACTAGAGGATGGGGCGGCATGCAGGGAACCGTCGAGAGGAGGGGTGTCGAGGACCACCGAGAGGAGGGGGGGGTGGGGAGGGGTGCCAGGGACCACCGAGAGGAGAAGGAAGGGACAGTGGTATGTCGAGGAGGAGGAGGGAGGGGGGTTCTTACATCAGGACCTAGAGGGAGGTTGGGGGAGTGCACGGGAAGGGGCAGAGGGAGGTTGGGGGGGTGCACAGGGAGGGGCGGCGGACTGATAGTAGGAGGAATCACTACTATGAAAAAGGGCTACGACAGTAATTTGCGGACTGATAGTAGGAGGGATCACTACTATAAAAAAGGGCTATGGCAGTGGTTATAAACCGCTGTCATAGTCCAAAAAATCATTGTCATAGACTATGATATCGATTTTCTAACTGTTGCTACTGCGATCGTCGTCGTAGCTCTATGGCAGCGGTTATTGCAGCGGTTGTTAGAGTCGCTGCCATAGATAGCCTATTGCAGCGGTTTATAAACCATTGCAATAGATCCACCTATCGTAGAGATTATGTAACTCCTATCATAGATAATCGATAGTAGTGGTTTCTTAATCACTGTCATAGATCTAGTGTAGCGGTTGGCACGGATATGATAGTGGTTATAAAATCGCTACCGTAGATCTTGAATAATTAAAAAAAATAAAATTTTTATTTTTTTATTATCTGATAAATATAGATATATAACATAAAAAAAATATAATAAATATAAAAATTATTCTAAAATACTAAAATTTTATTATCGAATAAAATTTATTATAATATTTTTTTTTAAAAATAAAATACATCAAAAGTCTCCTAAATCTACATTATCATCATCGTCGTTGTCACCGAAAGTCAAAGTCGAAGCCGAAGCTAGAGCTAGAGTTAGAGCTAGAGCCGAAGCCAGAACTAGAGCTGAAATACAGGCTAACATATCCTCGAAGCTCGTGACTCCAAAATGCATGCTGAGCGTCCACATCATATCTCTCATGATGTCCTCCAGATGAGATGCGCGCTTCTCAGCTCGATCTACCCATGTCGCAGCATGATCTACCCATGCCAATGCCTCCTCAAGCTCCTTCCGACTGACAACACCGAAAGTCTATGAGGAGATGCTCACCTCGGACCAGTAGCTCATCAGCATGTGTCCGGACCTGCATCGGATCCTCCCAGAGTGCTTAGGCCCCAAGACTTGAGACAGATGGTCATGGGGCCTAGAGATATCTGGGCCCTCACTCACGAGCGCATCTAATTGATCCTATAATTATAAATTAAAATAAAATTTTATAAGAAATGCCATAATTCTAATCATATATACTAATATATTCAATACTTATAGAAATACGCTCGATCGCGGCGTTCATTGGCCTACTTGTCTTGTCTGTGCGGTTGGATCGAAAAATCTCGCTACGACTGGGTATCACTCCATCTCTCATCAGCTATAACAAAGAATAAATTTATTAAAAAGATGATAAAAAATATAAATTTAATTTATCTAGTAAGATTTAGAATTAATTATCTCTCTATGCACACGACTGGCCATAGACTTGTGGCCTAAAGTGTACGTATACTTCTGGACTACACAGTTCTTTCGGTTCTGATGAAAGATAGTCTAACAAGTATTAAAATAAATAATAAATATTTAAAAAATATTTAAATAAAACTTTTAGCATATTGAAAAATTCAAAAGTTAAAAATTTTATCTCGAACTCTTGACTTCTCTAGTGTCTAACCATCCTCTCCTATTGACTTGAAGGACAGTCCTGTATTTAAGGAACAAGCTCCTCTGGAGTATCTCGTTGGTGCTCGAGCCATCCTCTATGGAGCTTGACCTTGTAACCCCGGTACAACTCTCAATCTTCTTCAGTCAGACATCTTGAGCCCTCTCATGATCGAAGAAGTGTACCTCCTCTGCACAAATTTATCAAAAATCAGTTATAAAATTTTTCTAATCAAACATATATACTGTAAATATATAAAATGCATAAATATAACTAAGATGTGCGTAGTTATCCATATCTTCTTCTATACCCGATCTTTGACGATAGCATCCATTAAATGCCAGTCTTTGGGCTCTACGAAAATGATGTCCGACCACCTCACAAGCACTCCAAAAAAGAAATGCATCTTCCGCGCGGTCTCCCCTACCGACGTCCCCTCCACATCATACTATATCATTACCTGATGCTGGCGGTTCCACACGTGTGCCATATGTGTGGGACCGCGAAATGTCTGGCTGGATGATGCAGCTGTAATGCAAATACGTTATACAAATATATAAGTATACAAATATTATATAAAAATAAAGCTGTGCTAATATAATAAAAATGTACACTCAGATGCCTGCGATGGTAGAGGCTCAACCGTCGGTGAAGTAGATGCCATCAATGGAGTAGATGCCGACGGTGAAGATTTCTGAGCAGTCGATGTCGAGGTGGATGAAGTATGCTCCGACTGCTCCTCGGATACTGAACTACATGTAACCCATCGAGGGACAGGGGTGAAAGCTAGATGGCATTTCAGTGCCATCGTGATCTGCAACGTTAATGAATATTAATCAATATAACATCGTGACATATCAAATTCTATTTATTCGAAAGTTGAGCCAGCTTTATGCCTGAGACAGCCGGCTTCGTGCCTGAGATATCCGACTAGGATCCTCCCCCAATCGGCTCAATCATGGCCCAAACCGGCTCGGCTGTGTATCCAATCCGGCTCGACTGTGTGCCATCCCCTCGATCACTTTCTCTCTTCCTCTCTCGATCTCTCTCGTCGGCGACGGTGGCGAGGCTGAACCCCTTCCTCCCAGCTTTTTCATCTCTCGATCTTCCTCTCTCCCTCTCTCGATCTTCCTCGCCGATGAGGCTAGACCCCATCCCTCCCTCTCTCACTCTCTCGATCTCCCTCACCGACAAGGCCGGACCCCATCCCTCTTAGTGATGTCGGCAAGGTCGGACCCCCTCCCTCCCTCTCTCCTATCTCGATCTCCCACTCTCCCTCCCTCGACGGTGAGGTCGGAACCCCTCCTCCCAATGATGGCGGCAAGGCCAGATCCCTTCCTTCCTCTCTTAAGTACAGACCCATCAGGTATCAGATTTAGATCCGGTATCAGAAATTAAAATTGGGTTTAGATCTGAATATTCAGATTTTGATCCGAATCCAATCCATTGATAGATCTAGTCCACAGTCGCCGACATGGCACGGCCCAAGGCTACTACCACGACACGATCCAAAAACTATGACATGCAGATAATTATAATATTTATAATAAATATTTATAATATTTATTATAAATATTTTATAAATTATTATAAATATATATATAATTAATAAATAATACTATAAAATTTAAAAAAAATTATACCTGTGGTGATAGAGAGTGAGTCGTATCGAAAGCTCCGAAGATCGTCGGTGACGACGCTAGAGGAGGACGACGGCACTAGAGGTAACCTGCGAAATAAAAGCAAGATAGTGAGATAGAGAAGAGAAAAAAAGAAAAAATGAGAGAGAGCAGGGATGACCGAGGATGGGGGGCTAGGGAGGGATGCAAGTGATGAGGAGGCTGAAGAAGGCTTCACACTCGTCGGGGGAGGGTCAGAATGGTGGTGGTGGGGGGGTGGGGTTTCGCAGGGGCCAAAGGAGGGTCGAATGGGGGTTTTGCCGGAGGGGGGTCGCTGGGGATCGAGAGAGGGTCGGATGGAGGGGCAGGACTAGGTGGGGGTGGGATTTCACGGGAGGCTGAGCGAGGGTGGAGGAGGATTCATCGGAGGGGGTTTTCATAGGAGGTTGAGGAGGATCGGATGGGGTTCGCTGGAGGAAGGGTTTTGCTGGGGGCGAGGGAGGATCGGATGGAGGGGTGGGGGGTCAGGTGGGGGGTGGGGGGTGGCGGGTGGCGGGGAGGGGTGGTCGGAGAGGGAGGGGGAAGGAGGGGCAATGTCGGTCGAGGGTAAAGGAGGGGCGACGTCGGTCGGAGGGAGAGGAGGGGCGACGCTGGTCAGGAGGGAGGAGCCTCACCGACGATGAAGAAGAGGGGGGGAAGAGAGAGAGCGAGAGAGATGGAGGCGCATGAGAGGGAAGAAAATATTTGAAGATATTTAACCTAACCTACGACAGTGATTATCGAACCGCTGCCATAGATCCACGACAACAGTTATCCAAAATCACTACCATAGATTTACGATAGCGGTTCTATAACCACTGCTGTAGATCTATAGCAGCGATTTTTGATAACCGCTGCTATAGGTAAAAAATAATTTTTTTCTCATTTTTTTAAAATATTATATAATTTTAAAATTTAATGTCCATCTTCATCATTCATTATCTAAATAATTATCATTAGAGTATCATCGCAAAAGATCGCCTCGATCCGATGGCCTTAGCTTCATCGATCAAAAAAATTAAATTTTGATGATTACGAATGACGATGTAATGATCTAATAGATAAAGATCTCCAATGGATCCAAAAATCTTCAACGATGATCTTGATGATGTTTGTAGCATACTATCAAAGTTTCACTTCAATCGGATATCGTTATCATGGTCAATTTAGTATGAAATAATTTCGGCCTTTAAATTAGAAACAAGCGATCAAAGGGTTAAACAACGTCCGATTATGAGATAATTTTTTAGTTAAATGATCTTTGTTATAATTTTAAATATTTTATATAGTGATGATAGTAAAATTTAAATTATTTTCATATAAACTGTTCATGTTAAGCAGATATTGCAAAAGCACGAGCATAACAACCAGTGAAGTTTCAGAATGGTTATCAGGAGACGTATAGTTTTAGATTATTTTTCATCTCACGAGTTGAATTTTATAATTATCATCATAAAAAATGATTAAAGTAGTAGTCAAGATCATTTATAAAAAAAAATATCTCATAATCAGACACCATTTGGTCCTTTGATCACTTATTTATCATTTAACGGCTGAAACTAACATATACTAAATTAACTAAGATAACGATATCCGATTGAAGTAAAACTTTGACAGTATGCTACAAACATCATCGAGATCATTGTTGCAAGTTTTTGAATCCATCAGAGGTCTCCATCTATCAAATCATCGTATCGTCATTCGTGATCGTCGAAATCAAATTTTTCTGATCGATGAAGCTAGGGCTATCAAATCGAGGCGATCTTTTGTGATGACACTCTAATGATAATTATTTAGATAATGAATGATGAAGATGGATATTAAATTTTAAAATTATATAATATTTTAAAAAATATATATATGGTAGCGGTTACAATTAACCGCTACCATAAATCAGATTATAGCAGTGGTTCCTACTAACCGCTGCTATAGGTCTAACTTATGGTAGCGGTTACAATAAACCGCTGCTATAGGTCGATCTATGGCAGCGATTTTTTATAACCGCTACTATAGGTCCGACCTATGACAGTAATTTTCGTTAACCACTGCTATATGTCGGACCTATAGCAGTGGTTATAAAAATTGCTGCTCTAGGTAGGTCCGATCTATAGCAGCGGTTAACAAAAATCGCTGTCGTAGGTGCTATGGCAGTGATTTCAAAAATCGCTGCCGTAGGTGCTATGGCAGTGGTTTCAAAAACCACTGCCATGGTAAGTACTACCATAGGCCATTTTTGTAGTAGTGGATGGGCACCATAGATCGAGAAGAAGAGGGAGGGGGAGGGGGTTTCTCACGCCAGGAACCTGAGAGGGAGGATGTGGGGATGCGTAGGAAAGGGCGGTGGGTCGATAATAGGAGGGAGGCACACCGCGGATCGAGTGGGAGAGGGAGGGGGAAGGGGGGTCTCGCATTAGGGACCAAGAGGGAGAGGAAGGGGAAGGGGGGCTCTTGCACCAAGGATTGAGAGGGAGATGGAGGGGGAGGGGGTGTCTCGCGCCAATACTGAGAGGGAGAGGGAGAGAAGGGGGGTCTCGCACTAGGGATCGAGAGGGAGAGGGAGGGGAGGGGGTGTCTCGTACTGGACGGGAGGGAGGGAAGGGGGTCTCGCACCGGGACCAAGAGGAGAGGGATGGGGAGGGGGTGTCTCGCCTCGGAGTGAGAGGGAGAGGGAGGGGAAGGGGGGTCTCGCACTGGATCGAGAGGGTTCGAGAGAGATGGGAGAGTGGGGACAAGGGGGTTTAGAATTTTTTTTCCTAAGTCGTGACTAAGTCACTCTATAATAGGACGACTCATAGATCCACCTTACTATAGGGTGACTCATAGGGTGCCCTTTCACCTAGAACTCTTTCGAAACTTTTGCCTACATCACCGACGGTTGGCTGCTGAGTCAGCAAATAAAGTGGTCTTTTCAAAGGACGACTTTGTTTGGACAGTATTTTCATAAATAGTTTGAAAAAGATATTATTTTTATATTTTTTTTTAAAATTAAGCATTTTTTTGATAAAATTATCCTCTAAGATCACACCAATCCCTTTATGTCATGAGACAGAAGAATTTATCGTATGCATCTAATGGATGCAAATCTTGGCATTACCTGGAATGGATTGGTGGAACATTCCTTATTGCCAGCATTGTTTGTATGTTCCTTATAGTGTGTCAAAACAAATCTATATTTGGTGACTATTTGTTTTAACACCTTCCACATCTGGAAGGAAACATCAGGTGTATGTCACGTTTTAGGGGTTTCTTCCCATATATATGGATGGTAGGGAGGAAATTAGCCAAAATTTTGGTATTGTAGTGTCGCTTCGAAGATCTACAAGAGCAAGGGTGCGACTATGATTAAAGCTCATGTTATTCAGTTGAAGGGTTGGATGATCCTTCTGCCTAATTTGATCCAACAGAGTTGATTGTCATAGTCCCAATTTAATTAATAAAAAAGGTGGCATATGAATTTATGAGCTCAGGTTAGCCCTTCTCCCAACAACTTAATTAAGCTTTTGGGTTACAAGTATATGGTAAGGGTTTTTGTACAATACTTCAAAAGATATTTGTCTTTTTACTGATGTCCTTTCTTGGCCATCAAATTCAGCATGAATGGCTTAGATTTCTCCACTGAAAACTTGCTGCAATCAGTTGTATGTGTGGTTGGTGTAGTAGATAGTTGGAACTTCAGGGCCCATTCTTTTATAGGTAAAAAATTTACTTGAGAATCTATAATTTTTTAGATAAATATTTTTTAGATAATATTTAGATAGAAAAATAATTTACCTTTGTTCTTTTATGCATGGGAAAGTTGCTCCTAAATCTTACCCATGTTTTTGTGCATTACTACTTTCCTAGGTAACTTGTTAAAATTTATTTATATTTTTCATAATACCTCTTATGCTTTTTAGATTTGGAGAAAGTGAATGAAGTTATTGAGCATTGAATGATGGGGACATTGAAAATGAAGATGGGGCATTTCAGATATAAAATTAAATGCCTACTTTATTAGTTGATGAAAAAATAATTAAGTCACCCCCTAGGTGGGTTAGATTTTTTTCCATTTCATGGGTAAATGCTACTCAAGGAAAAGCAAATTTTTCATCTTGAAAAATATGAGAATATGGGTAAGTTGGTTAATAAAAAAGTAGACCAATTTTTTCATGATATTTATCTACAAATGAACAGGCTTTTAGGGGCTTGAATGCCCTCCCTTCACCCCAACCCGAAGCCCTGATTCCCGTTAGGTAGTAGTGGCGGCGAGTGCCTACCAGACAGGAGGGGAATAGTTGGATCATCACCGAAAGAAGAGGAGGGTTAGGGAGGAGGTGGGGGAGGGTTGGTGGCAAGTCGTTATCGCTGCACGAAAGAGGGATCGATTAGGTTGTTACTGTGGGTGGAGGAAGAGGAGGTGAGGCTAGGTCGTTGAGGGTAGAGGAGGGGGGGGGGTGTTGTTGTTGCCATGAGGAAGAGGCTAAGGAGGATGGGGTAGCTGGGTTGTCATCGAGGAGGCAGTTGGTAGGGAGGTAGTATGTCATGCCCCAAATCCAAGATATAATATGGTCATGCTATCGAGAGATGCAACCACTATAACATAAAGCCAATCAATCATAGTCAGCTAAAATTTATCATAAATAAAATATAATAAAAGATTTAATTCTATCATTCATCAAGCAAATAAACCAAGATTGGTCTAGAGCAACTAAATCCAATACAAAATACCAAAATTCATGTCTTAAATTTTTATAAAAATAATTGACTACAAGTCTATAGTTATCCAATAATTTTCAAGCTTACTAGCGCAAACCCTTAAGCTTGAATCATCCATCATTCTTAACCTTATTCCTTTGTAAAATAAAGAGACAAATGAAGAGGTATGAGCTATACCAGCTCAGTAAGTAAACCTTATACTATTTATCGAATCAAGCATAAGTTCATATATGTATCAATAAATTATTTAGAGAAGATGATTATCACTAGAATATAAAACTTTCAAAATAATAATGTATCATAAATTGATCATGCTCTTGCATATGCATAAATCTTGCAATTTTTATAAACTTGATTTTCAATGCATAGCATAAACAAATTCATAAATCATGTTAATTTTATAGATAAAGTCATAAATCATTTGTTATTCATATCATAATTCTTAATAATTCTCTCAAACTGAATGTTAAGATCACTATTATACCTATGACAAAATTGTCGCCGATAAATACCAACTATCTATTAGTAGGATCATGTACCAACTACTATTACCCATTGGTAGGGTCATACGGATGCTAGCTCTGGATGTCGATCTTTCCTACTTTTTAGGGCTATACATATATAGTTATTTGAGAGCATTTTTTCATATTTCTTAAAATAAATATTCTTAAATCATATTTTATTGAATCATATTTTCTTAAATCATGCATAAATAGAACACTGAATAATTTTATAGAGTTCGTGATTCATAAATTTCATAAATATAGATCTCATATTTCATAAATAAGTTATTCATATTAAAATATTTATGGAATCACTATTTTATGATAAATAATGAGTTTTATAATATATAAGCTTGATCCTTATTTTGTGAAGACATAGAAAATTTTTTTATGATAAAATAATTGATAATTCAAAAATAAGTAAGAAGTGTCAGGGTTGCTTATCTCTTCCATCCTAGCACTTCAAACTTCGCTAGACAAATTTGTCAAACCTATTTAACATGCTAAAAATATAATTAATTTCTATTCAATAAATTCAATTACAAGAAAACAAGACTATAGATTGGATGGTCGGTCCAATAGGCTACCTAGACACTAGCTAAGGGTCAACAAGAATCTACGAGACAAGAAGATAGGATTTGATACTAGGGTTTATAGGTCTTCTTAAAGAGAAAGTAGAGAGAGAATCTTCGTATCCCTCAAAAGAGAAAATCATGATCGAAATCATTAAAGATCATGCCAAGGTGACTTAATAGGGGTTAACAATGACTAGAACTATGAATATCTAGCAAAGCCGAGCTAGAATCCAATATACTTCACAAATATCGAAATGATTCTGGATCTCTTTGAAAAGATTATCTCAAGTTTATACTGAGGTCCATGGATCAAATAGAGAGAAAGAGAGAGTAGAGAAAGAAACCCTATAGAGAAAGAGAGAGTAGAGAGAGAAACCCTATAGAGAAAGAGAGAGACACAAGAGAGAGAGCCCTTCTCTCTATTTTTCTTTTTTTTTTGTTCTTTTATTTTTTTTTCTCTTCTTCTTCTTTCTTTTCTTCTTCCCTTCTTGATCGAACAGGGAAGCAAAAGGGGATGGTGGCTAGTCACCGGAGGACCAGTGATAGGAGGTGGCAATAGGCAGCCAATGGTGGGCAGCGGTGGACGGCTAGCAACAATGGCTGGCTATAAAAATCATGGGAAAAGGGCTCAAAAAAATAGGGCATTGACCCTTTTTTTTATCTTTCCAGCCATTGGCCAATCATCAACGGCCATGGCATCATCGTGGAGGGTCATAGGGAGGCTAGACAACTCGACCACCGGTCCAACGTCAAGGGATGAAAGTGGTGGTGGCCAGAAAAAGGGAAAAAAGATTTGGCTAAAACAAGAGATTTTTTTTCATGTTTTTTGGTGAAAGTAAAGGCCGACAGCTATGCCCAAGTCCAAGAAAAGATGGAAAAGAGAGAGAAGGTGGGTTCAAGTTGTCACCTTGGTTCCGGTGGGCTCCCAAGTTCGATTTCTAGGAAACGTAAGAATGGAAGGTTGCAACTTCAATGGAAGAAAAGAGGGAGAGAGCTGCGATGATCACCAATGGAGGGCCTTAGGGGGGAGAGGAGTTTATTTATAAAGAGTCTTAGGGTCGTGGTGGCCCTAGGACTCCCGTTCTTTTCGAAATTCACTGAAGAAGAAGACGCCTATCAGGAGTCTTCTTCCAATCCTTTTTCTTTTTTTCCTTTTTTTTGGTCACTTTAGGATTCATGCAACTTGTTTAATCAGACCAGATTATCACATTCTACCTCCATTAAAAGAGTTTCATCCTTGAAACTTAACGTATCATTATTTTTAAATAAGTGAGGATAATTAATCTTTATATGATCTTTACGATACTTTCGCTATGCAACCTCGATTTAAACTCATGCTTAATTAGAACTTAGTACTCTAGACCAATTTTTGTTAACCCTACAATTCATAAACCTCAGCCTAATTTTCTACTTACGATCAAACATATTGTTCTGATATCATAAAATATCACACCACAAATTTGGGATATTATATGGCCATACTATCAAGGGATGTAATCCATGATAATATGAAGCCAACCAATCATACTAAGCTAAAATTTATCATAAATAAAATATAATAAAATATTTAAATATAAGTAAATCAAGATTGGTCTAGAGCATCTAAATTCAATAGCAAATATCAAAATTCATGTCTCAAAATTCATAAAAAAATTGACTATAAGTCTATAATCATCCAATAATTTTCAAACTTGCTAGCGCAGACCTCCAAGCATGGATCATCCATCATTTCTAATCTTATTATAAAATAAATAAATAAATAAATTGGTATGAGCTATGCTAGCTCAGTAAGTAAATCTTATACTAACTTATTAGATCGAGCATAAGTTTATGCAAGCATTAATAAATTATTTAGAGAAGATGATTATCATTAGAATATAAAACTTTCATAATAATATATATCATAAATCAATCATGCTCTTGCATATGCATAAATTATGTAATTTACATAAATATAGTTTTTAATGCATAGCATAAACAAATTTATAAATCATGTTAACTTTATAGATAAAGTCATAAATTATCTATCATTTTATCATATCATAATTTTTAACAATTCTCTCAGACTAAATGCTAAGGTTATTATTATATCCATGATACGGCTGTCATTGATAAATACCAACTACTATTACTTGTTGGTAGGATCATATACCAACTACTATTATCCGTTGGCAAAGTTGTATGCCAACTACTATTACCCACTGGCAGGGTCATATGTCGACTACTATTATTCGCTGGTAGGATATCATATGGATACTAGCTCTAGATGTTGATCTTTTTCATTTTTTGGCATCATGCCATGATACCACTTGCTCTAGCATCACCTCTTAGGAAGATATCTCGTATGGAATATGGATTACCCAAGTTCAAATTAGAATATCGATAATGATATCGATACCGCAATAGAAAGAAAGAAGAGATATATAAAAGAACACAATCAAATACATGGATTAAACCAAGGCTTATCTTCATAGGACATGCAAACTTCACTATGAAAAAAGAAATTATAAGAAAAGATTATACCCCCAACTCCCATACATCAATCTCTCTCTCTCAATAAGAAGCACTTTCTCTCATAAAGTTTTTTCTTTAGAAGACCTCCTGTAGCTCTGGCTGTTACCTAACAGTCTGTTCGAAGCATCCCTGCTTCTGCTTTCTGCTAGCTCCTCTCGATCTGTTGCCTGTGCTCTACCGAGCCACTCCACGTCGTCTGCTGCCAACTATCCACAGGGCTTTTTAAAGGACTAAACATCAAATAGACTCAATTTGGGCTTTCTAACATGATCCAAATTATCCTTTGACCATCTGATCATGACCGCAAGCAACCAAGACCCTTCGATCGTGCTTCAACAAGAACAACAGCACAAACGAGGCCCATAGACTATGTAAATTACTTATAAACCCCTAACCGGTCCACATGGGAGGCATCTTCTGTGTGGACCGCATGATAGCCCTATGAACTGCGCCATCTCATGGTAGACCGCATGGACCGCGCTCCCCAGCTTTTGCACTGCATGGTGAGGCATATGGGCATGTGCTTGGGCTGCCTATGTGCAGGCTGTAGGCACACCCGCATGCTGGGCTGTGCGGGTGCCTAGGCCGCACATGTGCCTGTGCAAGCCTAGACTTATGCCGTGTTGAGCTGCCTGCAGCAGGCCTCGCTTCTCTTGTGGGCCGTGGGTGCCTTCCTGGGCTTCTCCATATTGTGGACTTTATTGTGGGCTATCCTTCTTTGCGTGGACTTCACCTATAAATTGAATTTAAGGCATTTTTCTTAATAATCTTTATCTTAACTCGACATTCGGCCTCCACTTGATCTTGAGAGCTTTCTAGATGATCTGCAGATCTCACCCTTATGATTTGGGGCAAATACCTATCAACTTATGAATGACAAATATGGGAGTCAAGTCAAACCGATCGATCCCATCTCTATTATATGCTGTGACCTATCTGACCTAAGACTTATTTAGGATAGTCTTCTATGGGAATAGGATCTTCACCTTGTGGCATCACCTGTCATATTTCTCCCGAGTCTCTCATCTCGTGCCCGACCACCTGCTCCTAAAACTCCACCTCGCTCTAGACTTCCACTGGCTCCTGAAGCTCTACCTCATGCTGAGCTTTCTACCAAGAGGTAATATCCTCCATACTTCTTTCCTTCATCACAATCCTCTACTGCACATAACTTTTAGGACTGCATCATCAGCTCTCCATCTATAGCTACTTAAATCCAGTCTGCTCAATAAAATCAGATTCCTCCTAAATTTGGATATATATCAGATCTCACCTAATTTTCTCACTACTCCATCATGTGCCTGCAAGTTGAAGATTTTGATGCCCTTGATCGTACAGCTCGATCCATCCGGCAAACAAATAATACTCTCACTGCTCTTAGGGAGTCAAATAGCTTTTTTCTACAACAAATATGATGCCAATATGTAGAATATAAAATTCACTACTGAAAAGAAGTAGATACCTCATCAGAGATCATAAGCACATAATCATCGATCTCATTTGTATCACTACCTTAGACCATTATCGCTATAGCCTTCATTCGATCTTTGAATTATGGACAATTTCTAACTCGATGTCCTAACTCATCACACTGATAGCATTTAATCTTACTGGAGTTCCTCATCTTGGACTTGAACCGCCTATCTTGTGATCCTCTGCCGCTTCATCTTCTGCCACCATCACCTTCGGTCACCATCATAGTCGAGTCGTCATCTGAACTCGATGCTCGGTTCTTCTATTTGAGAACTTTATTTTGAAGAAGTGTAGAAGTGATCTCTTCCATCTTAATGATACTCTTCTCTATAAGAAGAGTAGGTCACTAAAGACTCAAAAGAAGAAAAAATTGATGAAAGCAAGATTAATGTCCTGATCTTCTCCTTAACCTTTTCATCAATACTGAGGAGGTTGCTAAGAATCTTCTGAAAGTTGTTGAGATGCTTCTGCATGCTCTGCCCTTCACTTATTCATCACTGATAGAAATGCTTTCAAAGGAAGAGAGCATTGGTGAGTGACTTTGCTATTATTATCTCATCGAGCTTCAACCACGTCACCATCGAAAAAGTCTTGCTAAACATATGGATCACCACATCATCCATTAAATACAAACGGATCGTACTTATCATCTGCATCTAGAGCCGCCTCTAATTCTTTACCTTCATGATAGCCAGCCTCTTCTCGTATAAGAGAGCATCGATCAACTCTTGTTGGATGAGCATATCTTTCATCCTCACTTGTCACAAGAAAAAATTATTTTTTTCATCAAACTGATTGATTTCTACCTTAATTAAGCCTGTCTTCTCTTTTCTTCAATCTTGATCAACATCGCTGCAATCTGGATAATTTGGCCCTAATACCAAATGTTATGATACAACTTGCTCTGGCACCACCTCTTAGGAAGAACCCTCGTATGAAATATGGGTCTCCCAAGTCTAGGATCAGAATGCTAGTGATAATGTCGATAAAAAAAGAAGAGATAAATAAAAAATATAATCAAATACATGGATTAAGATAAGGCTTATCTTCACATGGCATGCATGCTTCACTATGAAAAAAGAGAAATTTTACAAGAGAAGATTATCTTCTCAACTCTCATACATCAATCCCTCTCTTTCAACAAGAAGCACACTCTCTCTCATAAAGTTTTCTTTTTAGGAGATCCCTTGTAGCTCTAACTACTGCCTGATAGTTTGCCTGAAGCACCTCTACTTTTGCTCTCTACCAACTCCTCTCAGTCTGCTGCCTATGATCTAGCCACTCCATGCCGTCTGCTACCGACTATCCACAGGGCCTTTTAAAGACCTAAAACATCAATCAGACTTGATTTGGGCTTTCTAACATGATCCAAATTATTCTCTAACCGTCCGATCATGACCGTGAGCACCCGAGACCCTTTGATTGCACTTCGACACGAACAACAACACAAATAAGGCCTATAGACTGCGTAAATCGTCCATAGACCTCTAAGTGGTCCATGCAGGAGGCGTGGACCATGTGATAGCCCCATGAACCACGCCATCTCGTGGTAGACTGCATGGGAGGGCGCATGGACTGTGCCCCCCACCTCCTGCACCGCATAATGCACAATGAGCCATATGGGTGCATGCTTGGGCTACGATTGTGCACAGGGGTGCACCCTCGCACTGGGCCGCGTGGGTGCTTGGGCCATGCACGTGCCTAGGCCTGCATCCGCATTGGGTCGTGTGCACGTTTGGGCCGCACCTGCAGTAGGCCTCGCTTCTCCTATGGGTCGTGGGTTTCTTCCTGGATTTTTCTATGCTGTGAACTTTGCTATGGGCTATCCTTCTTTATGTGGACTTCATCTATAGGTCGAATTCGAAGCAATTTTCTCAACACATCATGCATAGCTATCGAGAGCCTTTTTTTCATATTTCTTAAAATAAGTATTCTTAAATCATATTTCATTGAATCATATTTTTTTAAATCATGCATAAATAAGACACTAAATAATTTTATAGAGTTCATAGTCTATAAGTAATCTTTAATAGTAAAATAATCATGAAATCATTCTTTTTATAAGAAAACATAAATTTCATAAATATGGAGTTCATATTTCACATACAAGTCATTCATATTAAAATATTCATAGAATCACTATTTTATGATAAATCATGAGTTTCATAATATATATGCTCGATCCTTATTTTATAAAAAATATTTTTTTTATGATAAAATAATCAATAATTCAAAAATAAGCAAGAATTATCGGGGTTACTTACCTCTCCATCCTAGCCCTTCAAACTTCTTTAGACAAGTTTATCGAATCTATTTAATATATTAAAAATATAATTAATATCTATTCGACAAACTTAGTTATAAGAAAATAAGACTATAGATTGGGCGGTCAATTCAGGGCCTCCTTGCCAAGAGTCCACGAATATGTGAGAAAGGAGATGGGAGTCAATACTAAGATTCATAAATTTTCTTAGAGAGAAAGTCTTTGTATCTCTCAAAAGAGAAAATTATGATTGAGATCATTAGGGGTCATGTCAAGGTAATTTAATACGGATTAATAATGGCAAGATGCTATGAATATTTGGCAAGAACGGAGCTGGGATCCAATATGCTACACAGATATCAAAATGATTTTGGATTTCTTTGAAAATATAATCTCAAGTTTATGCTGGGATCATGAATCAAATAGAGAAAGAAAGAGGGAGTAGAAAGACAAATCTTAGAGAGAAAGAGAGAGAGAGAGAGAGACATAAGAGAGAGCCCTTCTCTCTCTTTTCTTTCTTTTCTTTTCTTCTCTTCTCTTCTTCTTTCTTTTCTTCTTCCCTTCTTGGCCAAACAGGGGAGCAAGGTGGGGAGGGGGGGCGGGGATGGTTAGTCATCGAATGATCGGTGATAGGTGACGGCAATAGGCGGTTGACCGTGGGTAGTGGTGGATAGCCGATAGTAGTGGCTGGCTGGGGAAATCATGGAAAAGGTTTCGAAAAATATAGCACCTGATCCTTTTCTTGATATTTTCGATCATTGGCCAGTCATTGACGGCCATAGCACCATTGTGGAGGATCATAGGGAGGCTGGACAACTCGACCATCGGTCTAGCATATAGGGATGGTAGTGGTGGTGGCCGAAAAAAAGGAGAAAAAGGTTCGACCAAAATAGGAGATTTTTTTTTTCCTATCAAAACTAACAGCCAGCAACTGTGCCCAAGTCCAAGAGAAGATGGGAAAGAGAGAGAGAAGGTGTAGGTTTGGATCCTTACCTTGGCTCCAGTGGGCATAAGAATAGGAGGCCATGGCTTTAATAGGAGAAAAGAGGGAGAGAGCCATGATGATCACCGATGGAGGGCCTTAGGGTGGGGGGGGGAATATGAGTTTATTTATAGAGAGCCCTAGGGTCTTGGTGGCCTTAGGACTCATGTTCTTTTTGGGATTCGCTAAAGAAGAAGACTCCTAGGGCTTGGTGGCCTTAGGACTCATGTTCTTTTTGGGATTCGCTAAAGAAGAAGACTCCGGATTGGAGTCTTCTTCCAAGCCTTTTTCTTCTTTTTTTTTTTTGGACCGCTTTAAGATTTGTGCAGCTGGTCTAATTGGACCAGATTATCACATAGCTGGCACAAAGAGGTGGGGGGAAGCAATGAATATGGGGAGGAGGGTGGCGGCATGATGGATGGGAATACGTGTTTAGGGGAGTCAATTGTTTTTCAAGAAAAAATAATAAAATAACAAGTGTTAACCATATCGGGGATTTGCTGAAATAGAAATTGCTTAATTATATTCTAACATGTGGTTAGGATGCTTCCAACTATTTCTATTAGAAATATTTAAGGAGCATTGCAGCACTTCTCATGTGACAAATGATATCACAAGTGCGTCACAACATTTATTAGTTATGTGTGATCCTTTATTGGAAGATACCACGATCAAGAAAGACCCACTAGGGTCGAGCAGGACCAGCACCATGGATGGGCTCCCATCCCTCTCGAGTTGGAGCCAGCCATGAACAGACAGCATCATAAGATTAGATAGGGGAGATCGTCATAATCCCCCACAGACTAATAAAAGAAATGCCACGTGAATTTATCAGCCTGGATGGATCCTCCTCCCAACAGCATAAGCTTTTAGTGGTGAGTATATGATCCAATGCTATGATCAGCAAGAGTCCTCACTCTGTTTTGTTGCGTTACAAATGCTCGGGACGGGGAACCGCATTGCACTAGGAGAACAAGGACGAATGCTTGTAGTCTCTTAATAAAGTGGGGATCCTCTGCTCTACATTCATGCCACAGCGCGCGAGAGAGCTATATTAATGGATAGCCATGATCGCATCAACCAATCAAATGCGCAGGTGCACATTATTCAGGAACAAGATTATTTTATTTTTGATGGGAATTGGAGGCTGGGAGAAAACCAGCCACCTTAACAGAATATTTACATCGGGAAGAAGAATGCTGCAATCGCAACGGCATGTCCAAAGCAGAGTACAATCTGAAGTTACAAAACAGAGAACAACTGTAGAGATAAAAGCAGAAGACAATTCAGCACTGCAGTTTTCAGCAGTCAAGTAGGTTCCTGTAAATATTTGTTTATGGTTTGGTCTATAAATATTCCTGTAAATATTTCAATAAATAAACTTTATTGAAATCTACAATCCTCGCATATAGGACTGGTTATATCAACGACCTTACTGAAGGTATTTCCCTAGGTTCGATTGTTAGTACAACGCCTCGGGCTTGCTAACAAACAGGAATCATGCAACATTTACGGATAGTTTCTTATTACTGTTGCAAGCACATATAAACGAGCAAGTGCTTAAATATTTTTTCTTTTGGAAGGAAAAAGAACAGTAAGCATCTGAAAACATGCAATTCAACAAAATATAAGCTCATCGATCTTATTGTCATCTTTAACTGTTCGTTGATAATGTTGCTAGGTAAAGGTAAAAACCTTAAAAAAAGCTCCATCTGCCTTATGGCATTTTATAACTTCTACAATAGCTTCCCTCACTAGTAGCGCAAGTATAAGAATTCATTCAACTATAACACTCCCAATGCCTCTTTAGGGGAAGTAGATCGTGTTGCATTCAACATCCAAAATCGTAAGGGACTAGTCCTTGCAGCTCTGGTCCATTGAGTCTGCTGTTGTTGTCGAAACTGAAATGGCAGAGGAAAGAGAGAGACAAATGTTCAGACATTGTTAAAAATATGATTGGGTTTTAGTAATGCAACACTTTGATGCCTCCCACAGCGGGTAAAGTAAAAAGCTAGCATAATAAAGTAGTATAATTATATCTATTTGTTTAGGCTCATCCAAAATACTGGACTTTCACACCCATAGAGAATGTATATTTCCAATCCCATATAAACAAGTAACTGTCCCTGATTATAGGTAAGTTAAATAAAATTCACAGCACTTCAGCCAAAATATTTATTTATGTACATCCATGAGCCACATTACAAGTTCATACATAACTTGAGTTGCTTGAGTTACAGAACACTGGATTAGAAGCTTTCCACAGAGTAATACGATAGCTTTTTATACATAATGGCTGCTCTCCGTTAAAGCTAAAGTTGGTAAATTGCAGTATCTTACTTATGTGCCATTGTGATCATATACGTTCATGTAGGTGATACATTATAGGCTACTTGGAGCCTTATGGTTGAAGTTGCCATACAACTCAAGTTGAACCACAGTTTAAATTGCAGTATTTTACTTACAAGCTCGACTCTTGCACTTGGAGGAAAGATTAGAAAAAGAGAGGTGAAATGACACGGATGGAGAGAAGAGGTGTGGCCATGGAGAGTGAGGAGGTGGAGTCAAGTGGGCTGGGCCGAGATGGGAGAGAGGTATATATTACTTATTTATAAAATAAATTTAATTTATAAATTATTATTTTGGTATTTTGGTCTAAATAGTATAATAAATAGTATATATGATATAAATCAATATTATATATAATGTAAAAGTATAATAATATTTTTTATAATATTATTGCATGATAATGATAAAATATAATCAATTTAATATAATATTATAATTCATATTATATTATAAATTATTATATTATTTAAATATACTTATTACAACAATATAATATAATATAATATATCAAATTATTATAATAAATTATAACACAATAGTACTATTATATTATTAGCAACATCATAATATTGCTACACTATAATATATTATAAGTGTTGTATAATTATATTATATCATACAATAATATTATTATATTATATTATATATTGTCATATTATCATATCATATCATACCTTATTATTATTACATTACCATGGATATGGACATATGATAGTAATTATATTATATTATGATAACAATTACATTATATAATTATTATCATTATATTATTTTTATTTTTTTATCATATTATTGATGTATTCTTACAATATTGCATCATTAGTATATTATCATTTTATTATTAAAATGTTATGGAGATAGGATTTGAACCCATGACCTTAAGTAGAAAAACCCATAATAAAGTAACCGTAGAGTACAAAGATGATATAGTGATACAGCGAACAAAAGGGAGAACTAAGTAGGCTGATAGGATTATAGTACAAGCAAAAAGCCAGCATATTATACAGTGAACAAAAGGGAGAAGTAAGGGGAAGTGCTCACTTTGCAAGTCGGCTTGCAGCCAATTTTGTTGCAAGTCAACCTACCGCAGATTAGGCTTGAGTTGCAAGGGCCTTGTAGCTTGACTTGCAGCCTACGGTCTAACTGCATGCCTCAAAAATGTGGGCAACCCTGCCCTATAACTGTCCTTGCAGTGCAGGTTGACCTGCAGCATGCTCGACAACCCCTAACACTTGCATGAGATGTTCGACCCTCGCATTCTCATAAATGTGAGGTTGGCATCTGTTGGTTTACACAGCATGAATGCAAAAGGGGTGATCCTTTGCTCCCCATTTTGCAATTATTTATTCTCCAAATTACGCTTTTCTATATATAACAAGTTTATTTCCTCGCAGGAAGGATCTTGATGGAAGAAATTTCAGCTCACATGCACACAGGAAAAAATTGATGTACTTCTCTATAAAATCCAGTAATTTTTCCTTGCTTCGATAACTTATGTACGTGCATATGTATGTATGTAACAAAGCTATGAAATCTAGCAAATAAATTACAAGTTTGTATGTATGTATAAACAATAGCTACCACTAACATGTACATGTATAAAAGCTATGAAATCTAGCAATTACATTACACAGAAGATGGACCATTTAATAAGGTAATAATCATGAGCCAACCAACACAACCTTATGGTTGAATGGAATACACCAGAGAGTAGAAAGCATATATAGGAAAATGCTCCCACTATTTAACTGCAACTCCAAGCGTATATATTTGTTGCTAGCTCATAAGTGTATTTTCACTTAAAAGGAAACACTCGATCTCTTAAATTTTGGTTTTAGCTATATCTAGCAAAGATCGAAGTCTAAAGCAAATATAAGACCAATATTTGGGCCATATGTCAAAATAAGTCCTTTCTATACCACAAACAAACAAAAGATGCGAGTAAGGCAAATCTTAATCCACCAATTTACTTAAGTTTACCAGCACACTCTTAGTAAAGTACTTTTTTGAGAACTAGGTGAAGGCTGGATTCTAATCTACGTGGATCAGCATCTAGTGACTTAACCAATTCAGCCAGTTAGAACCCTCCCCTCTCACAATGCCCTTGACAACTCTATCTTCTACTTTCATTATAGTCAAAAAAGATTACTAATAAGAACATCTGAAAGCAAACATATCGTGGGTGATTTAGAAAGTCTAAAGACTCCAACCAGAAGTTAAATAGAAAGATTCATCCCATACTGAAGATGAGTTTTCCGACATTACCTTTGGAGGGGGAAAGTGGCAAATGGGCCATCGATTGGAATAGTTCCACAAAGATCATTGTTTGAAACATCACTGCAACAATTAAAAGCACCACTTCAATGCCGATCATAAAGCCATGAAAAGAAATTTTAAAAATCGTATCCTATTTTGTCATTCTTACAAGATTTTTAGGTTGGAGAGCGTCACAAGCTCCCTCGGAATGGATCCCGAAAGCTTATTGTTGTTCAGACGCCTGCATCAATCATTTGCAAAAATAATTAAAAGTAAAATCTTTAGACCAAATCGGCGATAATAACATTTTTAAAAAAAAAAAAAAATCTTTAATATGATCACCAGGAAATTGGCAACTTACAGGAATCGGAGCGACTTCAACTTGGCAAAGGACTTGGGGATTTCTCCCTCCAGTCGGTTTCCATACAAATCCATGCTGATGAGGCTCTTCAAATTGCCCAATTCTCCAGGGATCTTCCCTTCGAAGTTGTTCCCATAGAGCTCCCTGCATTCACCGAGCAAAATCCAACATCAACCATCAAACAAGATTCCATCTTTGAACCAAAAAACACGAATCCAAGGAAGCAAAGATTCCGAGGGACAAGTGCTCACAGATACTGGAGGTGCTGGAGGCGGCCGAGCTCGGGAGCCAGAGGACCAGAGACGTTGGAATTGCCCAAATCCCTGGAGAGAGGGGCAAAAAAAAAAAAAGTTATCATTTTTAGAGAAAACGAAGGGATTAGATGGAGACAAGGGAAGGGGAAAAGGGAAAGGGGGCGGACAGGCGGATGATGCGGTTGCGAGCGTCGCAGGTGACATGGAACCAGGTGCAGGGGTTGACAAGGGTGGGGTCCCAGCTCTGGAGCACGTTGTTCGGGTCGGAAAGCCTCGCCTTCAGCGCTTGCAGCACAGCTCCTGTTGGACATCAGTTAAGTAGTAGTAAGAGAAGATCAAAGATCGAATTGATTCAAATTTGGTGGCAAGGAGAAGAAACCACCAACATCGATCTAGCTCTATCTCTTCCTTGGATGGAAGGGTGTTGGTATCAATTGAACTTAAGAGAGAAAGAGAAGAGGGGATAAGGGAGAGTAGTACCTTCGGAGTTGGTGGAGAAGGCCGGAGACGCAGCAAGGAGAAGAAGGAAGGAGACCAAAGAGACCCGGGACGCCATGTGTTTGTTTTTATGTGCGTGTGAGTGTGTGTGCGTGTGTGAGAGAGAGAGAGAGAGAGAGAGAGAGAGAAAGAAAGAGGTGGAAGTTTTTGGGATGGCGGAAGGGGAGGGAGGAAGCGATGGGGAAGAAGGTCGGAGGCACCGTTAGCGGTCAACGTGAGACGTCATGGAAGTCGGCGGTCAAAAGTCGGAACGCGAAAGAGAGAGAGAGGCGTGGACGTGGGCGTGGGTTTGGGATTGGTCTTGGCGCGTGGGTGGGTCCGGCTTCGGGGTTTTTTCGTGCGAATGAATGATTCATCCTCTTTCGTGAAATCAACCATTTCATGCATTGACTATTCCGAGATCCGTGCATAAAGATGCAGGACGGAATCAGAATGTTTTGAGATCTGTGCATGATGCGATCCAACAGTAGATATCGCGAAAGAAGATCAAACATTCTTTCGCGAAAAAGATACAATCCGAAACCCATGGGTCCCGCGGTTCCTTCGCCCGAATCCACCGTTGGATCACCCACCACACACATCTTAGAAGGCTCCGAACTGGGTTGCACAGGTCGATTCGGGCGAAGGAAGATGAGTCTTTGTTTCGCGCGAACCCCGTTCCGAAGTTGTAAGGCGAAGGGGGAGGAGAGGAGTCGTCGGTCAAAGTCCGTCGTTATCCCATGCGCGCGTCACGCCGATTTGCGGATCGGAGGAACACCGGAGGACGCCACGTGTGCGAGGGCCAGGAACGACCCACTCTCTCCGGCAGTTGGGAAGAAATCACCATCCCAATCTTTGAAAGTTACCTTCACTTCCTAATCCCGAGCTAGACCCAAACTGGATAAAATCCCAACTCATACACCTCGAAAATTCTTTCTACACCAAAACTTAAGAAAATTCTTTCTACATTATAAACGGTGTAGCTTTACGAATACTACCTACGATGATTGGCTCCCATACTGGACCAGCACTTCTCTCGCACCATCACCTAGGAGTGTAATCTAACCAAGCTTGGTCAAGTTTCGCTTTAAAATTAATACTGATCCAATGATGGAGATCAAGCTTGACCTACTTGTTTGACCAACTTTAATAAGATTTAATTTTGAATTGTATTTCACACAATCATATTTTTATTAGCCTGATGATCCTAAATCAAGCCAAAATTAATCAAGCTTGATCCAAGCTCCATTTAAATTTTGACTCCAAGCTTGAACCAATATTAGGTTCAAGATTGAATTGTTGGAAACATCAGCCTTTTGACTTATTCCTATTGTTGATTAGATATATTCTTTTACATATATTGCATACTAGAGACCTAATTTTGACTCTTAATTAACCAAGACTATTTCATTTAGCTCTTCTCAGGTTCGAGTGAATTCAATTTCTAGTCTCATCCAGATTCAAGTTTGATTCAATCATAATTAAAGGGCTGATCTTCTGCTTGCATAAGACCGACAGCCTTAATCACCTTCCCAGAAGAAATCAAGATAATAAGAGGAAAATGATATTGGAATCATCTTAAGGTAAGATTAATATATAAAAGAAAATAGTAAATATATAATAGATAGTGTTGGTACGAAATTTGATCATCACCGAAAAAATGCTGGAGTCAGAAAAGACGAGATCGCCGCTGGTGATCTGCAAAATAAGTCTCATCCAGAGCTTGGGGGTGGCTCCGACAAGATCCTCCGACAATCAAGTCAGCTCTTTTGGCCAATAGAAATGGAGTACTCAGTAGAGAAAGTTGCAGAATATTGAGAAGGAGAGAAGAACTTAGAGAAAACGTATCTGAAGGATTCTTTTATAGCCTGGAGCTTGTAACAAACTGATAGTGACAGCCGCAACCGCTTGGTAGTGGGGTGTTCGAGGCCACGTGGAGTTTATTACGGAGAGTGGTGTCCGTTGTCATGACGTGCTGGTCTGTTGGAGACTCAACAGCTGGAGTTTGAATGGGATAGTTGCAGACGACGAAGGACTCTTGGACGTTGTTGTTTTGAAGGAGTTCGGAAGCTTTTAGGATTGACCGTGTGCTGGCTTTTATTTGCTATGTTGAGGACGTACGCCGTGATTCTTTCAGATGGCTGGAAGAAATTCAGCTAGAAGAGAAGTTTGGTAGGAGTTCGACCGACGAAGAGGCCCGAAAGACGTCCGACTGAAAGGAGTCCGGATGTGAGGGATCCGCCTGGGCTGAGTACTGACAGATAGCCGCAATAAGCAAGCGCGATTGAAACATCGATCTTTGCCATTCATTTGAGGTTCGACCAATCCCAGGGTTGCTCACTGTGAATAATGATAAAGCGCTGAAATTTGTCTGGGGGCGATTTGGAAGAAGTTCGACTACTGGAGGAACTCGACTAAGATTCTGCCAAAAAAGAGGGATCCAAGGAAGTTCATCCAAGTGGGGCCACATAGGCTATCGAAAGGAGAACGGTCGGATGGGATGCATAGGAGCCAGGGACTTGGTCGGTTCTCTGGGGTAGAAGTATTGACTATTCAAGTTCGTCTGGAGAAGGAATCTGCAACGTCCTGTCAAATCCAAAATCGGTCTTTTCAGTCAATCGGATTATCTGACTGCAGTATTGGAGGTCAGTCATTTCAGAATGATTCAGAATTTCAATACTTCCGTGGATTAAGATTTAATTTTTATAGCAGCAACTGGACAGAACTGATTAAGAATCAGAGTCTTAGTCGAACTTCGGCAAGCATAGATTTATCCCCAATATTAGTCCTCCTACTCTCGAGTTCGAAGTTTGAAGGATCGAAGTAAAATGGAGACTATCGAAGTTCGACGGATTTTTCAACCCAGTTGGATTTTTCGTGCCTGGGTTGGATGAAAAATTTTAACTTTTATCGAGCTGGCGCCAAAGCTTCATAAATGCATGGTGATCCAAAGAGACGTTTTTCGAATTCTCTATCAAAAGTCTATTCGAAGTACAGCACTATTAAGGATCTGTCCATTGGAAGCTTTTTACCATGATTTATGGGACATGCATCGATCAAAGATCGACTAGAGGAAATCTACAATCATAACTGCCTTAGGACTCCAACTTAAACCTGCCTTCCCCCTCCGAGTTTCTACTTCTTCTGAAATCTTCATCTCCTTCCTCTAGTTTTCTTCTCCATCTCGTACGAGAGTTCAAGCTTCTTCCTCCATTTTTCTTGATTTCAAGCGCACCTCCATTCGATTTTCGTTTTATTCGTCATCTCCTTGTTCTTCCAGCCAATTTAGGTTAGCTCTCCGATATTTTTTCGAATTATCTCTACATTCTTTGCTTTCTCGCTCTTTCTATTCTTGTCGAAGTTTGGACGTCATTTCTTTTTTGATTTTTGGATGATTCCTCGATTTTACCTTGATCCAAATGTCCGCCAAAAAATCTTGGTCAATTTGCTCTGGGAGCCCGGCCCCTTTAATCTTGGTGAACCCACCTTCTGAGGAGGCTGAACCCTTGGGATTGGCCCATCCTTTTGTGCTTGCGACCATTCTTTACAAACTTCGGCTCGATGATCTTTTCCTAGCTAGGATTCAGTTCGAGATTCCTTCTGAATACAAGCTCGAACTTTCTGAATCCGACAATCGAGCTTGCTCACCCCCTCTCGGCTGAATCTATCTGTATATCAAAATCTTTCGGACTGGGCTTAGGCTACCCTTGCCTCCTTTTATAGCTAACCTATTCAGATTTCTCAATATTTTTCTTATTGCTATAGTGTCGAACTTCTTTAAATTTATCATAGTATTTCTCTCTCTGTACACCATGGCAGACGTCCGACCTACCATTTTCTTATTCTGTAATTTTCTTACCTTTAAACATCATCCCACCGCCAAGAATTGATGGTACGTATCTCCACAGTTCGATAAGAAGGGACTGCTTAAAGATGCTTCTTCTTTGGTTCATGGTTGGAAGAAGAAATTCTTCTTCATTTCCCATCCCTCCTTAGGGCTAGGGCTTCCTCCATGGGGTGAGGTAAGAAAATTGGTCTGTCGAGCTCCTGAGCTAGAAAGTGAGGATCGAAGTTTGGTCGATAAGCTGAAGTCCTTTGATGCTCCACCAATGCTTAGACTTCTGGATGAGCAGACCTTGTTCAATTTTAGTCTCAATCCTCTTAACCCAATAGGTAGTTCTTCATATTCAGTCAGCTAGATAGTATTCTTTCTTCTAACATTCTAAATTTATCTTCTTTATAGAAATGACTCCAAAGGAATGGAACCGCATGACGAAGAAAATCCAGAACCTTAAGAGGAAGGGCGGTTCTTCCGATGAACCATAGAAGAAGGCTCGGATTAGAGAGTCGAGCCAGGCCATGCCAATTTGGTTTGTGCCGACCCTTGAGCCTGCTGTTATCGCATCGAGCCTGGCCTTGTTTGATGAAGCCACCCCTCCTGCTCCTGTTCAATAAGAGGGAGTTGTGGAGAGGAAGAAGAAGAGGGCTGTCGGCAAGAACGTCGGATGGAAGGCTAAGAGCTCCGAAAGAGATGATCTTAGCCAAGAACAGGGTATCCTAGATGATCGAGAGGTCGTCTAGTCGCTGATAGAGGGGAGCATCCTTCCCCACATCGTAGAAAGGATGTGCCAGAAGGACGACGCCGAGAGATTCAATAAGTCCTTCGCCGCCTTCCTGGAGGTAAGTGGCTTCTTCTGATTTTGGCTTCATGCTCTTTAGGCTTTAAAGCTGGGATCTTTTAGGATTTTGACTTATTTTTTATTTTGCAGTTGGGACACTACCTTTTTGCCCACTCCGAGGTGGCAAACCAAAATCGGGCTGAAGCTTTCAGAGCCCTGGAGGCTCTGGCCGAGGCTGATGTTATGAAGGTTGCCTCGGAGGCCCATTCATCTGAAGTTGAACGCCTTCAGAAGGAGTTAAAAGAGGAGCGCGGAGAGATGGCGAAGCTGAGGGATGAGCTAGCTCTGGAGGAGGAGAAAAGGAAGGCGTAGGAGGAGGCTAACACTGCCATGGAGAGGGTCGTGCAAGACTTCAAGTCCTCAAAGGATATAGAGGATATCAAAATAGCTTTTGCCCAGGAAGCCTTTTTGGAAGGGTTTTAGGTCTGCTTGGGGCGGATCGTCGAGAACTTCTCCGACATCGATCTGGATCTTCTCATAAAGGAGCCAGAGAATAGGGCTGGCTCCACGCGCGCTAACGCTAAGGTTGCCCCTGCTGCCCATGTCGTCGATGCTACTCTAGAAATTCTAGAATCTGGTGGCACAGCATCCGAGCCTGCCCGTGGGTCGGAGGTGGCTGAGAGTGTCTCGACCTCTCTAGTGGGCAAGCCATCCGAGGTCTAAACTTTTGATATTTATGTACTTTTCTTTTTTTTCTTTTTTTTTTTGATGTACCAAACATATTTGAAGTAATGAAAATAAATCTTTCTTTTTCTTTACACTCTGCATTGCATGTGATTCAGAATGCCTCCGACAACTAGGGCCACGACCCCCTTTCTCCGATTGATGCTGACCCCTTACCTTAGGGAGTTTCGTTCAAGCCTTTGATAAAGGGTTTGAAAAAGAAAGTCCACCAATTAAGAAAAAGGTTGAAGAAGATTGAGGCCGACCTTTAGGTCTCTCGAAAGAATGCTTCAAGGTGACTAAAGAGGTCACTCACCTCTGGAGCTTACACATGAAAGATTTCGTGAGCTTCAACATCTGAAAAGAAAATTTTGAGGAGCTAGATGAACTCTTAAAGAGCATGAGCGACAAGTCTTAGGCGCTGACGGTGAAGATCAACTCTCTTGAAGTTGATCTCAAGAAGGCGAAAGAAAAGATCCATCTCTTGGAAGGAAGTTCGCCGTGGTCCACTGATGAAACCCAGCATAATTGGGATTGGTTGAAAAAGTTCTTCCAGCTTCAGAAGCAACTGCAAGATACTGAAGACCGGCATAATAGTTATCGGACGACCTAGGCAGGGAAGATGTCCAGGCCTGAAGGTGAGCTAAAGGCTGTCAGGAACGAGGTGACCTATTTTCGGAAGAAGTTTTGTAGCGTTCAACAGGTTGGATCAAGCGGCGAATCTGAGGAGCTCGTCTTTCTGAGGAGGACTATTGGTGAACTCTCAAAGGCTGTTGGGGTAGAGAAAATTGAAGTTCAATAGTTGAAGCTCCAGTTGACCTGCGAGCATCAAGCTGTCAAGGATGTTGAAACTGAATCCGAAGTTTTGAGGAAGCAATGGCAAGAGCTCGAGGCCAAATTTGAGTACTCCAATAGAATGTACATCAACGGCCTATACAAGAAGAAGGAGCTCAAGAAAGAAATCTTCAGACTGAAGGAAGCTTTGGTGATGGTTGGAGCCGATAGTCCGAAGTTTGAAGAGCTCGGACCGTCTTAGGACTTCACCTCCCTTCTTTTTTCTTCATGTAATCGATTTCACCGATCTTCATTTCGTCTGTAGTGCCTTTGTTTTTTTGCACAGTTAGTCGCTACCGACCTTCATTTTGCTTGTAGAGTGCCCACCGTGTAATCGATCTTATTGACTTTTATTTATAATGAACATAATTTCATAACAAGATGGTACCTCTTTTTTTTTCTCTTTTTTTTTTGTCATCTCTTATAGACATGATTCTGGGCACCTCGTTTTTATTTACTTTATTTCTAATGAGATGCTTATCGTGGACGTCGGGCTAGAGGTCCGCTTCGCAGATTAGGATGGGGTTTTACCTTTGGCATGTGGTGTGGCCATAGCGAGATGCATACGATAGTCGTTAGGAGGGTCTTGGCCTTTTTCATGTTTTAGATTAGCGAGGCCTTGGCCTTCCACCTTCTGCATGATTATAGAGATTCATCGGATCCATCGGTGGGATCTCTTTTCTCATCTCGTCTTGATTTAATGAGGTCCTCAACTTTGCTTACGTTAAGATGAGATTTTCTTTCTGTTCTTAATGGCTATAGGAGCATATTAGGGCCATTGGTAGGGCCTCTCCCATCATCTCATCTTAGTTCAATGAGGCCTTCGACCTTGCTCATGTTAGGACAAGGTTCTCCTTCTGTTCCTAACGAGTTGTAGGAACACATTAGGACCGTTGGTAGGATCTCTCCTCTCATCTCATTTTAGTTCAACGAGGTCTTCGACCTTGCTCATATTAGGACGAGATTCTCCTCCTGTTCCTAATGGGCTATAAGGGCACATTAGGGCCATTGGTAGGGCCTCTCCCCTCATCTCATCTTAGTTCAACGAGGCCTTCGATCTTGCTCATGGTAGGACGAGGTTCTCCTCCTGTTCGATCTTACTCACGTTAGGACAAGATTCTCCTCCTGTTCCTAACGGGCTACTTTAGGTTGCTTCAGAGAGTTATTAGTCATTACACAAGTTTTGCGCCAAGAAGTAATAATGTTTAAATAAAAAAATTTTATTGAAGAAAATTATTGATAGTACATTCTTAAGTTTTTTGAATTTCAGGGCCGTGGGAGTGTCGCTCCTCCGAGCTTCTTCAAGTGATAAGTTTCGGACCGGACGATCTCCTCTACTTTATATAGACCTTCCTAATTCAAGGCGAGCTTTCTTTGATCTTGAGGCTACGAAATGGATGCTCGTCGCAACACCAAGTTCTCCACTCTGAATGCTTTATTTTTTACTCTGGAGTTATAGTATCTGGCTACTCTTCGTCTGTAGGCTGCCATCCGAACTTGAGCTTCTTCTCTTTTTTCTTTCAGTAGATCGAGGCTGACTCTGAGGTCCTATGAGTTATGCTGCTCATTGAAGGCCACGACCCATATTGATGGATGTTTAAGCTCGATTGGGATGACTGCCTCCATTCCAAAGGTCAGAATGAATAGTATTTTTTCAATCGGTAGCCTTTGAGTAGTTCAGTACGCCCAAAGAATGTGGTAGAATTCATCCGCCCAAGTCTTCTTTGCTCTTTCAAGCCTTATCTTGATGCCCTATAGTAGAATTCTATTGGTCACCTTTGCTTCACCATTTGCCTATGGATGGGCCACTGATGTGAAGTGATGGAAGATATTTAGATCTTCGTAGAACTCAACGAATCTTATTTCGGCAAACTATCGCCCGTTATCTATTATGAGAGTTTGGAACAGACTAAACTGACAAATGATTGACTTCTAGACGAAGTTCTGTAACTTGACCTCAGTAATTTTGCCAATGGTTCGGCCTCAATCCATTTGGTAAAGTAGTCGATCACAACTAGGAGAAACTTTCGTTGCTCGAATGTCATTGAAAAAGGGCCAAGTATATCCATTTTCCACTGCGCGAATGGCCAAGGTGTGCTTAGTGGAGTAAGCTCGAAGGTCGGCTATCTTTATATATTTGTATTTCTTTAACAGCGGTCATATTTCTTGACATACTCTATAGAGTCGTAGTACAAGATCGACCTATAGTATTCCTACCGAAGTAGTCTTTGTGATAGGAATCTGGCCTCTACATGATTTTCATAAATTTTCTCATGCACTTCTCATAATGCGAAGTCGACCTCTGAAGATCAAAGACATTTCAAGAGCGGTAGAGAATACGATCTTTTATACAGCTTGCCTTCATACAGAACATACCGAAAAGCTTGATTTTTGAGTTTTCGGGCTTCTTTCGAATCATAAGGAAGAACTCCATCCTTGAGGTAGGCAACTAATGGGTCAATCTAGCTCAACTTGTGCTCAACTTGCAGAACAGGCCGTGACTCCGTCGAGCTTGGGCACTTCAGAATTTTAAAAAATACTTCTTTGGATAGTTCGAGTGGGGCTAAAGTGGCCAATTTAGAGAGAAGGTCGACTCTCATATTTTTCATCCTCGAAATCCGTTGGATGCTAAAACTGTTGAAGATCGAAGCCAAGTTTTTTACTTTCTTAAGATACTTCATCATGCTTTCCTCCCGGGCTTCATAGTTGCTGCTAACCTGTCCGACCATCAGCTAAAAATCACTGAAAACTTAGAGTCGATCTACCTCCAACTCTTTCGCTATTCTTAGTCCAACAATCAGAGCTTCATATTCGATCCATTTATTAGTCGTAGAAAATTTGAAGCATAGCGCATATTGGTGACGAGTCTCTCGGAGTTAACCAAGATCAATCCCGCACCTGCTCTAGCAGCGTTGGATGAACCATCCACATATAGGACCCAAAAGCCTTCGAGAAGGTCGGTGCTCTTTTCGGAGGGGCTCGGTTGTAACTACGAAATATTGGTTTCGTATTGTTTAGGCTCGGCCTCATCAGGAATGGTGCATTCTACTATAAAATCTGATAATATCTGGGCTTTGATTGACGGTCGAGGTTGGAAGTAGATCTCAAACTCTGTAAGCTCAATTATCCATTTTGTAATTCTTTCAGAGGTATTCATTCGATGAAAGATTGCTTTAATTGGTTGATCCATGAGGATAGTTATGGTGTGCCCCTGAAAGTAAGGTCAGAGTCTCTTGACAGTAATTAGAATAGAGTAAGTTAATTTTTTAATTTAGAATTTCTGATCTCTGCATTCCTTAGGACTTGACTTATGTAGTAGACCGACCACTGTACTTTCGCTTCCTCTTTGATCAGGACTGCTGCCAAGGCTGCCGGAGAGACCATCAGGTATAAGAATAATTCTTCTCCAGACTTAGGCTTTGTCAGCAGTGGGGGTGAGCTGAGGTAGTTTTTAAACTTCTCAAATACCTGTTGGCATTCCATCGTCCAACAAAAGCTCTTTGGCTGTCTGAGAACTTGAAAGAAGGGCATGCATTACTCGATTGATCTTGAGATGAAGTGGTTTAGGGACACCACTTTTCTAGTCAAGCATTGAATTTTTTTGATTATTTTTGGAGTGGTCATCTCCTGAATAGCTCGAATTTTTTTTAGATTCATCTCAATCCCACGCCTCGACATCATGAATCCCAAGAACTTTTCTAAGATTACACCGAAGGTGCATTTGGTCGGGTTCAGCTTCATCTTGTACTTCTTAAGTGTACTGAAGGTCTCTTTGAGGTTGGTGATATGATTTATTGAAGCTTGGCTCTTGACGAGCATGTCATCTACATACACCTCCATATTTTGATCAATCTGCTTCTTGAAGATTTTGTTGACCAGGTGCTGGTACGTGCCCCCTCCATTCTTAAGTTCGAAAGGCATAACACTGTAACGGTAAAGACTACGGTCAATAATAAAAGTAATTTTCTCCTCATCCTCTAGCGTCATCCAGATTTGATTGTAGCCGAAAAAAACATCCATGAAGGTGAGGAGCTCGTGGCCCTAGGTCGGTTCAATTTTCATGGATTATTATTTTATGTACGTGAGTTATTTGGGTTTGAAGAGTTTTTCTATGAGCTTGGGCTTGACCCTTTGTAAAGTATATATACTGAAAATAGGTCAAAATTATAAGAGTGCTGAAATATACTGAATAAAAACTCTTTTCTTCCAAAAATCTTTTTTTTCTCTTCTTCTCTATTCCTTGAATTATTTGATCGTGCTTTCGCATTAAATCTCTGAAAAGTACTTTCTTATTACTTAGCTAATCATCAGCGGCTACGCCGATCCATGTGGAAAGAGCGCGCATTTTCGACATTTTGGTATCAGAGCGGTGTTGCATGGAAGAAAGAAAGACACCTAGGATTTACTACATCCAGGATCTGTTGCACCAGATTTTATCCTAAAACTTTTAGTTTGCTTTGTGGTTATCTCTAGATTGAGATAGAGATTGTTTACACGAAGGAACAGTGATACTGAAGTTTGGAAAGATGATCTAGGGCTAGTTAGATATTCTTTAAAGGATAGTTTTGCTGGTGTGTGAGATCGTGAAAGATATCAGGGATTTGTTCTTGACTTATTTGAAGTCATGGGATCGAGTGGATTCAAGATGGATTTTAATAAATTTGATGGTAAGAAAAACTTTACTCTATGGCAGCAAAGAGTAAAGGACTTGTTGGTTCAGCAGAGGATCTACAAGGTCTTGACAAAAGAAAGGCTAGAAAAGAACAGTGCTGAGGATTGGAAAGAGTTGGAGAAAATTACTTTTAGCACAATTCGGATGTACTTGGTCGATCAGGTTTTGTCCGAGGTTTGCATAGAAACTATCGCAAAGAGGCTCTAGGAGAGACTGGAGAACACATACATGGGAAAAAACATGATGAATAAACTATGGTTGAAGAAACAACTATATTGTCTGAGGATGTCCAAAGGCGAAAACCTTGTTGCATATATCGAAAGGTTCAATCAGGTGTGTTCTAAGGTGATGAGTTTGGATGTGAAGATCGACGAGGAGGATCGGGCATTGCTGCTATTATATTCTCTCCCAAGTTCGTATGATGGTCTTATAACAACTATAGTTTATGAAAAGAAGATCCTAAACTATAAAGAGGTTGTTGGTGTGCTCAGATCAAATGAGCAAAGAGAAAAGATCTGCAAGGGAGACCCTAAGTCTGAGATCTTAGCTATGAACAAAAGATAGGAAAGATCAAAGGAAAAGATAAGAGGAAAATCCAAGGACAGATCAAAGTCTCATGATCAAAGAAAGATGATATTGAAATGTTATAAATGTCATCAGTCTGGACACCTGAGGAGAGATTATCCCTTTTTGAGATTAGAAAAGGAAAGGCCAGCAAGGAAGATGATACAACTTTTGTGAGCAATAGAGAAGACCTGCTAGTTGTATCAGATGGATTCACAGAGTATGATACTATATGGATATTGGATTCAGCATGCTCATACCACTATACTTCTCATCGGGAGTGGTTTGCTACCTATCAAAAGGTCGATGGTGGAAATGTCAGTCTTAGAGATGATCATCCATGCAAAATAGCTGAAATTGGTTCTATCAGGATGAGGATGTATGATGGAATCATTCGTACATTATCAAAAATCTGGCATATACCAGAGTTGAAAAAGAATTTGATTTCTTTGGGCTACTTGGAGGAGCAGGATTATGCTTTTAGTAGCCAGGCTGGGAGTGGATATCTAAAAATTTTCAAAGAAGCTTTGGTGGTGATGAGAGGTAGAAGACTGAGCAACAATCTTTATAGAATGGAAGGCTCAGTGGTAAATGATAGTGCAGAGATGCTAGCAGCAGTACAGGAGGAGCAGATTTTATATCAACTATGACACTATCAGATGGATTATATGAGTAACCATGGGCTCACTAAACTAAGCAGAAGAGGTATGATCCCAGTCTTGAAGGAGGGTACAAATTTTTGTGAGTCGTATATCTTTGGCAAACAACATAGGATGAAGTTTGCTAGAAGTACCAAGCGCAGCAAGGGGTACTGGATTTAGTGCACTTGAATGTATAGGGACTAGCTCCTGTATCAACTAGAGGTGGGGCAAAATACTTTGTCACTTTCATTGATGATTTCTCAAAGAAGATGTGGGTTTATCTAATCAGAGAAAAATCAGAGGTGTTTGCCCGGTTCAAAGCCTGGAGAGCTGAAGTAGAGAAGGAGTTAGGGAGACATATGAAGTGTCTGAGGTCGGACAATGGAGGAAAGTATACTAGCCTGGAGTTTAAGAGGTACTATGAGAAAAATGGCATCAAACGCCATTACACGGTGAAGATGACTCCCCAGTAGAATGATGTCACGAAAAGAATGAATCAAATACTGACCGAGAAGGCATGGAGTTTGAGGCTGTAGACATCACTCCCAAAGTTCTTTTGGAGTGATGCTTGAACTTTTTCTTATTTTCTTGTGAATAGATCCCCTCATTATAAGCTGAATGGAGGCATTCTAGAGGAGGTCTGGAGTGAAAAGAAGGTGGAGCTTGACCATCTGAAAGTCTTCGGTTGCATAGTCTATGCACATGTGGAGGCAACTGAGAGGAGCAAATTGGATCCAAAATCTCAAAAGATGACATTCATAGGGTATCCACAAGGAGTCAAGAGATACCTACTGTGGGACTCTCAGACACAAAAGTCAGTAGGGACATTATCTTTGATGAGAAGAGCATCTTGAGGAGGTCTGGGATAGATGAAACTAAAAAAAAAGAGGTGAACAGTGGTGGCCAGTCAGAGAATGATGGCATGCAGGTTACATTCACTTATAGGAGTGTTCCTATTGAGGTGGAGTTGGGTAGAAAAGTATTATCTCATATTGAAAATTAGCATGGAGAATCGACAGTTTAGATAGATATGCAGGAGCAGCCACAGACATCAGACAGAGATGTGCCAGTGGAAGTGGCTTTGCATAAGCCCCAACATACTATTAGGAGATTAGTCAGATATGGCATTAATGAGGTTATCTCCTATGCACTCATCACTACTAATGGAGATCCAGAGAATTATGCAGAAGCCATGGAGAGTGAGGATCATGATTCATGGATACAAGCCATGATGGAGGAGATGGAATCACTCAAGAAGAATCAAATATGACAGCTGGTATATCTTCCAAAGGATGCTCGATCTATTAGCTCAAAGTGGGTGTTCATAAAGAAAGAAGCACATTCAGAATAAGATAGAGTCATATTCAAAGCAAGACTGATAGCAAAAGGATACTCACAAAGAAAAGAAATTGACTACACAAAAATTTTTTCTCCTATGGTGTGTCATATACCTATTCGAGTTTTGCTGTCACTGGTGGCACAACATAACATGAAATTGGAACAGATGGACGTGAAGACAGCCTTCCTTCATGAGACTTTGGAGGAAAGAATCTATATGAAGTAGCCAGATGGTTTCATGAAGATGGGATAGAAAGAAAAGGTGTGTTTACTCAGAAAATTTTTATATGGCTTGAAATAATCCTCTCGTCAGTGGTATTGAAGGTTTGATAGCTTTGTCTTGAGCCTAGATTTCAGCAAATATGAACATGATTGTTGTGTCTACATCAAGAATGTAGACGAGGAGGATGCTCTATACCTATTATTGTATATAGATGATATGCTCATAGCCAATAAAAATATGGATGCTGTGAAAGGTTGAAAAGGGTATTATCATCTGAGTTTGAGATGAAGAATTTGGGTCCAGCTGAGAAAATTCTTGGAATGGAGATTTGTAGAGATATGTGCAAAGAAGTGCTCCATTTATCATAAGAAAAGTATGTTCAGAAGATTTTGGAGAGGTTTGGGATGGAGAAGGCCAAACTTGCAGAGATGCCATTACCGAGCCATATGTCTCTCTCCAAGTTATAGAGCCCCCAGTCAAAAGAGGAGAGAGAGTACATGAAATGAGTCTCTTATGCAAATACTGTAGACAGTGTGATGTACACTATGGCATATTGTAGATCAGATATAGCACATGTAGTGAGCATGGCTAGTAGATACATGCCTAATCCTGGGAAGGAACACTGAAAAGTATTGAAATAGATATTGATATATCTGCATGAAACAAGGAATTATAGTTTGATGTTTGGTGGCAGCTGAGAGGATTTGAAGAACAATCTGTGAAGATGTATGAAGGTTCAGATCCTTTGGAAGGATTTGTTGATGCAAATTATGCTGGTGATCTTGATACAAGGAGGTCTACTACTGGATACCTCTTCTGCGTATATGGTGGATCGGTGTCTTGGAGATCAATCCTTCAGCCAATATCTTGTCTACCATAGAGATCGAGTACATTGGGATAATGGAGGCTGCAAAGAAAGCTCTTTGGCTTAGGAGGCTGATTGATGAGTTGGGGGTGGAGTAGAGCAAGGTTACACTATTCAATGATAGTCAGAGTGCTCTGTTGTTCGCACAGAATCTAGTTTATCATGCATGCACAAAGCATATAGACGTGAGGTACCATAAGATCAGAGAGTTGATGGAGGAAGGTGAAGTAGAACTGATGAAGGTCCATACCAAGGAGAATCAGTCTGGTGCACTCACGAAGGTACTTTTTAGTGACAGCTTTCAGAGATGTGTGGCACGAATGGATCTGTTGAGAAAAGATGAGTTCACAAGAACTTGAAAGCACCAAGATAGAGAATGTGAGCTCAAAAGTGGCACTCTCACGTCTTGAAAATATGAGAAGACATGTCATCGAAAGACGGGAGCGAGCCGAAAGAGAAATTAGCTCTCCTAGCAAAGTTCAGAAACTAGGTCGGCTCACCCTGAGACTGAACCGACTAAGTTAGGAATTGGGCTGGCTTAGTTCAGGACTGGATCGACTAGATCTCAGAGAAAAATTCAGACAGAAAGTAGTATTTTCGGACTATTGACATGGTACACAATTGGATCGGCTCAGTCTGGGACTGAGCCGACCCAGTCGTACCAGACTGAGCCAACCCAGTCGTAGATTGGACCAGCTCAATTTTCGTGGGTTATTATTTTATGTACGTGGGTTGTTTGAGTTTAGAAAGTTTTTCTATGAGCTTGGGCTTGATCCTTTGTAAAGTATATATACTGAAAATAGGTCAAGGTTATAAGAGTGCTGAAATATACTAAATAAAAGCTCTTCCTTCGAAAATCTCTTCTTCTCTTCTTCTCTATTTCTTGAATAGTTTGATCGTGCTTCTACATTAAATCTCTGAGAAGTACTTTCTTATTGCTTGGCTAATCACCGACAGTCACATCGATCCATGTGGGAAGAGCATGCATTTTCGATAGATGATGTCAAGGGGTGGCCGATCTGCTTGCTGCTCCTCCCTTAGTGGTTTTGGTTGCGATAGTGCCCTTGACTGATCTTTCCATCCTTCAGGTCAACATCGTAGGAATCGGCCGAGCCTGCCTTGCCTGATGAGCTTCTCGATCTTGTCTTGGAGCTGGATACATTCTTCTATATCGTGACCATGATCACGATGATAGAGATAGTACTTGTTAGAATTGCGCTTATCGAGGTAAGAACGTATCCTCTCTGATCTAGGCAGTTGCTCCTTGATCAAATCAGCACTTATGTTTTCGGAGCATTAAGGGGGACATAGTTATGGAACCTTCAGAGAGAGGAGCTCCACCATGCCCTTGTGTCAGGGCTTCTTGGACGACGAGCCTGAGGAGTTCGGACTCGCTTGCGCTCGGAGGGAGTCCGGAAGTACGGTCGAACCTCATTCGACTTCTCTTTAGATGCGGGCCTGTTTGGCTCGTCCATTCGCCATTCTTCTACAGCTTCATTATTCTTGGCCTTGAAGGCCTCTTTTGCTCGGGCATAGCCTTCAACCCGAGCTAATATATCAATAAAATTTCTAAGGTACTTCTTCTCCAGGGAGAACAATAGATTGTTCTTCTGAAGGCTGCCTTTTAGTGCGGCCATGGAGACAAACTGGTCTAGATTTCAAACTTCTAGGGCATCTGTATTGAAGCGGTTGACATAAGCTCAGATGGATTCTCCCTCTTGATGCTCATGAAGGAGTCGGAACCTCGGCGGGGGCATCAATTGTTGACGAAATGAGCCGCGAACTGATGACTCATTTGGTCAAAAGAGAAGATGGTATTCGGCTTGAGGGCCAAGTACCAATTTTTGGTTGCTCCTTTCAAGGTAGATGGGAAAGCTCAGCATAAGATGGCATCAGGTGCACCATGGAGCAGCATCATTGTCTGGAAGACCTCCAGATGGTCAACCGGATCGGAGGTCCCATCATAGCTCTCGAATTAGGAGAGCTTGAAGTTCGACGGGATCGATTCCTGCATGCTGCAGTGAGAGAAAGGAGGGTCGATCAGATATCATTACCGTGGGAGGGGGTGCATGGCGGAGTTCCTCGATCCGCTGGTTCATCTCTTACAGTTTTTGATCCAGGAGATCCTCTCGATCACAGATCTCCAAGGTCTTCTGGCTAAACGGGGACAAAGTCCCCCCAGGAATAGAGTCATGATCAGAGCAGGGACTCTCGATCCTTTGCTTTCCCTTTTCGGAGGTCATCGATCGGCTAGCCTGAGTCAACCATTCCCAGACCAGATCATGGGGCTCCGAAGAAGCCTGCTATGGCCGAATTAGCACCGGAGGCTGTTGCTGCTGCATGGCCTGCACTGCTTCCGTGAGACCGCGAATCTGCTGGACTAGTAGGTTGAACTACTCCACGTCCATCATTGCTGCAGGTGGAGCTTGAGTTGCCGGGGATGAAACAGGGATGGACAGATCTGGATGGAATCTGGCCGCGAAGGCCGTTGACCATCAGATTGAAGCTTTTCTGGGAGGCATCTTTTTCGGAAAGGACTCTGGAGGAGAAGAAGAGAGTTCTTTGCTGAGCACTCCTTTAAGAACAAGAAAATCTCAGAAATAGAGGATCCTTTCTCTAGCGCCAATCCTATTGGTGTGAAATCTGATCATCGTCGGAGAAGTACTGAAGTCGGAGAAGACTAGGTCACCGTTGGTGACTTACAAAACAAGTCTCGTCCAGAGCCTAGAGGATGGCTCCGACAAGACCCTCCGATGATCAGGTCAGCTCTTTCAGCCAATAGAAAAAGAGTACTCAGTAGAGAAAGTTGTAAAGTATTGAGAAGGAGAAGAGAACTTAGAGAAAATATATCTGAAGGATCTCTTTTATAGCCCGGAGCCTGTAATAAATTGATAGTGACAGCTGCAACCACTTGGTAGTGGGACATTTGGGACCACGTGGGATTTATTATGGAGAGTGGTGTCCATTGTCGTGACGTATTAGTCTGTTGGAGATCCAACAGCTAGAGTTTGGATGGAATAGTTGCAGATGACGAAGAGCTCTTGGACATTGTTGTTCTAAAGAAGTTCGGAGGCTCTCAGGATTGACTGTGCGCTGACTTTTATTTGCTATGTTGAAGGTATACGCTGTGATCCTTTCAGACGGCTGAAAGAAATTCGGCCAAAAGAGAAGTCCGGTAGAAATTCTACCGATGAAGAGACCCGAAAGATGTCCGACTGAAAGAAATCCGACTATGAAAAATCCACCTGGACTAAGTACTGACCGATGGCTGCAATAAGCAAGCACGATTGAAACATCGATCTCTACCGTTCATTTGAGGTTCGGCCAATTCCAGAGTTGCTCACTGATGAATAATGATAAAGCACTGAAGTTCATCTAGAGACAGTTCAGAAAAAATTCGACTGTTGGAGGAGCTCGACTAAGATTCTACCAATAAAGAGAGATCCAAGAAAGTTCATCTAAAGAAAGTTCATCCAAATGAAGCCACACATGCTATCAAAAAAAGATCGACCAAACAGGATGTGCAGGAGCCAGGAACTTGATCGATTCTCTGGAGCAGAAGTATTGATTGTTCAAATTCATTTAGAAAAGAAATCCGCAACACCCTATCAAATCTAAAATCGATCTTCCTAGCCAATCAAATTATCTGACTGCAATGTTAGAGGTTGGCCATCTCAGAATGATTCAAAATTCAAATACTCCTATAGGTTGAGGTTCAATTTTTATAGTGATAACCGCACGAAACCGATTAAGAATTAAAATCTTAACTGAACTTTGGCAGGGATTGAGATACCTGCACAATTATATTACCAGCTCAGATTTCAAGTTCCCGGTTTCATCACACATCTACATTCAATTTGTTTATTTTATGCACTAAAACAAAAATTTCAAGTCTTCAATATCAACGGATTCCACAAATCACCAGCAAGCGAAACTTTAGTTGTGCTCAAGGGGGCAGGAAAAAAAACGTAAACAAACAAACTATCAAATTCAGATCCGAGATTTGAACATTTTTTCTCTGGACAAGACGCTTAAAAAGTGGACCATTTGTTTGTTGCATTTCTGTATACAAGTTCTATGCATAGGATGGTAAATACATTATGCAAAAATTGAAGGATAATCTAATGAACTAAAAAGCCTCTCTATCATCAACTGTCGTCTTGTATTTGATCTCTGATCCACTTGGTTGCTACCCATTTCTCCCCTTTTATCACTGGACAGCTCCCATGAAGTGATAGCTGCATAAACAGCAAAGCTCATCAGCTTAAAACATGCCCTCACGAACATAAAATTGTTTCTAGTCTAAAAGTCAAACCAGGAAGAGTCATAATATCTTACAGAGTTATTAAAGTTTATGGTACAAGCACAGGTTCCTGCTGTGCATGCCATCGTATGTACCATCCATCACACGATGGACAGCTACACATGCACACGGCATACATTGCACAAGCCGCTGCTGCACGCAGCCGTCCATCATATGATGGATGGTGCGTGCTGTGCACTGGACTGTGGTGCACAGCAAAGGATCCCCGCTCTTATGGTACAACAATGCTACACAAGGACAAACTCAATACTTTTATGACAGAACCAGTATAGCTTTTTTTCCCTCGTGCCAAAAATGCATGGTTAAGCAAACGAATTGATGATGCACGACATTCATCCCAATCAACATCATCCAAATGCCTAAAATAAATTTTCAAATATTTTTTGGAAATTTGTTACATATGCACCAAAGTGGAAAACATGATAGGCTTCCCAATAAAAAATGAACAATTCATTTTTATCATGCATTAGGATATATCCTTTTGGATCACTTGCATCAATGTAGGTACAAAGCATACGACTTCGTTTATACCTTAGAACATCAAGTCTTAAGTCATCTGTTTGCATATAGACATCAAAACCATGGTTTGACATAAGATTCTCAAATCTATCTTGCAGAAATGCATTAATAAATTTGTATACAATTTTGTAATTTAATCTAATAATAATAAGATCAAAATGCTTTCATATTGAGATTACAATATAGTTAAGCAGGTATCAGCAAATATATGAGCAGAGAAATTTCTTCTCCTGGTAGAAAAGGTGAAATACATACTGGATCAATTGTGTGATTTGTAAACATTGAATAAAACAGAAGACCATCGCCTTGTCGTGGGTTCACCTTCAAACCAATGCATTTCTCATAATCATAGCTAACGTCCATGTTAAAACCATTCTGCAAACACAACCAAATACAGCATAAATGTGATGGAAAAATTAGATTAAAAGTGGTTACACTGTTGTTACTACAGCTTACCTCATAAGGAAATATAGTTTCTCCACCTTTCTCAACATCAGTTAGATACAATAAGAAAGTAGCTACCTGCGAACACAAAAGTAATAATTTTTACTTGAGCAATAAGAAATATCAAAATGAGTAAAATAATCTTTGTTAAAATTAAAATGAAGGTTCATCATATAAAGCTTAAGAAGTAGCTAGAAAAATAAAACATATACAAATTTACAAATGATTAGGGAGGCTAAACTAGTGCTCAAGGCAATAGCCTAAAAATCTACAGCCTTTATGAAACCCAAGAAAATGGAATAAGCATCATAATTCAAAAGTCAAGATCCAAAATAAGAAACCTGGAACATGGAAAAGAATATCTAAAAGGAACTGCAGTTTAAGAAAAGCTTGTATTCTAACTTTTAAACAGCTATCATTTTGGATGGTTTCCTTTCCTAAATAGGAAGATTTTTTTGCATAAATTGGATAACAATGTGATACAAGATAATGTGCGAAAGCCAATCACCATTACTGAATCAAGAAGCTGAGGTCAAAAAAGATACATAATACAAGATCTTTTGATACAGGCTATTTTTCAGAGTTTGTGTTTCTACCAAGTCATGGACAACAACATAACCTGTTCATGGCAAACATAGGAAATAATGACAATAAAGGACCAAAAATAGATCAGATAGACATGTAAAATCACTTTTCCTGAAGAGTAGAGTAACATTTATTTGGAAAGAAACAGCAGAAGTTTTGAAATGAGCTTGGGGATTTCTCGTTTTGTTCCAGGTGAACACTTAGGTTTGTTGGCAGTCTTAATATGAGTAGCTTACAATTGTAACAGATCTATTAATAGAAAATCATGGATGGGTGTAGCATAATGGTCTCTTTGCTATTCCTTTCACCCATGTTGGCCATTGTAATATCTCCTCTGTACAAGTGGCATTTTTATTTTGGTTTTGGTTTTCACTTTTCTCCACCTACCTTTTCAACAGGTTGGGGTTTATGATCCCTCATATAATAAACCCTATTTTCAAGATTAAATTAACGCTAATACAATTCTAGATACCCTATTAGGTTGATAATTTGCTTGAAAATATCTACAATATACCAAGGGTTTAGATATTGTTGCTTACCAGTCCATGCTGTATGGCACATCATGCAAATAGAACATTGGCCCGATACAAGATTACGGGCTCTTGCACCATGTATGTTAGTGCCTGCTGATCCAGTGCTTACTGGCTCGACCGATATGGATGAGTATAGACTGATAAGGATAGGCATAATCCCATCTACATTGCTAAGTACCCTGACACATGTCCGGCATGGCATGACACAGTATGATAGCGTATCATACCATGCCAACCTATGACTAGCAAGGGTCTGAAGCTTGATACTTATAATTTGCAAAATACCAGTCACCTAAGTAAATAAAACTGTAAATTTCCTTCTTGAAATTTTATAAAATGGTGATCGTATTAGGGTTTTTTCCCTTCACTTCTCAAATGCTTCATGTAATCTCTTGTACTTGATATCAGACAGATGCAAGGATAAGAAAACTAATCACTTTCCTTCAATGTTCCAGATTTGTCTCAATTGCACCGACAAATAGGTCACCTTGGATGCACTTAAACTGCTATGACTTAAATATTTAGATATGAAACTTGATACAAGCAATGGGTAAGAATAACCTAATATGAAGCCTTGTCCAATCAATAGCCACCACCCAAGAGACCAATAGAGTTCATTTGGCCCACACTGTTTATGACTTCAGATTTACTGATGACCATCTAAGGAAACTGGAAATTTGCATATATATGATAGAAATCTATTACACTTACATAGGGCCCGCGATATATCATTATTTGCATATCGACCCCCACAAAATTTTAAATTGTGTATAAAGGCCCTTCTGTCAATTGTTGTCTCATAAACTTAATCAATGTTGGGTGACAATTAACCAGAAGAGCAAATGACTGGTTTATCCTTCCATTAATTCTCATAAAGTGAGGCTAGGGGATGTATGGTGTCTGCCTCCTCATCTAGCATATCCCCTGACCATCCTTTCTCAGTCAAGGGTGGAAATGGACACATAAAACACTACCACTTTGAGAAAGATATTTGCTAGATAACTTTTGTTGAACCTCCCCTCTTGACAAAATGATTCTTAACTGAAACAGTGGCATTGCACCCAAGCAGATAATTATCATATCAAAAAGCAAATAGGCAAAAAATAAAGTGTTCACATGTAATCAAGATAGAGTCAGACTACCAATACAAAAATCTCCTTTCCTTGCCCTTTAAAAGACACCAGAAAGTGAAAATAATACACTCCACTCTTTTAGGCACACACTTAAAGGTGTCTCCATTATGCTACAAGAATGGCATTTGCAACCAATATCCTATAGGCATGATCTCTCAAGTGGCAATATAACATAGAGAATATTCAAAAGACTGGTCCTACAAGAAGTTGCAAACTGATATAATTTTAAAACTGAGATGCTATTTAGCTGTGAACTAAATTCTGATTTGAGACAGGAATAAAAGCACAAGATCAACTTCATGATCTGTTTCCCTCCATGATCTAGTGGCAAATAATAAAGGGAGTGGCAGAATGGATATACTCACTCATTTTTTTAAAAGTCAAAAACTGCTATTTATAAGGGGGTTGATGAAGGTGTTTGTAAAAGATTAGTGGGCTTCCCTACTAACATGGGAAAAAAAGGAAAAAAGATAATGAAGGATTTTAGTAGTGGGTGAGATAGTTGCTTTAGGTATTTTGGGCTGAGCTGGTTAGTCAAGCAAGGTTCCAGCTCCAGCTAGGATTCTGAACAATGAATAAAATGATTCTTAACTAAATTGTCATGACACATTATATCAAGAACAATCTTATTTTGCACATTCTAATTCACCGAAGTCAGGTCTTAGGAAATTATGTTATGGTATGTCAGGTGTAAAATAAAAAGAATTTTTCCACCAGAAAAAGACCTATGCTGTAGCTAAGTACGTACCCTGTTGCTTCGTTGTGGGCCATATTCAGCTGGATTGAATGCATCATAATGTGAAGCATACCTCTGTCCAATCTCATAGCGCAGAATGTTGAATGACTGCAACATGATAATATCACCAAAAGTTGCTCAACTATATTAGACTTCCAGTGAGACAGAATTTACTAGTTCAACAAAGAAAATGCATAAAACAGTAGCAATATATTTGAAGCACCATAAAAAATAAGACTTAATTATGTGAAAAATCTTGAACTTTTTGGGGATTTGAACTTTTATTTCATGCAATCAGGTTATTTAACTTTCAAAGTTCTTCAACTCGGACACTGATTGTGATTTCCATCGACCTGCTGTGACAGAGTTATGAATTGGCTTGTCTATATGGCAAAAATTTACTTATATCACCAAAAATGATGACGAGGCAGAATGGTAGCTTTTATTCCCCAAACTAGCCCATCTTTAGTTAGGGTTTTGACCCATTCCGATCCAAAGCCCTTCTCACCTTCTTAGCGCCTGAACATCAGCAACAGCCTTAAGAGAGGTGGTGTTTGCCTTCAACAACAAGCATTGATGACTGGTCCTCGATTTCGATGACGGAGGTAATGTTTTCAGCTTGATTTAGATTGTACCCATAAATGTGTTTTGATTTTAGATATTTTTCCCCATAACCCCTAATCCTTACATCATGGATCCTCAGTTAATCTGAAAAATGATGTAAGGATTGGTTTAGCATCAAACATTGGTAGTGATTTTAAGCAGAAAGTGACCCAAACCATTAATAAGAGGTAAGTGGAATGGTGAAGTTGGGGTAAAAGAGGGTTGGAGGAGATCGAGTTGCATTAGCTTTGATCCCTACCAATCTAAAAAATGAAATCTCTTCTTTCTATTCCAAGGAGACAGAAAGGAGAGAGGATAAATAAAAGTTCGGGATGAAATTGAAAATCCCCAAAAACTTCAGGATTTTTCATGTAATTAAGCCAAAAAAAAAGATGCCATAAACCATAAAAGAAGACAAGCAAGCTCACAAATAAAATGTCATTGCATGACAATAAGCTATTGTTCACTATGAAAGCACACCAATAAATCCCATATATTGTCATCTGCATGCTAGTTAGCCTGGCTAGGATTTGGAACTTCTAGCATTACATTTTCATTCCTCCTGAATTCTCTCTGAACCTTTTAACAAAACAAACAAGATAAACAAGAAGATGAGCAACAATTCTCCCATCCTAACATTCCTTGAGTCTTCAAATTTTGACAAGTCCTTTTCTTTACTGATTTAGAGAAGAAAATAATTCATCACTTAACTCCTAAGCCTAAGTAGCCTATCAGATTATCACAATACATCCAATAGATATCTGATGAATGCTCCTAAAATACAATGCATGTTGAGTGAAAAATATTCTACAATCAAAAAGTATCTCTGTTGGTGACAACAATCTAATCTGCAATGCTTAAAATATTCCATTGGTAACTGGAATTCCCATTTGAGAATAGGGATTTAATTATAAAAAAAACATTCAACATATTTTTAATAGTAAAAGTTGTTGCTGATAACATATCCTTGAATATTTAGTTCTTTCAGGGGCAGGTGTGGGGGTTGATAGGGTGGTGTTGTTTCAGTTAAAATGCAGGTCTTTGTTCTACATAAGTAAAAATATTGCAACAAAATGAAAATTGATTCTTCACCCATTCTAGCACTATGCTCTTTCATTTAGATATATCCAAGGACATGTAATGGAGTATTTTCATAATGATGAAATGCCGTACTCGGCCGAACCGCGCGGTACACCCTATACCGAGCCGGACCGGTGAGGAACCGATCCGGTTCGGCCCTTTTTTCCGCTAAACCCCTTGAACCGCACCGAACCGCTTGGTTCGGTACGGTATGGATCGGTACGGACCGGTATCGAACGGTTTGGTCCGATACGGGGCGGTACGTACCGATATAGTATAGTTTTTTTCGGTGTTGGATGGAATTTTTTTGATTTTTTTATTCACGATATGGGGCAGTATGGTACGATATCGTACCGGCCGACAACTAGTACGGATAGTGGTACCAAGTCCGTGAACCTTGTTTCACACCAAATTGCATGCAAATGTTGACTGCAATCTGCCTGTATATCTATATATATGTCATATTGGTTAGTGGCTACAGCATGCTTTAATTTCTCCAAATGATGCAACTAGTAGCGTGAGGCTCTAGAGATGGCACGTCCTCACATAGCATGCTAGAGAAAGAATAGTCAATCTAAAATGAGATACTTCTCACACATGAATGCACATGGATGCATCCACAAATTGTTCAAAATTTTATAATTTTGATACATAAAATCCAAAGTCTTAGGGGAGAAAAGGACAACTGAATTGTTACTGGAACAACAGATAATAACCTATAATATTAGACACTGAGTAAAATGGCTTACACCTTCTGTATGGCTTGATTCAGAAACACAGAAGGATTAGGTAATCCAAGTAAATGTTGAATCAACAGGTTTAAATATCAGTGGAGAAAACACGGAGGGAGGAAATGGAATGGAGACTAGAGAGATACCATACGATAGCACACAAGAATATTATCTTTATTAAATTTCTTTTTGAAATTAACCAGACAAGCTATATGGATGTACATTAGAGATAACCTATGCTGAGAGCATATCCACTCTCCTACACAAACTCTAATAAAGGACCATCAAAAACAAATGCACTCACGAACTGACTCCCTACTCACATTATGAACTCCATTGCTGTAGGCCAAGGCTATGACATCATACAAGATTGCAATCAACCACTATGATCTCAACTCAATCCAAACACTAACTATAATTTACCTTTTAACTAAACTCTATTTTATCATTCACCCATCATACATCCAAGCACCCATTACATACCCCCAAGCAAGACCAATCAATTGTATTCTAAGTAAAAGCACATTTGAAGTTTGAATTATACTCTGAAGTTTGAAGAACCCTGCTCAATCTGGAGTCTGCTGATGCCATGAAATCCTATGGTAGCCAACATCATCTCTGCTTCACAATGCAGAACACCTGATAACAGTCAAATCAAAGTGGTGAATCTCTATGCATGAAGTTTCAAGTCTTCCTTAATTAGTTATGAACCCTTGACATAGCACATGACACTGCTTGATACATCTTGACTTGTTTAAGAAGCTAAATCATGCAGTTCTAGAAACCACCTTGCCCTTGTTCCATGTTCACCAATCAATCTTGATGCCAAGCATCATGATTTTTCATGCTTGGCACGCTTATCTTCTAATTTATAAACTGTTTTTATGAATACTAAGATGTCTTGACCTAGTTTGAGCTATAATATAGAGGTAGCAAGTGCTCTTAAGTCTTAACTATCAGCCATAACAAAATTGCATCCAACTAAATCTTCATACCTTTTCTCTCATCTGTCCATTATGATAACCTAATTTGAAGAAATCTCTTTGGCCATGTCAAAATCAACCATTGACAAAGTCATTTTGCTCACCTCTGCAACATACTCTGCATCATCAAGATGCCATTATGAGACGACTCATAATCATTTTACTTGCAGGGCTAGAATCTTTGCCACCTTCACAAGCTCCTCCTTCCTCCTTGAATTCCAACAGCAATTTCCAATAAAAGGTCCCAAGCCTCTTTAGCTGTATTGACTGATGATATCATCTCCAAGATCATTTCATCTACCACTTGGTAGATGCGGGACAATGTTATCTTGTCCTTCTGGTCTTCTTTCAGTGTCTCTTTCACAATTGAGGGAGTGTTTGAAGCTCGTGCTTTTCAACCAATTTCTCATAGTTATCCTCTATCACATCTATCAACTTTTCGGATGCAAGAAATAATGCATCTTGATTTTCTAGTATCCAAAGTTTCTTCTATCAAACTTTAACAATCATGGCTGGATCCACCAATCCATGATACACCTCTTCTTTGAGTTTTCATTGCACATCTGAAGGAGAGCATACTGGTCTCTCAATCTATTTGATGCCACTCATTAGCCAGCCTAGATCCCCCTTGGGCTCAAGTACTGATTGTTGAACCTCACATGTTTAAACAATCAAGGAGAAAATAGGAGGAAAAAAGGAATGGAGAGAGAAAAAATAAGAGCACAAAAGAATAATTATCTTTATTGAAAGTTTTTTCTGCAAATTAACCAACCATGCTACACACACACATAGATATATGTATATATACATAGATATATGTATATATGTATATATGTATCTATGTATATCTATGTATCTATGTATATCTATGTATCTATGTATATACGTGTATATATGTATCTAGGTGTATAGATGTATATAGGTGTATATATGTATATATGTGTATATGTGTGTGTATGCGTGCGTGCATGTGCATGCATGTATAGAGAGAGAGAGAGAGAGAGAGAGAGAGAGAGAGAGAGAGGGACGTGTGTTGAGAGCATATCTACTCTCCTCTCCAAACTCTAAAGAAAGATCATTACAACCAAACCGATCATGACTTAACTCTATTCTCAAAATATATTTCAAACTGTATCACAAGGCCAAGGCTAGGAAACCATACAATGACACAATTGGCCGGTCTTCAATTCTACCTCAAAATTAAGTAAAATATAAATTATTGTTTATCTACACTCCATCTTATCATGCACTGATATATCCAAACAGCTGTTGCATGTTGAACTCAGATAAGACCAATCAGTTCGACTCTAACTCAAAGCACATATTCTATGTTTGGATTGCACTTCCAACTCTTAACTTTTGGCAGTGCCAACAAAAAAGAAAAAGAAAAAGTGCTAAAGCTGTCCCATTAATGTAACCAACAAGGCCTGTATGACCAAACGTAAGTCAGCTTACTAGTCATCCACTGATCCTCTAAAAGCAGCAAGGGCTTATGTACAATCATTAGGATTGTCAAAGGATGAGCTACTAGTATTACTTTAGATTATAGGCTTTTTGGTTCCATGATAATAAGCTTGTAAGTTTGGAAAATGCATAATTTCCAATATGCAATCATAGAAATTATGAGTCCTCATGTATTTTTAGGTAATTATCCTTTGGCTTTTTGAGCAACAAGTTGAAAGATATCACTCTATCAATAAAAAATGGAGCTTAACAAATCAATTTATTTGCTTAGAAAGGATGCAATAAATTAACCACCAATAAGAACAAAAGAAGTCATCAGCACATCAACATTTGTAACCACCTCTGGTACATTCATCTAAACTATTCATCTAGTTTCAAACCTGCAATCTTAGCATGTATCTCATGCTGTTACAACATTTGATAGGAAGGTGATTAAGGATTGATGGTAGAAGCTATCACAGAGGCTTATCTTTGGATGAAAACTTGCAAAAAGGTATCACAGTTCATGATGTTTGTTAAAACTTGGAACTATGAAAAAACAACTATTAAGTATCTGTACAAAAGCATATGGAACATACTTCCATATTTTCTCTTGGGATCATGGTAACCCTTGAAATTTTTCGCTCAATCTGGTCTAACATTCCAGTTGAATCTTCAGATGCACTGATAAATGTCCCTGAACTGTTACCAGAAGCCAGCAATTCAGCAAAGTTGCAAAACATAGTGAACCAATACAGGTTTCACCAGACTTTTATTCTTCACTAAGGCAAAAGTAATAATAAATGTGAATCATGCACAACAAACAAGATTGTTCAATAAAAAAGACCTATAAAGATGAACCTGCAGAAGAGAGTATGCCAGCCAATTAACCATGAGATGGATTATAAAGCAGTAAAAAATACGCTTCCTTCAAATCTTTTAATTTACCAAATGAATTATGAACCTAGAGTTCAAAATATGCAAGAACAAGTTTAAATGCATTGCGATGGATTGGAGGACATCACTAACAAAGAAGTCTTATGGAAGTTCTTCATAAACCTAGAAACTTCAATCCTAACAACATATTTGCCATAAAATGCCAAAATAAGATATGTACGTCCACCTCATGTTCATGCACATAAAACTTCCACAACCAGAGAATGTATTAAACTTTGCCTCGATGTTAGTTGTTTGATAGAGGCATGAGCTCAAACTCAGAGATATGGTAGTTAGAAAAATGTAATACAATGCTCAGTTTCTAAAGAAAGATCACAAACACACATTGAAAATTTATGGTGGGTGTCTGGCATAACAAATCATTAGGCACCTTTAGATGTAGGCCAAATATGTACAAAATTGGCTACTTCTAACCTCTATTCTTTTTCCAATCAACCAATTATTTTAATTTGTTAAGATACGATCTATAGGAGGGAAGAGAAGAAATCACGTCAAACCCAGCTTGACAGCACGACATAGAAAGCTTAAGCACCTAATGTAAAATGGAAGAAAAAGAATGAAAATGGCATTTGTACTTCTATAGCAGTGGACAAAACATAGCTATAGTTTTGAGTTCTATAAATGTATCCAGGAGATTACACCAATTTGTTTCCCTTCTAAAAGTCAAAATGTTTCATTCAGGATGACAGACATCGGCAAATGATGTGAATAGCCATCCACCTAATACTGTCTGTTGCTCCTGAATCTCCCCGCCTGAGGTTGGTCGCCGAAGAACTTGTGGCCGAGGAAAGACTGCTACTGGAGCTTCACCCGAACTACTGCAAAAAAATCCTCACCAAGGTGTTTTCCGGTGAAGACCCTCCGACGCTCAAGGTAGGAGACTGAAGAACAGCGAGAGAAGAAAGCGTCGAAAATGAGTACATATCTGGAGGGTCCCGGAGCCCCTTTATTTATAAGAGAGGGATTGGAGTCGTATCCGTTTTGGATTCTAATGACCTTCCGAATTTGTCGCTAGGATTGATTCGAAAGATGTTTTTTCTTTTTAGAGAGACGGGATCATGAGGGACTCCTTTATCCGGACTTTTCCGATTTGGAGAGAAGAGAAAGAAAATAGGCCGGCAATTGATGGCCTATAGTAGATCAGCCATGGACGACCGACGAATTCGGGAAAGTCACCTTGTAAAATAGCTCGTATCTAGACGATCTATGGTAGGTCGGCAAAAGCTGACCTATTTATTTTTATCCTTGAAAAATGCTTAGCCGAGTATGACCTATGGCGAATCGTTAGTGTGCAAGTAGCCTGCTGCAGAAAGAGTGGTCGAGGGTGAATGGGCATTGATCGATCATTTGCGGATAGCTTAGTACAATAGGTCAGCAAAGGCCGACGAATAAATAGCCGAGGATGAGCTGTAACTATCCCACAACAGTTGCCCCCCCCCCTCACAAGGCCAAGCTTTTATTGCTCAGCCAATGTATCCTTTTAAAGACAAGGTCGATTTTTAAAATGAGGTCTTATTGCCACATGTCGAAGATCGGTATTTTGAATGGATTTGCGGAAGATCATTAGCCTCCAAATCTGACCGTCCATCGGCCCGATCTGGGACCATCCGTCTTGACCAATTGGTGATTGCCACTTGGCGAAAATTGGGAGGGTTTAGTGAATCAACAGTAGATCAGAGCCATCCAGGTCTTCTATAAATAGGGATCGCTGTCATTTCAATTTTTCACTGTTGCCGCTATTGTCGGGAGAGCTCTGATACTTTGCGCCTGTGAAGGGATTGCTCGGTCGAGGCCGAACTATTGTCAATCTTGTCTTCGTTTCTTTGTAGCTTGGCCACAACACTCCTATAGGTTAGTTCCTTTTTCACCCAAAATGAGTAAACCGAGCCTGTCCCCTGCCACCTAGAGCATGGGTGACCATCCAAGAAGTGAGGACCGTGAGTCCGAGGTAGTCGGTTCTTCGGGTAGGTCCAAAGAACAAGGAATCCCGGACTATGATCCTTTTAGAGTTAGCTTTGTCCTCACCGCCGAGGACTTAGATTTTATTAGGTTAAAGTATCAAGTCTCGACCGACTTTAGGTTAGAGGCCGCCAGCCCTGGGGAATGAATAGCTCTTCCTCGTCCTAACCAGGTAGGCATTTATGAAGAATCCTTGAAGGCTGGTCTCAAACTGCCCTTTCATTTCCTAGTTGTTGAATTTTTGAATCTTTTTAGGATTAGCCCTTGCAGCTTGGCGCCGAATTCCTGGCGTAAAATTTTAGGTTTTTTCATCCATTGTCTTCTCCTCAGAGTCAAACCTACTCGGCTTTTCCGAGGTTGCTTTACATTGAAAGAGCATCCTACGGAGGTTGGGTGGTGGTATGCCTCTCCTCGGAAGGGACATCGTCTCTTCCAAGATGCTCCTTCCTCGGTGCATGACTGGAAGGAGCGCTTTTTCTTCGTCTCGACCGAGCAACCCTAGGGCTTCAACACGCTTTGGGGTCAACCCCACAGGTCAGCGGTCAAAACTCCATCATTGTCCGACGTTGAGGAGGAAATAATAGCTCGGCTTTTTTCTACCATCCCCCCTTCGTTGTCCAAACTCCTCGTCGGGGAGAATTTGTTCAAGGTTGGATTAATTCCAACTGACCCAAAGAATAAGTAATTATTTTGTGCCATCTTATTTAGCTCGTTCTTTTTGTTATTATCGTCGATGCTTACCGAGCTTACCTTTTTTGTGCAGCAATGAACCCAGCTGACATCAAAGCTGTACGTCGAGTAGCAAAGAAGAGGAAGGCCAGCACAGCTTCTGCTCCCAAATGTGGCCGATCTGAGGCCGTCCTCCCCAACCCGTAGTTGGGTGTTCCTCGAGGCCGATCAGCATCCCGAGGAAGGAGAGCTCGACAACGGCGAAAGCCGTGGCACCGCTACGGTCTGCTTCTCCAGTGGAGCCTGCCCCCCGAGCTTCGGCCTCCTCTTCGAAGAGAAGCTCGGGTGGGCCCAAGATCTCCATCCAGATGTCTACCCACGAGCCCGACGTACCGGCAAATATTTCTCTGGTGGAGGTTGCTTTGGACATCAAGGACAAGAGAAAGGGCATCGGCGACTATCGCATTACCCGATCTTTATTAAAATCAATCATCCTGTCGGCCGACGTGCAGAACTTCGAGGAGGTTGGGGGCGCCTTCGACATCCAAGATTCTCACGATTCCCTTCTTCGGATAAGTTTAGGTCATCAATCGTCCTTTATTTTTGCATAATTTAACAATTTCTTAATCCTTTTTTTTTTTGTAGCTCGTCCACCACATAGACCATTTTGCCAAGGTGATCCGGGAGGTTCGGCATATCTCAAAGGATGCCAAGGAAAAGGCTGCCCAGGCAACCCAAAGGGCAAACGATGCCCACCTATCTAGGTTGAAGATCGAGGATGAGAATCGATCATTGAAGGAAGACGTGAAGCGGTTAGAGTCCGAGCTGGCTAAAGCTTGGGTCGATGTTGAAGCCTGACTGCTGGCGGAGAAGGAAGCCAGTAAAGGGCAGATTGAGGCTGCCAAGGTCGTAGCGATCGAGGCATTCTATTCCTCAGCCGAGTTCCGCGATATCAAGGCGGACTTTGCCTCGACTTCCTATCTACAAGGGGGTGAGGATTTCAAAGAAAAGATAAGGAGGCATTTCCTCGACCTGAACCTGAGCCTTTTAGAATTGGATGACGAAGAAGCCGAGACCGGAGGCAGGGAAGTTCGAATGGAAGACCTCTTCAGCCCCGCTCATGAGGACCCAATTGTCGAGGATGCAGCGTCGGCTCCACCTCCAACGGTCATTGTTCTTCCCGACCAGATTCAGGTCAGCAAATTCGGAGCTTCGGAGGGAGCCATGTAAATTTGCTCGGGCATGTCCGAGCTTTACAATTGGTCAGCCCATTTTGTCCAACCTTGGTACTTACTGGGGTATTTTTGTATGGGACTGACTAGATTTTGTAAATGTCTTTTCTTTGAATGAATACATAGTTTTTTCCAAGTTGTTAAGATCAACCATTATGAACAAATTCATAGCTTAGGTCGACTAATCATAAGATCGAACTTAGAAACATAAAATGACGAATAGTTTGGTGAGAAACTAAGCTGATTAGATTATCATTCCTCGGTAATCACCGAGGAATAATAACCGAGGAATCCTAGCTTGCGTAGATTGTCCGGGGCGTGTCGAGGAAGGATTTAATTGATTAATCAGCGATGTTCCTCGACCGTGGCTGAGGAGCAGGTGTAGGAAATTCATTTAGCCTGGTTATGTTTCTTAGTCGCGGCCGAGGAACTCGAGCGATTCATTTGAGAACAAGTTATACTCCTCGGCCATAGCTAGGGAGCGCGTGTTGGCGATTCCCAGATCGCATTGCGTTCCTCGACCGTGGCCGAGGAATATGTGATGATGGTCGTTGGATACAAGTTCTGCTCCTTGACTGTGGCTAAGGGGTCGCGTTTTCAATTCTCGTGGAAATGCGTTTGCGATTCTCATGGAAACGCGTTCCGCTCCTCGGCTGTGGCTGAGCGCGCATTGGCGATTCTCGTAGAGACGCGTTTCGCTCCTCGATCGTGGTCGAGGAACACGCATTGGCGACTTTCACGGAGATGCGTTCCGCTCCTCAACCATGGCCAAGAAACGCGCATTGGCAACTTTCGCGGAGACACATTCCATTCCTCTACTGTGGCCAAGGAACGCGTGATGGCGGTCGTTGGAGACGCATTCCGCTCTTTGATTGTAGCCGCGGAGCGTGCGTTGGTGGCTTTCCTTGAGACACGTTCCACTCCTCAGCCGTAGTCGAGGAACGCACGTTGACAATTTTTGTTAAGACGCGTTCTGCTCTTCGATCGTAGCCAAGAAGCACGCGTTGATGGCTTTCATTGAGATGCATTCCGCTCCTCGGTCGTAGTTGAGGAGCGCGCATTGGCGATAGTTGGAGACGCGCTCTGCTCCTCGATCATGGCTGAGGAACGGGTGATGGCGGTCATTGGAGATACGTTCCGCTCTTCAGCCGTGGCCGAAGAGCGCATGTTGGCGAATCTTTGGAGACGCCTCTCGTTCCTCGGCCATGGCCGAGGAACGCGCATTGGCGAATTGTTGGAGACGCGTTTCATTCCTCGACCGTAGCCGAGGGACGCGCGTTGGCAAATTATTAGAGACATTCCATTCCTCAGCCGTGGCCGAAAAATGCGTGTTGGCGAATCTTGAAGATGCATTCCGTTCCTCGATCGTGGCCGAGGAACGTGCATTGGCGAGAGTTGGGGCCCGAGGCTGCAAAAATATTATTTATTACTAAAAGAAAAATCAAAATAAAAATTACAATTTAAGGATGATATCTGTGCAGGTTGTCGGTATTCCATATCCTCGAAATTGGAGTTTCATCCAATCGACTGAGACGATAAACACCTGGTCGGACTATTTCGGCCATCCAGTATAGGCCTTCCCAGTTTGGTGATAGCTTCGACCGCTCGATGGGACAAGAGACCTCTACTCAGCGAAGAACCAGTTGTCCAGTCAGGAACGACTTTCCTTTAACTCGAGAATTATAATACCGAGCTACTCTCTACTGGTAATTGGCCATCCGAATCCTAGCTCGTTCTCGAGTTTCTTCCAACAAATCTAAGTTTGCTCTCATTCCAAACAAGTTACCGTCCTCGTCGAATTTCTCAACTCGAAGTGTGGGCAGACCAATCTCCAGAGGTATCACAGCTTCTATCCCGAAAGGCAGCATGAAAGATGTTTCTTTAGTCGGAACTTGCTGGGTCGTGCGGTAGGCCCAAAGGACGTGGTATAGTTCTTCGACCCACTGTCCCTTGGCTTGGTCGAGACGAACTTTTAGACCTTGCAACAAAATTTTGTTCGTCACTTTGGCTTCTTCATTGCTCTAAGGATGGCCTATCGATGTTAGCTTATGCAAAATTCCCAAGTCGTTGCAGAATCCTGTGAACCTTAGGTTGTCAAACTGTCTCCCATTATCTATAATAATAGCTCACGGCAGACCAAATCGGCAGATAATTGATTTCCAGACAAAATCTCGAACTTTGGCCTCGGTAATGGTTGCAAGAGCCTCAGCCTCCACCCATTTAGTAAAGTAATCGATGACGACGAGCCGAAACTTTTTCTATGCTATGGCAATAGAAAATGGTCTGAGGATATCCATTCTCCATTGAGCGAAAGGCCAAGGCGTGGTGATCGGTGCCAACAGAGTTGAAGGTCAGTGCTAAATGTTAGAAGTTCTTTGACATTGATCACATCTGTTTACCAAGTTGGCCGCATCGTTTTGCATGGTCGGCCAGAAGTATCCTTGTCTTAGCATCTTATGGGCGAGAGCCTTGCCCCCCAAGTGGTTGCTGCACATTCCTTCGTGAACTTTTCGTTGGACATAATCAGCTTTAGAGAGGTGGAGGCATCTGAGCAATTATAAGGTAAAGGACCTTTTATATATAGCTTTTCCTCATGGACGAGATACTGTAGAGCAAGGTGCCTCAACTTCTTGGCTTCATCCCAATCAATTGGTAGAGTGTCATCTTGCAAGTATCTATCTAGCTCAGCTCCGAATCTGCTTGCATTACAAGAGCCTCTTCGATGCTCGACTTTTTCAGAACTTCCATGTATGAGCTTCTTTTTAAGTCTGCCGCACCAAGAGTTGCAAGCTTAGACAGAAAGTCGGCTCATATATTCTCTACCCTGGGTACTTGTTGAACATCCACCATGAAGCTGGAAGCCAAATCCTTAACCTTCTGCGGAATTTTATCATGTTCGATTCCCGAGCTTCATATTCTCCTTGAACTTAGCCGACGATCAGCTGAGTCGCTATGATCTCTAAGATGCCGAACCCCGATCTCTTTCGCTATCTGGAGACCTGCTATCAATGCTTTATACTCAGCTTCATTATTAGAGGCCGGAAAGTCAAAATGCAGAGTGTATTCCGCTACTACACCTTCCAAGTTAGTTAGGATCAACCTAGCTCCCACGCCCATAGTATTTAAAGACCCATCAACATGTAGAACCCAGCATTCATCGATTGTGGGAGCTACTACATTACTTGGTTCCTCATCCGAAATTGTGCACTCCAAGACAAAGTCCGCCAATGCTTGAGCTTTAATGGATAGCCTTGGTAAATATTTGATGTCGAATTCTCCCAACTCAATAGCCCATTCGGCCAATTGCCCCGAAGTATCTGGTCGATATAGCACCGACCTGATAGGTTGGTCGGTGAGAACGGCGATGGTGTGTGCATAAAAGTATGGACGTAGCTTCTTTACGGATATCAGAAGGGCATAGACAACCTTTTCTAGTTTCGTATACCTGGTCTCGGCGTCATGAAGTACCTAGCTTACATAATAGATCGATTTTTGCATCTTGGCTTCTTGTCGGACGAGAACCGAGCTAATTGCCGAAGAAACAACCAAATATAAGTATAATACCTCTCCAGGTTCTAGTTTGCTCAAAAGAGGGGAAGAGCCAAGGTATTTCTTCAGATCATCGAAAGCTACCTGGCATTCATCCGACCATTGAAAATTTTTCGGCTACTTGAGGGCTTTGAAAAATGGAAGACTCTTCTCTGCCGACCTTGATAAAATTCTGTTTAGGACCATGATCCTCCCAATAAGCCGCTGTACTTTTTTTATTGTTCTTGGAGGCTTCATCTCTTGAAGAGCTTAAATCTTTTCCGGGTTAGCCTCAATCCCATACTGCGACACTATGAAACCGAGGAATTTTCCAAAAGTAACTCCCAATGCGCATTTATCTTGATTGAGCTTCATCTGGAAGCACCGCAATATAGAAAAAGTTTCTTGTAGATCGGTAATATGTTGCTCGACAGCCTTGCTTTTGATGAGCATATCATCCACATACACTATATTTCTACCGATCTGTTCCTTGAAGAGCTTGTGCACAAGCCTTTGGTAGGTCGCCCCTACATTTTTCAGGGCGAACGGCATGATCCTGTAACAAAAAAGACCTTGGTCAATTATAAAAGAGGTTTTCTCCTCATCCTCAGACGCCATTCGGATTTGGTTGTATCTCGAGAATGCATCCATGAACAATAAGAGTTGATGTCCTGAAGTTGCATCCACCAGTTGATCAATACAAGAAAGAGGATAACTGTCCTTCGGACAAGCTTTGTTGAGGTCGGTATAATCGGATGCATACGCGCCATTTTCCACTCGCTTTCTTGACAAGGACGACATTAGCCAGCCACTCTTGGTAATATATTTCTCGAACAAATCCAACCTTTAGAAATTTATCAACCTCTTCCTGTATCGCCTTCTGTCATTCGAGGATGAAGCTTCGCTTTTCTGCCTAATCGGGCGATGTTTCGGATCCACATTAAGTTGGTGAACCATAACTTTTGGATCAATGCCGAGCATATCTGAGGCTGACCAAGCGAATTCATCGGCGTTGGTTCGTATGAATGAGATGAGATGCTAACGATCCACTTCACACAAGTTTGAGTCGATCTTCACAACTTTGCTCAGATCATCTTTGATCGGTACCGAGATCAATTCTTCCGCCGGGTGACCCATTTGCTCCAACTCGTCCCTTACGTCCAGCCCATTCATAAGTTGTTCTTCAATCATTACTCCACGCAGAGTCATCATATAGCATTCCTTTGCAACTGATTGGTTTCCCAGAGTTCATCGATCCCATTGGGTTCATAAACTTCACCTTTAAGTGATAAGTTGATACTATAGCTTGGAGGGCATTTAGATCTGGCCGACCTAAGACGACATTATAAGCGGACGAGCTATTTACCACGAAATAAGTTATTTCGACTATGGCTTGCTTCGGGACCTGCCCGGCTTTTGTTATTAATGAGATGGTTCCTTCTATTGGCACCATACTTCCGGAGAATCCAACCAGAGGCACATTCCTCTTCATCAACCGTCTAGGATCCAAGCTCATCCGAACAAAAGCATCATAAAATAAGATGTCAACTGAACTTCCATTATCAATAAGAACCCGATGTACATCATTATTTGAAATGTTCAGAGAAACAACTATAGGGTCATCGTGTGGCTAACTTATTCCTTGCAGATCATCAGCGGTGAAGGTGATTTTGTCGTCGATCTTCCTCTTCTTTGGCCCTTCCACACTAGATCGGCTATGCTCCGAGGTATCTCCACTAAGGTGCTCCCCAGCAATCATTCTGATCTCTCCCACCACTGGCTGTTCTCTGTGAGGATCTTCTTATCTAGGTTGTTCGCGACGTGGGTTTGGTGGAATTCTTTGCTCATCAATATAACGTCGAAGTCGTCTTTGCCTAATTAATGCTTCTATCTCTTCTTTGAGTTGCCAGCACTCCTCCATGTCGTGCCCATGGTTGCGATGGTATCTGCAATATTTTCTCGGGTTTCTTGCTCGAGCAGGAGTCACCATCTTCTTTGGTCGCGGCATTTCTTCTTGTTGTTCGATTTCCATCAAAATCTGAGCCCGAGTGTTGAGGGGGGTATAATAGTGAAATCTTCGAGGTAGAGTCCTTGATCGGCGCTGAGGTCTTGGAAATGTAGGTCGACCAGTCCGAGGTGGGGTCCTTGAGCGACGAGGCCGTGGTTCTTCGCACCAATATTGCACACGTCAGTAATCTTTCTTCTTCTCCTGCTTGTGGCCCAGTTGCGATCCACTACCAAGGTTACCTCCAGCTGGTCCCAGGCTTCCTCGGCTTGGGCATATCTTTCCACCCATTCTAACATCTCGACGAAGTCCTTCGAGTAATCCAAGTTGAGAGAGAAACGATCATTTTGGAGGAGTCCTGCCTTCAATGTTGTCATAGCAACCGACTGATCTAAGTTCCAGACCTCCAGAGTGGCTGCATTAAAGCGATTAATGTATTTCCGAAGAGGCTTATTCTCCTGTTGCTTGATGCTCATAAGAAAATCCAAGTTGCGATGTTGCTAACGACTGCTAGCAAATTAGGCAACAAACAGGTGGCTCAACTAGTAGAAGAAATCCATAGAGCTTGGCTTCGGATTCAAATACCAATGTCAAGCTACCTTCCTCAAAGTTGAAGGAAAAGCTCGACATAGGATTACATCGCTAGCTCCTTACAAGTGCAAGGGTCCGAAAATTATCCAGATAATCTACAAGGTCAGTAGTTCCACCGTAGGGCTCCATCTGGGGTATTTTGAACCAAGGTGGCAAGGGCTCATTCACGATCCTTTGAGTGAATGGAGGGTCGATGTTGAACCCTAGATCATCCCCTTGCTGCTTTGGTGTGTGCAACGCATCTATCCGCTGTTGCATTTCTTGGAGCCTTTTCACCATGCTATCTTCCCGAATAGCTCGATGCCGAGGAGTTACATGACCCGGGGTAGAGTCCCTTCTAGAGATGGGGGTAGGCGATCGCCCAGATCTTTGGTGAGGACTGATAGGTCGGCTGTGACAACTAACTTTGGCCCTCGGGCTTCTCGGTTGCCGTTCTTCCAACCTTACACGGGTTGGCCCTGAATTTTCATCGGTCGAGTGAGGTTCGCTGACTTACTGCATCCCCCTTACCACGACTGAAAGTGCCTGCACCTACTGGATGAGGGTGTTGTATTGTTCTTGTGAAATTGTTGGGGCTGCTAGTGGATTCTCTTGAACCGAGGATGGTACATTGACCGGCTAACCATTGTTGGTTCGTCGACCACTGGAACGCTGAGATGCATTCGATGCTCCCCTCTGAGTCTTTCATGATGTCTGGCAATGAGCTTTCCCCTCTCAAAAATTGGGCTTCGAAATCAGTCGAAGGCCCTTCCTCTAATGCCAATCGTTGCTCCTGAATCTCCCCACCTAAGGTCGGTCGTCGAGAAACTTGTGGCCGAAGAAAGACTGCTGCTGGAGCTTTGCCCGAACTCTTGCAAAAAAGTCCTCACCAGGGTGTTTTCGGTGAAGACCCTCCGACGCTCAAGTTAGGAGACTGGAGAGTAGCGAGAGGAGAAAGTATCGAAAATGAGTACATACGTGGAGGGTCCCGGAGCCCCTTTATTTATAGAAGAGGGATTGGAGTCGTATCCATCTCGGACTCTAATAACCTTCCAAATTTGTAGCTTAAGATTGATTTGGGAGATGTTTTTTCTTTTTAGAGAGACAAGATCGCGAGGGACTCCTTTATTCGGACTTTCCCGATTTGGAGAGAAGAGAAAGAAAATAGGTCGGCAATTGATGGCCTATAGTAGATTGGCCATGGACGATCGACGAATTCGGGAAAGTCACCTTGTGAAATAGCTCATATCTAGACGATCTATGGTAGGTCGGCAAAAGCCAACCTATTTATTTTGATCTTTAAAAAATGCTCGGCCGAGTACGACCTATGGCGAATCGTTAGTGTGCAAGTAGCCTGTTGCAGGAAGAAAGGATGGTCGGGGGTGAACGGGCAGTGATCGATCGATCATCTGCAGATGGCTTAGTACAATAGGTCGGCAAAGGCCGACGAATAAATGGCCGAGGATGAGCTATAACTATCCCATAACACAGTCTAATTTAGATTGTTCTAACCAGTGCCATGGAAGAAAGAATTCAACATATTGGATCACCGATCTTACACCAATATCCTAAAGATTGATGAAGCGTTCAAAATAGAGATATCAAGGGTCCAAATATATTAGATATTAGTCATTTAAGCCCTGCCAACACTACACATCACATACTTTGTGTACCATAACTAACGTAAAACCAGAAGAAAACAAAAAAAAAAAATAAAGCAAAAATCAAAGTCTGAAATTTCAGGAATCAAATCAATCAATTATTCAAGTCTTCTTTTCTCCATACAGGTGGAGTCTTTAAATAGGGATACAAAAAGCAATCTAATAAAACTTCATTTGCTGAATTATAACCTAACAAAACTCCAGTTATTGAGGTCTAACAAAAATAAAAGTTTCAATAAAATAAAAAATAGAAAATCCTAAATAAATTCTTAAAATAAAATTAGGATTAGAATTTCTCAACGACGCTTCTTTTTAAAATACGTGTATAAACCCTGATTTTCATTATTTCCTCGTAGCTGGAAAGAACTCGACTCTAGCGAGGAATTGAAGTAATCTTTTAGAACGTCTAGATCAATACATCATAGCTCTTCTTCGAGAATCCAAGTAGCATCTGAGTCTGGACGGCCTTGCCATTTGATCAAAAATCTTCAAAATCCTTTATCAGCGGAAGAAAAAATTTCATCCATGATAATGCGTTCAATTTGATCTGACAAAGACAATGAAAGTGATAGAAGAATTGAAACTGGTACCGGAGGAGATGGAGTGTGATCCCTACTATCACCTGCATGCATAGTAGAAAGCTCGAATGTGCCTCGATAAGGTAGCAAATCCTCAACATTAAAAGTTAGACTAAATTTTAAATTAGAGGATAATTCTATATAATAAGCATTAAGCCCAAATTTAAGAATATGAAATGGACCAGTGGTTCGAGCATACAACTTTTTGAATAAATTTCGAGAATAACGTTCAGGATGGATACGAACTATTACATAGTCATCCTCGTTAAACTCCACTTTCCTACGGTGAGCATCAACAGCAAGTTTATATTTCTCAGTACTCATAACAATCTTTTGCCTAATATCAGAGTAAATATCATGAATGTGTTTAGCAAAAGAAGTAGCAGACTCAAAAGTGCAGTTATTTATGGATAAGGAAACAAGATCAATGGGTTGACAAAGATTAAAGCCATAAATAATTTCAAAAGAACTCTTGCTAGAAGACCGATTTATTAAATTATTATAAGTAAATTCTACTACAGGCAATGACAAATTCCATATTTCAAGCTTATCTCCAACTAGACACCTAAGTAAATTACCAAGACTTCAATTCACAATCTCTATTTGACTATCTGTTTGGGGATGAAAAGTTGAAGAAAACTTTAAAGTGGTCCTAAATAATTTTCAGAGAGTCTTCTAAAAATAACTTACAAATTTGACATCATGGTCAGACACTATAGAAGTGGGTAATCCATGAAATCTAACAACTTTCCTAAAGAATAATTTAGTAACAAAAGAGACATCAGAAGTCTTTTGATAAGAAATAAAATGTGCCATCTTGGAAAATCTATCAACAACAACTAGAATTGAATTATGTCCCCTAGCAGTTTTAGGTAATCCAAGAATAAAATTCATACTAAGATCTTTCCATTGGGAATGAGGAATTGGTAAAGGCATACATAAACCAAATGTTTTACTTTTTAGGCTTAGCTAATTGACATGTACGACACTAAGAGAGGATTTTAGCTATGTCATTTTTAAGAGATGGCCAGTAGAACTTATCTTCAACCATAGCTATAGTCTTATTACGGCCAAAATAACCTACTAAACCTCCTACGTGAAGTTCCCAAATATAAAAATTCCATAAAGATGTCCGAGGTATACAAAGATGACAACCCTTAAATAGGTAACCATCTCTGATCATAAAATCAACATATTCTTGACGATTTTCTTGATTGACTTCTTGATAAATGTTAGCAAAATCAGGACAATGCTCATAGTCATCTTTTACTTAGTCAAAACCAACTACCTCGGCATTCATGGATTGGAGGATAGTAATTACTTTATTTAGTGCATTAGCGGCTCTATTCTCAACACCAGCTTGGTGTTTGAGGACAAAGGTATAATCCTGAAGAAACTCTACCCATTTAACATGTATAGTACTAAGTTTCTTCTGGTACTGAATATATCTAAGGGACAAGTGATCAGAATATAGAACAAACTCTTTGGATAAAAGATAATATCGCCAATACCAAAGAGCCTGAACTACAGCATAAAATTCTTTGTCATATGTAGAATATCTTTGCTTAGTATCATTAAATTTTTCACTAAAATAAGATATAGGACGACCCTCCCGACTAAGAACTCCTTTAATTCCAACGCCTGATGCATCACAGGCTACTTCAAAAATTTTTGAAAAGTCAGGATGGATCAAAACAGGTATTTCGGTCATTTTAAGCTTTATTTCATTAAAAGCTCTAGCAGCATTAGCTGTCCAATAAAAATTCCCTTTTTTTCATACAATTTGTGATGGGGACATGATGGTTCTAAATTCTCTAATAAAATGCCTATAGAAAGAGGCTAAACTATGAAAGCTACGAAATGCAAAAAGAGATTTTAGTTCAAACCATTCTTTAATGGCTTTTACCTTCTCAGGGTCAATCATGATACCCTAGAAAGATACAACATATCCTAAAAATAGTACTTGATCCTGAAGAAATGAACACTTTTTGAGATTAATATACAACTCGATAGATCTAAGAGTAAGAAAAACTTTCTAAAATGACTTAAGTGCTCTTTTCTATATCTACTATAGATTAAGATATCATCAAAATATACAACTAAGAATTTACTAATGAACGATCTCAACAATTCCGTCATGAATCGCATGAATGTACTAGAAGCATTGGATAACCCAAATGGCATAATTAACCATTCATAAAGACTATCCTGAGTTTTAAAGGTAGTTTTTCACTCATTTCCAGGTTGGATTCTAATTTGGTGATACCTACTATGCAAGTCAAATTTAGAATAGATTATAGAGCCGGCTAATTGGTCAAGTATGTCCTTAAGTCTCGAAATGGAATGGAAAATCTATACTTGACAGTAATCCTATTGATAGCCCTACTATCTACACACATCCTCCATGCACTATCTTTCTTTGGTGTCAAAAGGGTTGGCACAATACAAAGACGGAAGCTAGATCGAATGTGACCTTTCTGTAACAAATCATTTATTTGCCTTCTCATTTCTTCACGCTCCTTAGGGTTCAACATATAGTTTGGAAGATTAGATATCTAGAATCCTGGAATTAAATTAATGACATATTGAATATCTCGCAAGAAAGGAAGGCCAACTGGTATAACTTTTGGGGTCACATTCTTAAATTCTTCTAATAATAATTCAAGAGGTGAGTTATCTTGTAAGTTTAAGGTCAATCAAATTTCATCTTTAAGAATGACTATCAACATAATTCCAGACTCTGAACTCGCTTCTTCAAATTCTTTATGAGTTAAAATATGACAATTTTTCCGATTGAAAAGTTGAGTAATTCTTGATTTTTTTAAAAGGTCAGGACATGCTAAGTTTGGTAAGATTTAACTTAATTTTCTTATCTTTATACGTAAAAATATATGTATTTTTTTTATCAAAATTATGAGCATCTACGTTATAAATCCAAGACCGACCTAGCAAAACACTAGTTATCTCCATAGGTAATACGTCATCCATAATTTCAGCAGAGTAAGCTTCCATCTTAATTGGTACTAGATAACATTCATTAATAGGAAGAGATTTTATCTACCCAAGCAATTCTATAAGGATAAAGATGGGGTTGAGATTTTAATTTTAATTGATTAACGGCAGATTTAGATATAACATTCATAGAGAATGATAAGTTTACAAACCTTATCCCCATATTGGGTATATATATGAAAAATACTAGTACGTTTCCACGTCTTGAGTCTACAGAAGTGGTGACTATACATCGCATGACATTAATATGACCTCCTAACTCCTCATATTCTTCCTCATACTTTTTCTCTGAATTAGCTGGTTTTAGGAAATTAAAGTCTTATAGTGCATTTTCAGCTGATATTATTTTCTCATATTCTGGTTCTATAGTCAGCATACGGTATGGACATCGAGTAGCTGTGTGACTCTTTTTTATGGCAATGGTGACACTCTATGTTTGAAGAACTGGCTATTTGAGATATCTTTTGAATGGATTCTCGGGTTCTAGCATCCGTGGGATTTGATCCCGGATAAGGTGCTGCTTGTAACACACTCCTTGAACGACTAATAGGAATAGACCTAGACTGATCATATTTATTAGAAAAATGAGCTTTTCTTTGAGATGCAGTTCTATGAAATTTTTCAATTTCTAAGGCTTTATAATAGGCCTCTCCTTCAAAATCTGGTGAATATAAGGAACCTTTTCTTTTCAGATCGTTTCGTGAACCACTAATAAATTTAGAAACCAATTTTCATGACTCCTCAAATATATCATATCTCAACTACAGGTCCTCAAAGCGAGTCATATAGTTAATGACGCTAGTATTTCCTTGCCTAAGAGTATGCCATTGGTCTAATAATTGACTTTTATAATAAATAGAAACATATTTCTTATGCAACTTAAATTTCATTTGCTCTCAAAGTACTATAGAAGGATGTCCTACCCACTTTAGATCCCTTTCAACTGTTTGCCAATACCGCTTGGCAGAACCTATTAGTTTCATTTTAACAAAATGGATGCGAGAGAAATCCAACATGTGATATCACTCAAAATAGAACTCTAAATCCAGTAATCAATCATAGAACGTCTCTAGATCTAACCTACCATCATAAAAGGCTACTCAATCTTAATCCCTTTAAGTGGTTCTTCAAAATCCTAATATCTATTTGGATATGCTCTAAATTATTGTCCTTGGTATCTAAAGTATCCAGAATTTCATGCATACTTGGTAGGCTGCCTAGGATACCTAGATGTGAAATTCGGCGGCTCTACTTCTCCTTCATTGCCTTCTCGATCATGCTCATCTCTCCTATGATAATGACAGCCTTCAAAATTATTCGTGGAATGATGGATAATCGAAGGGATTGTTATGTAGATTGGGGATGGTTTATGCATAATTTTGGTAGAAAAAATACCCGTGTTTATGCATAAAGATAAGAAATTAGGTTAAATCCTGCCAAACCTAGCGAGTCCCGATCTTTTAGAAAAGACAAAAATTCATCTCAACCTCCCAAATAGAAAAACTATCATATTTTAATCCATAAGAAATTTGAAAAAGAGAGTTCAAAAACTGGGATTATGTTAGCAGTCATTCCTAACGGAGAAATTCGATTGACCTCAAACATTGAAAATAACCCACCTCTTAAGATTAAGCTCCTATTAGAAGAATTTAAGAATATGACCCCAGAAGAAATACCAGATGGCCTTCCTTGCGAAACATTCAATACGCCATTGATTTAGTTCTAGGACCCTAAATACCTAATCTTCCACGCTATAGATTGAACCTTAAGAACCTTAAGAAACATGAGAAAATGAGAAGACAAGTAGATAGTTTATTACAAAAAGATCATATTCGTCCTAGTCTTAGTCCATGTGTCGTACCAGTTCTTTTGACATCAAAGAAAGATTGTACGTGGAGAATGTGTATAGATGGTAGAGCCATCAATAGGATTACTGTCAAATATAGATTTTCTATTCCTAAGCTTGAAGACATGCTTGATCAGTTAGCTGGCTCTATAATTTATTCTAAATTTGATTTACGTAGTGCATATCATTAAATTAGAATTCGACTTGGAGATGAATGGAAAATTGCATTTAAAATCTAGGATGGACTTTATGAATGGTTAGTTATGCCATTTGAATTATCCAATGCTCCTAGTACATTTATGAAATATATGACTGAATTATTGAGATCTTTTATTGGTAGATTCTTAATTGTCTATTTTAATGATATCTTAGTCTATAGTAGATCTAGAGAAGAATACCTAGATTATCTTAGAGAAGTCTTTATTATTCTTAGATCCTCTATATTATATATTAATCTTAAAAAGTGTTCATTCTTAAAAGATCAAGTAGTATTTTTAGAATATGTTGTATCTTTCCAGGGTATTATGGCTGATCCTGAGAAGGTGAAAACAATTAGAGAATGGCCTGAACCAAAATCTCTTTCTGAGATTCGTAGTTTTCACGATCTAGCTTCTTTCTATAAACAATTTATAAGAGACTTTAGTACCATCATGGCCCCCATCACGAATTGTATAAAGAAAGATGAGTTTCATTGGACAACTAATGCCGCCAAAGCTTTTAACAAAATAAAGCTTAGGATGACCGAAACACCTGTATTGATACATCCTAACTTTTCAAAGATTTTTGAAATAGTCTGTGATGCATCAGGCGTTGGAATTGGAGGAATTCTCAGTCAGAAAGATCATCCTATAGCCTATTTTAGTGAAAAGCTTAATGAAGCAAAGCAAAAATACTTTACATATGATAAAGAGTTTTACACTGTAGTTCAAGCTCTTAGGTATTAGCGATATTACCTTTTACCTAAAGAGTTTATTCTATATTCTGATCACTTATCGCTTAGACATATTCAGTCCCAGAAGAAACTTAGTGCTAAGCATGTTAAGTGGATAGAGTTTCTTCAGGATTATACTTTTGTTCTCAAACACCAAACTAGTGTTGAGAATAGAGCCATTGATGCATTAAGTAGAGTAATTACTATCCTCCAATCCATGAATACTGAGATAATTAGTTTTAAGCGAGTAAAAGATGATTACCAGCATTGTCTTAATTTTGCTAATATCTATCAAAAGGTTAGTCAAGAAAACCATTCGGAATATGTTGACTATATAATTAGAGATGGTTACTTATTTAAAGATTGTCATCTTCGTATACCTCGAACATCTTTACGGAATTTTTTTTGTTTGAAAACTTCATGCAGGAGGATTAGCAGATCATTTTAGGCACAATAAGACTATAGCTATCGTTGAAGATAGATTCTACTGACCATCTCTTAAAAAGGACGTAGCTAGAATTTTCTTTCAGTGTCGTACATGTCAATTAGCTAAGACTAAAAAATAAAATACTGGATTATATACTCCTTTACTAATTCTTCATTCCTCATGGAAAAATTTTAGTATGAATTTTATTCTTGAATTACCTAGAACTGCTAGGGAACATGATTCAATTTTAGTTGTTGTTAATAGATTTTCTAAAATGGCATACTTTATACCTTGTCAAAAAAACTTTTGATGCTTCTTCTATTGCTAAGTTATTCTTTAGAAAAGTTGTTAGACTTCATAAATTACCCACTTCCATAGTATTTGATCGTGATGTCAAATTTGTGAGTTATTTTTGAAAAATCCTTTGAAAATTGTTTGAGACCACTTTAAAGTTTTATTCAGTTTTTCATCCCCAAATAAATGGTCAAACAGAAGTTGTAAATAAAAATCTTGGTAATCTACTCTGGTGTCTAGTTGGTAATAAACTTAGGATGTGAGATTTGTCATTGCCTACCGTAAAATTTGCTTACAATAATTCAGTAAATCGATCTATTGGCAAAAGCCTTTTTGAAATTGTTTATAGCTTTAATCCCCATCAACCCATTGATCTACCAATAAATAACCATACTTTGGAGTCTGTCATTTCTTTTGCTAAATATATTAATGATATTCATACTAAAATTAGACAAAAAATTGCTATGAATACTAAAAAAATATAAACTTGCTGCTAATACTCATCGTAGAAAAGTAGAATTTAATGAGGGTGACTATATAATGGTTTGTATTCGTCCTGCACGTTTTTCATGAAATTCATTCACATGCTCGAGCTACTGGTCCATTTCACATCTTTCGTAAACTTGGGCCAAATGCACATTACATAGAATTACCCTCTGATTTAAAATTTAGTCCAATTTTCAATGTTGAGAACTTGTTACCTTATTGAAGCACATTCGAATCTCCTATTATGCATACAGGTGATAGCAGGGATTACACTCCATCTCCTTCAGTACCAGTTTCAGTTCTTCCATCACTTCCACCATCTTTTTTGAATTGCATTGAATGCATTATCACGGATGAGATTATTTCTTCTGCTGATGGAGAATTTCGTCGATTTTTTATCAAATGGCACAATCGTCCAAACTTAGATGCTATCTGGATTCTCGAGGAAGAACTACGACATATTGATTCAGACATTTTAGAAGATTATATCAATTCCTCGTCAGAGTCGAGTTCTTTCCAGTCATGAGGGAATGATAGGAATCACGGTTTATGCACATATGTCAGAAAAAAGCGTCGAAACCCTAACCCTAATTTCAATTAAGAATTTATTTAGGATTTTTATTTTATTTCTTATTTTTTTAAATTGAGACTTTTAATTTTGTTAGAACTCGGTAAGAGAAGTTCTATTATGTTTCAAGTCAGCTATTAGAGTCTTATTAGGTTGCTTTTTGTTTCTCTATTTAAAGGCTCCACCGATGTAGAGAAAAATAGATTTGAATTATTGATTAACTTGATTCCTGAAAATTTCAGACTTGATTCTCTTTTCAGTTTTTTTTCTTTTCTTCTTTATTTTATTTTATTTTGTTCTTCATTTTTGTTGGTGGCTTTACGTCAAAGGTATAGCTGTATTTAAAGACTTAGTCTTTCCAAATCTTTGGAGAATGATGAGATTCATCTATTATGAATCTCAGGATAACTTTCACTCAAAAAAAAAGGCACCTTTTCCATTCTATATGTGATTTGCACCAGCTGTCACTAGGCACCTCGATCTCATAACTTCTATCAACCCATGTTACAAGGACAACAAAGCACACTTCCATTTCCAAAATTCAGCTTCATTAAGGCTATTTTCCAACTTTGAACCCATATGAGATTATTCCCACTCTCTATGTGATTGTAAGCAAATAAAGGATCTTCTATCCTCCTCCATGGCCACCTTATATGCCTTCGGATGGTCAGATGTAATGAAAGGTTGCCTAGCCATTTTCTAACAAACTTTAACCAAAATCTACATCACCATTCTGAATTGCATGCCCATGATGAAATTGTGCTTCATGAGGTCCCCAAAAGGTGTCTATTGATCCATCCGATCATTGCCACAATGGCGCTATTGGTAACAAGCCCTCCATTCAATGTTACAGCTAGTAGATATCTTGACCAAATGGTAAGGCATCAATATTTTAAACCTTTGTTTCTAAACAAAGATTTGCATTAAGAAACAAAGATGATCTTTAATCAACCATTTTTCATAAGACTCATGTTCTATAGGGCAAGATCCTTGATGTATTGTTTCATCCATGCATCAGCACAGTTCTGGAATATTTGGATACCAGATCAAGGTCCATATTGATCATTCAATTGGATAATCCACTGATGGAGTACCTATGGTTCAAATCTAAACCATGTCCAGCCCTTAACAGAATTCCTCTTTCACATCTAAAACGATAGCACCTTGTAGATGCGAGCAAACATTCCTTTTTGCTACATGACTTAATCACAATTTCCAAGTAATCAACAAACAAAGCCACTATAAAACATGTTGTTCCTACGGCTGCTCAGAGCCACAGCCATAGATCCAATCTCTTGCATGAACCCAGGTGTTAATCCAGCAAACTGAAGATCTAAGAAAGATGAGAGAAGCTAGGATTTTGGCATTGGAACCAGAGAGAAGAGAGTTAGGGAGAAAAGCTCAATTGTATTCCAACCTTTTTGTAAAAGTTACAATATCCTGATTTATGTACCCTAGAGTTCCCACATGAACCCTAATAAACCCCAGCACAAAAACTTTCCTGGGCTAACCCAATACATGAAAGCACTCACCAAGTCCATGTACGCCCATGTCTCACATGCTCTCATCCTCTGGATCTAAATCCAACCCATACATGAATTAGCCTCCTTAAGACCTCTTGAACCAAACCTTAAGACCCCTAGGATAAATCCCTATCCTAGCCCAAACAAAACTCACGCGTAACTTTGCCCGCAGACTGAGCCGGCTCAGTACTGGGTTGGCTCAGTTTCAGATTGAGCCGGCCCAATTTTTGTGCCGTGCCTGCAGTTCCGAACGCAACCTTCTGTCTATCCTATGCTCTGAGACCTAGCCGATCCAGTTTTGGACTGAGCCGGCTAACATGTAGAAAGCTCTTTTTCTGCGGTCTTCAATCTTCCGGCTTTGGTTCCTCGCTCCATCTTGTGTCTCAGGTTTTCGAAGTTTCAACCAAGCCCCTCAAGATTCTTAATACCTAACCCTCGAGCCTGTAGAGAGCTACATGCCACCTCCATCCTAGGATAACTTCTATCCTAGCCCTAGGACTGCACCTATCCTAGTCTCCTCGGAGCCCTCATTCTGGCTCCGTTCGTGGCCTCCCAAAGCTTAGGAGCACCACACCACCTACAAAGCACCCCTAATTTCTTAATATCAATACTAGTTAGCACTTGGCAAGATAAACTTCTACTATTCTATAGCAAATAATTCACCAGTTTCTAGATAAAATTCACCATCAAAATCAGACATAAGATTTTAAACAGCAGAAAAAAAAGAAACAGCAAATAAGAGGAAAATGGTATTGCCAAGGGCTATAATATTTCTAAACAAAATTATTTGCCAATGTGATCCCCACATGCATATTAGAGTTAGCCATTGCAAATTGAAAGGATAATCCTCCTAAAATGAGACCACATCTGTTCCTCATTTCAACATTTTTTATGTCTCATTGATCAAAACTACTATGATTGCAAATTTCTTAGGTTTCGAATGAATTACCCTATCCAATATATCGCATTGAAACATTAACAAAAGAAAGAAGATCAAATGGTTAGGTATTCTAAGCAATGTTTTAAAAGGCAGAAGCCACATGCATGTGATTAGGTCACTGCATAGCACATACGCGGAATGCAGATGCATACGAGGTTCCTATTTAAATATTTAAAATAAATCAAATAAATATATATAAATGGTTAAAAATTTGTAAATAAATCAACAAAAAATAAGTATACACATTCAGACTTATTTGAGTATTTCAAATGCATATATTAAGTTCTAGAATAAAATGACAGTATGATCCTATCCATGCACAACTTGTAACAGAGAGTAAACCATAAGTCGCAACAAAGCATTGTTAGAAGTTTATAACAAAGTTTAAAATTTGAAGTGCATGCTTCATAAACAAAAGTGACAAAAATATGCAGCACTTAGAAGAGCATATTCGGTATGTGGTGCATAAGTGGCCAAATGTGCAGTATGTGGGTAAATATGCAGCTGCTTGGGCATATGCAGTCCAGCAGATAAATAAGCCATGTATGGTTGTGGGGTGCAGCACAGAGGCTTCCTTGGCATATGTGGATGCATAAACCCCTTTTTAAAACAAGGATTCAAAGCTTGGGATAATTTAGTGTACTCAAAACTTCAATCCAATAAAAAAACTATAATAGTCATCTAGTTCACAGTAAACTCATCTGCACCAGACTACCCATATACAAATAACGTGAGAAAGAGAGAGTGAAATGAATAATCTTGACTTACATAAAGGTTTTAAAGACAAAAATAAGAAAAACCATTCATTCACCTCTCTCTAGCTCTATATGTCAATTTAAAAATGAAAAATCACATTCTTTTTGTCTCGTCCCAGCATTTGAGGGTAAAATTTCAGAACCAGCACACAATGATATCCTTTTAAGAAACTCTCATGGAAGCAATAAAGATAATAGATAAAGAGAAACAATAAACTGAAACTTAGCAACGGAAAATTTCATTTAGGGCGCCACAATTGCCGCAGAAGCTCTTAAGAAACTTGTTTCAGCACCAGCTTCTTAAGAATTTCCTCTTCTATATTTCTTAAAAAGATCTGCTTTGCAGTACCTGCACCTAAATACAGTCCCACACCCTCGCTTCAAAACCTACCAAACCAGAAAGCAAAAAGGAGCACTTTGGGATCCAAAACCTTAATATTTACTTTCCCACAACGATGGATTCTGCATGAACACTGTAGATATCTATATATAAAAAATGAACAACTGTCCTCCCAAAAAGTATACCAATCAACTAAAAGTAACAGTTGTCATAAAGGAACTCAAACAAAGGAACATATATGCGATTTTCTTCTCTATCACAACATTAATTTAATGGATTTCTTTCAATAAAACATAAAAGAATGTTTTACCTTGTTCTTATTCCTTTGGTGTTTTCCTCGGTTTCTCCCTCTCGTAAGGCAAGTGTTGATGGTTCTAGGCTTGGTCTAGCAACATTTATTATATTTCGGCACTCTTCTTCTGTTGCAAACTTTGGGAAATATACTGCTCGAGGTGTCCAGCTCAGAACCTGCTCCCAATCATCAAAATTTACAGAAACCTTTTATCTTGTTTTTAAGGCATTAAAGTAACAAAATCAACATTAATGGAGACCAGTAAACATATTATGCACAATAATAAATTGCTGCCATGCAGCACAACAACGTGAAAAATGTATAACTAAATTATTCTCTAGTACCCCATTTACACTAGATAGTGCTACTAAGCTACTTCTCTAGCAAGGTACAAAAGGCCCAGTGAACAAGATGTCTCGTAGCACTTGCATCCTAGACACCCTGAGTGCTCAAGATAAGGGTTGCGCAAGTGTAACGATCCCTTAGTTCCATTTCCATCAATGCAAACCCTAGGTATATAATTGGTTGATGTTGGAAAAATATTTCATGTGAAGAAAAGAAACTCAGGTGGATAACCTATAATGTAATTTGACAAGCTCATTTCATCTGAAGACTTCCAAAATAAAATCAGCAAACAAATTATATCAAGTAAATTGAGATAAGTTTTCCAACCAATGGCAAAATAAAATTGGTTTTTTCTTTTTGTTTCTTCACTTTCTTGCCCTAAATCAATGAAATTGAATAATAAACATCCAATTCAACATACCACCAAAGTTACTCCTTTCAGCAAACAAATATTCCAAAACTATGTTTTCCAACTAGTGCTACTAAGCTACTTCTCTAGCAAGCTATGAGAGCGTGCAAAAAGCCAGTGAACCAGATTTCTCATAGCAGTTTCATCCTAGACACCCTGAGTGCTCCACATAAGGTTTCCAAAAGCGTGATGATTCCTTGGTCCCACTTCCATCAATGCAAACCCTAATCATACAATTGGATGATGTTGAAAGTATTTCATGCAAAGAAAAGAAACTGAGGTACGCTAGCGTCTTGGGTAACCTACAATGTAATTTGACAAGTTAATTTCATCTGAAGACTTCCAAAATAAAATCAGAAAACAAATTAAACCAAAGTAAATGAGAAATAAGTTTTCATATCAATGGCAAAATAAAATTGGTTTTTCCCTTTTTGTTTCTTGCCCCGCATCTATAAAGTTGAATAATACACATCCAATTTGACATCCAACCAAAACTACTCCTTTCAGCAAACAAATATTCTTTAATTGTTTGCCTCGAAACTACTACATCCATCATCAATTAAACCTTGATACATTTGAAAGTATAAAAACTAAATTTTAACTGCAACCAAATAACTTTCTTTTGAATTCTATCAGAGAAATTAAGAATAAATTCATTCACCGTAACTAGAATATAACAACAACAAAAAAAAAAAAACTTTTAAACCTGGAAGGTGACTGAAGAAGGGCGAGACTCTCCGGTCTCTCCATAGGGCATCCCGGGCAAATCCGACGCTTCCTTTTCCACTTCCAGCAGCCTTCCTCGAGCCACGCGGCCACCCGATAAACCCTACAAGCCAAGAAAAAAATCACAATCGAATTTCCAAGGATGACGAAGAAGAAGAGATCCAAAAGCAAAGATGGAGATGATAAGGGGATTCACCGGCGAGAAGAGAAGGGATCCGTAGAACCCAGCAAGAAAGAAGAGAGTGCAGTAGAAGAACACGAGGGGAAGCTCAACCTTGGCCCTCGCCAAGCCCCAGAGCGGCCTCCCCTTGCTCACCATCATGAGAGAGATACGCGGGGATCGAGATCGGAGACAGTGGGGGAGACCCCGTCGGACTCGGAGGGTTTTCCAAACAAACGTCCGTACCGCGGGAATTAAAGGAATCGGCGGATTCAGGAGTACAGTGGACGGGTTGACGTCCCTGGTTTTGTTTACCGTTGTCTCCCATGGAGTCGTTTTTTTAAAAAAAAAAAAAAAAATCGAGTCTTGTTCCTCGGATTTTTTTTTAAATATTACTTTTTCAAAAATTAATTTTAAAAATATTTTTTTAATTTATTTCGGAAATTATCTGGAAAGAAATGAGGGCTGTGCGATCACACGTTGAACATATAATTTTAAACTTAAAAAATATAATATTTAAAAAAAATAATATAAAAAATAAAAATGCATGCAGCTGATTTTTTTTTTTCGCTCGTGAACGAAGGGGCGTGGGCGATCGCCGGTATTTACATGAAGCCGCAGGGATTTGAATTCGAGGAGATCGAAAGAGGGAAGGGGAGGGGAGGGCGAAGGTGTACGAGGCTAGGGAGGTAGGGGAGGATGGCCCTGGAGGATGTAGGGGCGCGTAGGGGCGCTGAGCCGTGGAGGACGAAGAAAGTGGTGGTGATTGGATGGAGCCATATGGAGCGTGGCATACAAGTTTCCGAGCACTAGAGAAGGGAGAGAGAAAAGGATGATGATGGTGATGCGGGCTTCCCAGGGGCTGAAGGGTGCGGGCTTTGCCACCATTGAGGGTGGGCGGGGGGGGGGGGGGTGCGCCGGGAGGTGTTGCGGGAAAAAGGAAAGAAAAAAAAAAAGGAGAAAATAAAAAGAAAGAAAAAAAAATGGAGAGAAAGAGGAAAAAAAGAGAGAAAAAAATAATATTTTTATTATTAATTTAAAAATATCATTTATATAATAGTATATTATTTTTAAAATATTTATTTTTAAAAAATAATAATAAAATATTATTTTAGTAAACATTATTAAAAATATGTTATTATTTTAATAAAAATAAAAATATTATTTTGATAATAATAATAAATATTATTATTTTATTAATAATAAAAATTATTATTTTAATCTATATTATTATTTTAGTAACTTCACTAATCAAATCAATCTAGAATTTTTTAAGTATTTTTTAAAAATAATATTTTTATTATCAATATTAAAATACTATTTATATACTATTTTAATAATAAAATTTATTTCAAAATATTAATAAAAATATGTTATTTATTTTTTATCAAAAATAATATTTTTATTAATAATAACATATTAATAATAAAAATATGTTATTTATTATATTATTAATAATAATATACTATTAAAATAATATTTTATTATTATATTTTTGAAAAATAAAATTTTTAATAAAAATATTATTAATACCATGCATGTTCAAATCGAATATAATAAATATTAAAATTTTAAATTGAATAATCATGACGACAGCCAGGTCATTCAAACCTGTCTATTGGATATATGACTTGAAGTTTGAAATTGCATCTCCAACATGCAATTTCAATGCATGACAGTGGAGGGTTGCTGCAGGAGAAAGAGAAGGAATAGAAAAAAAAAAAATATTTGAGAACAAGAAGGAAAAAAAGAAAAAAAATTATTATTAATTTAAAAATATCATTTCTATAGTAGTATGATATTTTAAAATATTTATTTTCAAAAAATAATAATAAAATATGATTTTTTTAAAAAAATATTATTTTTAAAATATGTTATTATTAAAAATAAAATATTATTTTAGAAAATATGTTATTATTAAAAAATAATATTTTTATTATTTTATTAAATATTATTAAAAATATATTATTATTTAATAAAAAATAAAATATTATTTTAGTAACAATAATAAAAATATTATTATTTATTAATAATAAAAATTATCAATATTTTAATTCTATATTATTATTTAGTAACTTCACTTATCGAATCAATCTAGATTTTTTAAGTATTTTTTAGAAATAATATTTTATTATTAATATTAAAATGGTATTAATAATATTTTTATTAAAAATTTTATTTTCAAAAATATAATAATAAAATATTTTTTTAATAATATGTTATTATTAATGATATAATAAATAACATATTTTTATTATTAATGTGTTATTATTAATAAAAATAATATTTTTGGTAAAATAAAAATAAATAACATATTTATTGATAAAATAAGTAACATGTTTTTATTAATTTTTTTGAAATAAATTTTATTATTAAAATAATATTTATTAAAATAGTATATAAATAGTATTTTAAAATTAATAATAAAAATATTATTTTAAAAAATACTTAAAAAAATTCTAGATTGATTCGATAAGTGAAGTTACTAAAATAATAATATAGATTAAAATAATAATATTTTTTTTATTATTAATAAAATAATAATATTTTTATTACTATTACTAAAATAATATTTTATTATTGTTATTAAAATAATAACACATTTTTAGTAATGTTTACTAAAATAATATTTTATTATTTTTAATAACAACATATTTTTTAAAATAATATTTTATTTTCTAATAATAACATATTTTTTTAAAATAATATTTTTATTATTTTTTAAAAGATAAATATTTTAAAAATAATATACTATTATACAAATCATATTTTAAATTAATAATAAAAAATATTAATTTTTTTTTTTTTCTCTCCCTTCCCAAATTTTATTCTTTTTTTCTTTCTTTTCATTTTTTTCTTTTTCCTTTCCTTTCTCACCTCCCTCCCTTCGGCGCACCCATCACTGCCCTCCCCCCACCTTGTCTGGTGGCGGCAAAGTCCACACCCTTCGGCCCCTGAGAAGCTTGCATCATCATCATCATCCTTCCCTCTTCCCCCCTCCTCCAGTGCTTGGGAACTCGCACCTCATATGGCTTCATCTGACCATTACCACCCTCCACTCCATCCTTTGCGGCCCAGTGTCCCTCTATCCTTCATGGTCCAGTGCCGCCACCGTCCCCCCTCTCCTCCCTAGCTTCGGTGCCTCTTGCACCCTGCGCCACCACTGTCCCCTTCTTTTTCCTCCTCTGGCCCCCTTGGCTTCGTGTGAACACCGATGATCGCCCGCGCCCTTTTGTCCGTAAGTAGATCAAAAAAAAAATCAACCGCTTAGTGCACGAGAGATTAAAAAAAAATTTGAAGAAAATGCATGATATACTTTCATTTTTTTGTATATATATATATTTTAAAATACCATCTTTTTGAAAGTGCATGTTGAACATGCGATTTCAAACTCGAAATCGCATGTTCAACAGAGTTTGCCATATTATCGCCACCCTATCCCAACTATGATAGTTCACCACATCATCACCATCCCATCCTAACTATGATAGTTTCAAAAATAAATTTTAAAAAAATAATATTTTTTTAAAAAAACCCATGTAGAATCAATTTATACGCGGGGAATTGAATATAGTGGTGTTTGCATCCTACCCAAAAACCTACCAAAACCCCCTTTCAGTCAAGTCCGGTCAGGAGTTTGGTGTGGATCCAATTTTATCTTTTCTTCTCTGACCTGGACTTGAAATAAGTCAGATCAAATAAAATATTTTATTAAGAATCTAACAGATGATAGATTTTTAGTTACTAATTGATTAATTTATCTTAAAAAAAGGTCTGAATTTTCTGAAAGTTTAAAGATGGAGCAAAATATGACAGGATGAGATACTTGAGGTAGGTTTGCAATTAGATTGGATTGGATACAAATCAAATTGTTTTAGATCAAATTAAAATTTTATCAATTTAAAATTGATGCATTTATTAAATAGATTAAAACTTGAATCTAAATTCAATATATTTATTAAATAAATAATTTGATCCAATCTGTATAATTTGTTTACTAGATAGATTAACTAAGTTTGAATAGATTAAACAAATTAAGTAGATTTTTAACGGATTAAATGAATTTAAATGGATTAAACTAATTAAATGGATTGGGTTAAAATATAATATAAATAGATTAAATAGATTTTAAAGAAATTAAGTGGGTCAGAATTAGATCTAATTATTAAATAGATCAAAATAGATTAAATGGATCTAAAGTCTGAATCTAAATCCAATTAATTTAATAAATAGATTTAAATGGATTGGCAGATCAAAATTCTTTAATATGAAATCAGAATCTACTTAAAATGGATTATTTGTACGTCGGAACAATGGATTGGGTCATAAATTACTATCTTTACTTAAAGCTTGAGTTTGTGATGGGTCAAACAAGTCAACTTAGGTCATAAGGATTACTTTTTAGGTAGGCATAGGTTAAGTGTTAGACTCTGTTGACGGATCATGCCATATATGGGCCAAGATTTTGTATATTATTATCCTAATCCTACATAGTCCAAGCCATTAATTGATCAATTAATTGATCAAATTAGCGAACGGGAAATTAAGTAGTCAATGAAGTGATAGATCTCATGAGGGAATGGTCGTAACTGAGATGGGCCAGATTTTTTTTTTTTAGGAAAGACGTGGTCCGGATTTGGATTATGTGAGTTGCATGATGCCGTGTGAATCTTGAGATGATTTCGTAAAAGATTTGCTATTAATGCTAATGGATATACGTGGATTTTTTTTTTTTTTGAGATTATGATGATGCAATATAAATCGAACGAATCTTGGGACTGAATCAAGTACAATGAAAGTGGGGCTTTTAATGCAAGAATACCATTTTTATGTTTCCTCACATGCACGAAAATTGGAGCATAAGCACGCTGCAAGAGGAGGCTGTAATTTTTTTTCTTAAAGAATTAAACAAAAAAAATATATATATATATATATAAATAAAAATCGAGAGAAAAACTCAATTCACCAATTAGATTATTTATCTAAATAATATATTCTCACTCCCAAATACCGTATGGATTCATATTAATTTGAGATATACCATACATCCTATCTAATAATTTTTAATTTTAAAAGTATTAAAAAATATTATATTATTTAAGAATCAAATTAAAGTTTATTTATGTGATATTATGTTATCCAAATATAGAATGGAAGTCTATTTATATGTATTAATTATTTTTATAATTTTTTATTATAAATATCAAAAATATGAATGATTTATTATATTCTTACAATTAAAATTCATTCATCTATATTAAATTAAAATTTAATAATATTTTTTATTAATTTAATAAATAATTTATTATAGAAAATAACTTACAAGCCGCATGGAATACGCCGGCTAAAAACTAGTTGCGCCTCCTTTCGTTTTTTTTAAGCACCAGGAAAGACTAATGTATCCCAAATTGAGATGAGGGTGGGACCCGAGCTAGGTTCTTGATACCGATCCTAAAAGATTTCATTAATCATAAAATTTCAACAATCTCACATGCGGTGTTCACCCTGCGAGCCTCTCAAAGGTAATTGATAGGTGATCCACCATCATGACAGCTACCTTATCAAAACCTTAGACAATCATCCTCCCCATTTCTCCATAATACTGTTATAAGTCCTGCTGTAGTGCTTATTATCCCCTTGCAGTTCATTTATATAATGTTTCCAAATAGCTATTTATTTTGACCATGTTAATTATTTATTATGAAATTATAATTTGGTAGCTTAAGGATGAAAAAAATACAAGCCTTATATAACATTATGCAATACAATCCGATAATTTATGACAGCATGTATGCAGTGATCAGATCACATCATTTATCATGCAAAAAAAATAAAAAAATAAAAAAAATAGCTCGACGGGCTTTCAACCATCAAAATATAGTGAAATAATCTACAAGAAAAATAAAAGTCTTCTTTTGCTGAATGAGCGCGCTGCTCCCGCCATTTTTTTCCGGTGGCAAGGCCATTGCTCATTTCATTGGACTTGTAGAATTTCCTTTATATCCCTTATAACAAAAGTAGATTCACGAAGGAGCGCTAAATACAATATGAACTATTTTAGCCATTATAATAGAATTATATAGGATTTAAAAATAAAATTTATCTTATTAGAAAATAAAATTATGCACCAAACTTTTAGAGGCTAAAATTTAATTTCTATGTAGCACTCGATTAAGTTGATCTTTTTATTGAAATCGTGTAATATTTTAAGATCTACAACTTAATACCAACCCCTAAAATTGTTGAAATCGACCTAATTTCTATTACTAGGACTCCAAAACACACTGAAAGTTTCTTTTTCAAAAAATATTTTCACCGGATGTATTTATCGATACATGAATAATTAGGAATGATAGAAGACAAGTTATTGTAGAAGGCAGAGATCAACATCCTATAGAATTTTAGATTTTTTATATTTATTTATATTAATTATGTTTATTCTTGGAAATCTAGTTCTACTCTAATTAGGGGAGAAATTTAATATAAATTGTGCAAGAAGGACTTCATTATTATTATAAATAGGAGGTTATGTACCTCAATTTATAGAAAATAATTATCAGTAAAAGAAAAGAGGATATAAACTTTGCATTTGCAAATTTTCTATTGTTTTTAAATTTCTTTAAAAGATTCAAGTTAAATGGGTTTGGAAAATTCTTTCCCCTTTTTGATCGGATCAATCCAAGTGCAGAGTATCATCTACTAAAGTGTCATGAAAATATCCTCCTTAAAGAAAGTATAATGAAAATATATACTGCAACAATACATGTTAAAGAAACCAACAGTACATATTAAGCGTCTAAAAAGAAAATATTTTATGAAGAGCAAGTAGCGAGATATTGATGCATACACTGCAAGGGCGCTTACTTGGATCTTCCTAGTGCAATTTATTAAAGCACTGCGTAGTCTATGCTCTCATATCTTATTACCAATCAAATTATTCTTAAAGTTGAGAGCAAATATTGATCATGGCTTGACGTGGTTTGCACATAGCTTCCAAAGGGATGGCCTTAGGTATGGTGAGCCCCTCTCACCCATTCAAATCCACCTCCTCTTCTCGAACCCTCTTCCACTCAAAACACAGAACCAAAGGTCCGAATACCAATCCAATCACCCTTGCAGCCAAGTCTTCTCCTGGGCACGCCCTCCTCCCAGACCCAAGGGGGATGATTTTGTACTTTTCTGGCTTAAACTGACCTGTGGGATCCTATGGATTACATAGGCATTGACCAATACCATCGCACCACGTGGAATATCGAAGTCTCCTACCTTGCACTCAGCAGGTGACTCATGTGGCAGTAGGAGTGGAGCAACGGGGAACAATCTGAGTGTCTCGTTGATGATATTCTAGAGGTAGCGAAGGTGAGGGAAATCTGAATCGGAGACCAATCGCTCATGGCCAACATGACTATCTATCTCAGCATGAGCTTTCTTTAATGCCTCTAGGTGGTTGAGCAAGGGAGGGTGGCTTTTGGAATGCTCTATTGCGAGCAAAGACTCATGGCTTGACACATAGTATTGTCTGATCTGATTCATAAATCTCATGACTTTATTATTTAAAAGACATCTTATACGAAAATAATAATCTATTCTTATATAAATTAGAGTTTTTTTTGATTTATAATTAATTTATAATTAATATAAGACTAATGATTTCCTTCCTTCTATATCACAACAAAAACCTAAAAAAAAATGAAAGTCAGGATTTTAGCGTACTAAAAAAATAGAAGTAATATTAATTTGCATCCACAAATAGAGTGATGTACATATGGTACATGGTAAGAAAATGAGTGATTATTATTCTAACTACTACAATTAGCTTTCTCAATATTTATTTTTTTTATAAAAAATTTAAAATATTTTTTGTTTGGGAGAATGGAAGGGAGCAAGATACTCCCTCGTTAATATATTAGTTATCATTCCAATGCTTACAAGAATGGAAGTGGTGCATGTGGGACAAACGCGTTGGTCGACACCGGTGCGTATTGTTTCAGTTGATTAGACATTCACGTGCATTTAGGGTAATTATCCATTTAGAATAAATGGATATGAACATAACTACATCCAACAACCTCCTCCCCTCACCATAGATGGCACTTGCATCCGACCTTCCCATCTTGGCGTCTTCCATTCTTTATCATGTTCGTATCGACTGCCGTAATGCCCCAACAACTACATTACTCTTACCATTTTTAGAAGCTTCCGACCACCTATTGCTATTAGCTTTGTAGCTTGACTCGTGGAGATCACTTCAAACTGTAATACTCACTTATTTCTTTTTTTCTACAAAAATCAGCAAAAAATTTGAAATATTTCTTCATTTGATTTATTTGGAGGTCTTTATTTTAGAAAACTTCAGATCAAATGATTAACTAAACTCATTAATTCATATAAAATTTATGACTAAAAAGGATGTGTACAGAGAAATCACAAAAACATGCACCCCCATGGAGCTTGTGTCAAAAAGGCAGACGATAAGAATGCTAGCATTTGGGATGGATTGGATGGCCCAGTTGATGATAATTGATCAAGCAGCCATCAGAGCTTATCAAAGATGCCGATTTGCCAGTCAAGTATGTCAATGGTCCAAGGCTGGCTAGTTTGAATCGAATTCATCAAAATTTTGATTGAAATGATATTAATTTGGTGATCAACTCAACAAACCTGATGACCAGCTTAAAAAATTCAATAGAGTTTCTATATCGTTTGACGAGCTAACTTGTTCAAAATTTTTGAGTTGGGTTACGAGAACAATAGCACATTCTCCCATTGAGGCACTTCAACCCATACTTGCCCATGTGCTGACACTTAACCCAACTTAACAAGCCGACCTTAAACCATCTTCATCTGTTTATTCTTGTTGGTGCAGAAACATATCGTCATCGAAATCAACTGAAGCCAACTGGAGCGGAGGTGGACGAGGTCGCCACCGGGGACCTGCAAAATAAAGTTTCGTTCGAAGCTGGTGGGGGATGGCTCCAGCAGGACCCTCCGACGATCAAGTCAGCTCTGGCCAATAGGAATGGAGTGCTCGGGAATGAGTTCCGCAGAGCTTAGAGAAGAAGAGATGAGAGCTTAGAGCTTAGAGACAGCATATCTGGAGGGTCCTGTTTATAGGCGGAGCCTGATTGATGGTGACGACCATACTGCCTAGTAACGAGCCGTCGGGGCCGCATGGAGTTCGGTATGGAGAGGAAGGCATCGTCAGGTGGACAGTGGCAGCCGCACTGGCGGATCGTGGATCGCATGAGATCGGTTATGGAGAGAGTGGCATCGTCAGTAGTGGTGGCCATGTCATCCAATTGCGGGCTGCATGAGGTTGGTTATGGAGAGAGTGGCATCGCCAGACTGGTAGTGGCGGCCATACCGCCGAGGTCTGACAGCCGTAGCTCAAGAAAGCAAGCGTTGGTTGGTGGACTGGGCATATACCAATTTCAAAGGAGTTTGAACTCTTAGAGGAGTTCGATCGAAAGAGGAGCTCGGAAGGAGTTTGACTCCTGTGGGAGTCCGACCGGAGCTCGACCGCTAAAGAGCTCGGTCGGGGCGCAACCACTGAGGAGTTCGGCTAAAGGAAGAGCTTGGAGGGAGTTCGGCTCTTGCGGGAGTCTGACTGAAGCTCGACCGAGACGCAACCACTAAGGAGTTCGATCGAAGGGAGAGCTTGAAGGAAGTTCGGCTCTTGTGGGAGTCCGACTGAAGCTCGACCGCTGAAGAGCTCGATCGGAGAGCAACCACTGAGGAGTTCGATCGAAAGGAGAGCTCGGAGGGAGTTCGACTGAAGCTCGACTGTTGAGGAGTTCGGCTAAAGCCCCGTCGCTAAGCAGTTCGATCGACTGTAGAAGTTCGGCTAAGACCCATCCACTGAAGCTCTTTCGTGGCTACCGACCATATCAGGTTGAGCACCGAACTGGACTTCGGTAGGAGCGGGGTTTATCCCCAACAATAGTCTCCCTACTTTCGAGTTTGAAACTCGAAGGACGGGAGTGCATAAGACATGACTACCGAAGTTCTCTTTTGGACTCAGTGCTGGTTCAGATCGAAGCTCGGGGGGAGATCTGATCTGCAGCTAGGATCGACGCGGTCGCTCGGGAGAGATCTCGTCTCTGATTGAGGTTGTCTTCAATCATATTTTTGGTCGAGGCTATCTCGGTCACTCGGGCCGAGGTTACCGCGGACCCTCGGAGATCTTATCTTCTGCGGTCGAGGTCAATGCGGGCGCTCGGGGAAGATCTTATCTCCTATAGAGGTTGATAGAGATCCTATCTCCTATAGACTTCGAAGCTCGGGCTTGAACTTTGCTCACGTTAGAATGAGGTTTCTAACGGGCTATGGGGGCACATGCAGACGTGTCGTTCCTATCTCATCTTAAACGAGGCTCGACTTTACTCGCGTTAGGATGAGGTTTCCTCCTATTCCTAATGGACATGGGGGCACATCGGATCGTCGTCCGTGCCTCTCCCTCCATCTCGTCTAAGGTAAACGAGGCCTTCGATTTTGCTCGCGTTAGGATGAGGTTCTCCTCCTATTCCTAATGGACTGTGGGGGCACATGGACCGTCGTCCGTGCCTCTCCCCCATCTCGTCTAAGGTGAACGAGGCCTTCGACTTTGCTCACGTTAGGACGAGGTTCTCCTCCTATTTCTAACGGACTGTGGGGGCACATTCGACTCGTCCCCCATCTCCGTCCAGTGTCTCTCCTCATTTCGTCTAAGATGAACGAGGCCTTCGACTTTGCTCGCGTTAGGATGAGGTTCTCCTCCTGTTCCTAACGGGACTGTGGGGGCACATGCGGACCGTCGTCCGAGCCTCTCCCTCCATCTCGTCTAAGGTGAACGAGGCCTTCGACTTTGCTCGCGTTAGGACGAGGTTCTCCTCCTGTTCCTAACGGGCTGTGGGGGCACATGCGGACCATCGTCCGCGCTTCTTCCTCCACCTCGTCTAAGGTGAACGAGGCCTTCGACTTCGCTCATGTTAGGAAGAGGTTCTCCTTCTGTTCCTAACGGACTGTGGGGCACATGCGGACCATCGTCCGCTCTCCCCCCATCTCGTCTAAGATGAACGAGACCTTCGACTTTGCTCATGTTAGGATGAGGTTCTTCTTCCGTTCCTAATAGATTGTGGGGGCACATGCGAACCATCGTCCGCACTTCTCCTCCCATCTCGTCTAAGGTGAACGAGATCTTTGACTTTGCTCATGTTAGGACGAGATTCTCCTCTTGTTCCTAACGGGCCACTTTCGTTCGCTTCTTTCCTATCATCACATAATCTTTGCACCAGAAAATAATAATGCTAAGCAAAGAAGTTTTATTAAAGAAAGTCTACTGATAATACATCCTCAGGTTTTTTGAGTTCTAAGGTCGGAAAAGTACTATTCCTTCGAGCTCCTTCAGACGATAGGTTCCGGACCGGATGATCTTTATCACTTCATACGGACCTTCTCAATTTAGGATGAGCTTTTCTTGACTCTGAGGCTGAGAGACAGTAGCTCATCGGATCACTAGGTCCCCCACTCTGAATGTTTTATTTCTAACTCTGGAGTTGTAGTACTGGGCCACCTTCTGTCTATAGGCTGCCATTCGGATACGGGCCTCCTCCCTTTTTTCTTCCAGCAGGTCGAGGTTAACTTTGAGGTCCTGGGGGTTGAGCTGCTCATCAAAGCCTGCGACTCGTACGGACGGAAGCTGAAGTTCGATCGAGATAACTGTCTCCATGCCGAAGGCCAAGACGAAGGATGTTTCTCCGATCGACATCCTTTGAGTAGTTCGGTATGCCCAAAGGATGTGGTAGAGTTCGTCCACCCAAGCTCCCTTTACCCTATCGAGCCTTATCCTGATGCCTTACAGCAGGATCCGGTTGGTCACCTCAGCCTTCCCATTGGCCTATGGGTGAGCCACCGATATGAAGCGGTGGGAGATGTTCAGTCTTTCACAGAATTCGACGAATCTTGCCCCAACAAACTGTCGCCCATTATCGGTTATAAGGGTTTGGGGCAGGCTGAATCGGTAGACTAGTGACTTTTAGATGAAGTCCTGCACTTTGGTCTCGGTAATCTTGGCTAATGGTTCAGCTTTGACCCATTAGGTGAAATAATCGATCGCGATCAGGAGGAACTTTCGTTGTCCGGATGCTGTTGGGAAGGGACCGAGTATATCCATTCCCCACTGCGCAAATGGCTAAGGTGCGCTGAGCAGAGCAAGCTCGGATGCCGACTGCCTTTGCACGCTGGCATTCTTCTGACAGCGGTCGCACTTCTTTACATATTCCATGGAATCGTGAAACAAGGTCGGCCAGTAGTACCCCTACCAAAGTAGTTTTTACGATAAGGACCTGGCTCCTATATGGCTTCCGCAAAGTCCTTCGTGCACATCCCACAGTGCGAGATTGGCCTTTGAAGGTCGGAGATATCTCAGCAATGGAAGAAAGTACGACCTCTTATACAATTTGTCTTCATATAAAATATAGTAGGAGGCCTGATTCCTGAGCTTCCAAGCTTCTTTTCGATCGTGAAGAAGAACCCCCTCTTTAAGGTAGGCGACCAATGAGTCGATCCAGCTGGGCTTAAATTCTATCTGCAGGATGGCCTGAGATTCCTCCATGGCTGGGCACTTCAAAGTTTTCAAAAATACTTCTTTGGGCAGTTCGATCGGGGCTGAAGTGGCCAACTTGGAGAGAAGATCGGCTCTCGCATTTTCCGCCTTTAGAATATGCTGAATGCCAAAACTATTGAAGGCTGGGGTCAAATCCCTCACTTTCCCGAGGTATCTCGCCATGCCTTCCTCCCGTGCTTCGTAGTTGCCATCAACTTGACCAACCATCAACTGAGAATCACTGTAGACTTAAAGTCGATCTATTTTTAATTTTCTTGCTATCTTTAATCCGACGATCAGCGCTTCATATTTGGCCCCATTGTTGGTTGCAGAGAATTCGAAGCATAGCGCGCACTCGACGACGACTCCTTCAGGGCTGACCAAGATCAGCCATGCACCAGCTCCAGTAGAGTTGGACGAACCATCCACGTACAGAGCCCAAGAGCCTTCGAGAAGGTTCGGCTATGATAGCTCGACTTTGTCCAGGCTCAGTCTCGCTTTGGTGCCGGCCTCGCTCTGTTCAAGCTCGACTTCGACTGGAATGGTGCATTCTATCATAAAATCCATCAATATCTGGGTCTTAATCGATGGCCTGGGTTGATAGTTGATGTCGAACTCTATGAGCTCGATTGCCCATTTCGTGATTCTTCCGAAGACGTCCGTTCGATGAAGGATTGCTTTTATTGGTTGGTCCGTGAGGACCGTTACGGTGTGCTCCTAAAAATAAGATTGGAGCCTCCTGACAGTAATTAGAAGAGAGTAAGTTAGTTTTTCTAATCTAGAGTACCTAGTCTCTGCATCCCTCATGACCCGGCTTACGTAGTAGATCGGTCACTGTGTCCTTGCTTCTTCCTTGATCAGGACTACCGCCAAGGCCACCGGGGAGACAACTAGATACAGAAATAATTCTTCACTAGGTTCGAACTTTGTCAGTAGTGGGGATGAGCTGAGGTAGTTTTTAAGCTCCTCGAATGTCCATTGGCACTCCGCCGTCCAGCAGAAGTCCTTTGGTCGTCTGAGAACTTGGAAGAAGGGCGTGCATCGTTCGACCGACCTTGAGATGAAGCGATTTAGGGATGCCACCTTTCTGATCAGACGCTGAACTTTCTTGGTCATCTTTCGAATGGCTCGGATCTTCTCAGGGTTTGCTTCGATTCTGCGTCTCGACACCATGAACCCCAAAAATTTTTCGGAGGTCACGCCAAAGGCGCACTTGGTTGGGTTCAGCTTCATCTTGTGCTTCCTGAGTGCACCGAAGGTCTTTTTAAGGTCGGCGAGGTGGTCTGTCGAAGTTCGGCTTTTGACGAGCATATCATCCACGTATACCTCCATGTTATGGCTGATATGCTCTTTGAAGACCTTATTAACCAAGCGCTGGTAAGTTGCCCTTACGTTTTTTAGTCCAAATAGTATGATCCTGTAACAATAAAGACCATGGTCAGTAATGAAGGCGGTCTTCTCTTCGTCCTCGGACGCCATCCATATTTGGTTATAATAAAAAAAGGCATCCATGAAGGTGAGGAGCTCATGGCCCGAGATTGCATCCGTCAGCTGGTCGATCCTGGGTAGGGGGTAGCTGTCTTTCGAGCAGGTCTTATTCAGCTTCTTGAAGTCGATGCACATCCTCCACTTGTTATTTGCCTTCTTGACGAGGACCACGTTTGAGATTCAGGTTGGATAATTAACCTTCTGGATGAGTCCAACTTGGAGGAGCTTGTCTACTTCTTTGGTGATCGCTTTCTGCCTCTCCGGGGCATGGTGGCGCATCTTTTCTCTTATCGATCGGTGCCTTGAATCGACGGTCAGCCGATGTTCCATGACCTCGGCATCAATCCCTGACATATCTGCTGGGATCTAGGTGAAGACGTCCGCATTTTTTCTGAGGAAGGCGACGAGCTGCCCCCGAACCTCGTCTGCCAAGTTGGAGCTGATCTGCACCGCATGCTCCGAGTTTTCGTCATTTAAGGGCACAGAGATGAGGTTCTCCATAGGCTCGCCTCGCTCCTCAGTGAGGTCGTCGCGGATATCCAGCTCATCAACAAGATAAGGATCGGGTCGTTCTCTCTTATGTAGGGTGATTGAGTAGCAGTGCCTCATCAGAGCCGTATCTCCTCTGACTTCTCCAACCCCACGATTTGTCGGAAATTTT